>CM055272.1:29777567-30278824 GCA_029237695.1 Conchocele bisecta
TAGTAGGAGGTATCGATCAACAATGGCAGGCTGATTTGGCAGATATGCAACAATTCTCAGGTGAAAATGAGAATCAAAGATATCTATTGTGTTTAATAGATGTATTTTCAAAATATGCATGGGTAATACCCCTTCCTAACAAAACGGGGAAAACATTGATTAACGCGTTTGATTTGATACTAAAAACATCAAAACGCAAGCCACGTTCTTTACAAAGCGATAAAGGAACGGAATTTAAAAATAAAGAATTTCAACATTTCTTGAAATCTAAGCACATTCATTTTTTCACAACCGAAAACCCTGAAACTAAAGCAAGTATAGTTGTACGATTTCAAAGAACTTTAAAAACACGTATGTGGAAATATTTCACATATCATCAAACTAGAAAATATATTGATATTTTACAAAATATTGTTGATGGATACAACCGAACATACCATCGTAGTATTAAGAGGACCCCAATTTCTGTCAATACCTCAAATGAAATTGAGGTTACACATGCATTGTATGGAATGAAACAAGCTATTCCAACCAAAAACCAAAAACAAATTACATGTCGGTGATTTAGTTCGTATTAATAAAACAAAACGCACATTTGAAAAGGGTTATCTACCAAACTGGACGAAAGAATTATTTAAAATATTTCATAGTAATAAAAGTTTACCATCAACCTATAAAATTGAAGATCTTGATGGTGAAAAAATAATGGGTACATTTTACGGAAAGGAAATTCAAGGTATAAAAGATGATGAAATATATGAAATTGAATAAATCTTGCTCGACGTACAAGACGTGTAGGTAATAAAACAATCAAGGAAACTAAAGTTCATTGGATGGGTTATCCGTCAAAGTTTGATAGTTGGATTTCATCATCAAACATAATATGAATGAACAAGATATAATTGAAAACGGGAAAATAGAAAAACAAGAGTTTTCATTTTGTGGTAAACGAATACCAAAAAATCAATTTCAATATATTTCTCAAGTAGTTATAATATATGAAATTGTTGCAACAGCCATCATTCATTTAAGTATCCAAAGTCCTAATCGCGAATTGTGGCTCGTTCTTTTAAGTAGTTCTCTTGGATACATTTTACCAAGTCCCGGGTTAAAATTTAGCAAAATACCACAGACAGGCTTCGATTTTACAGAGGGTAAAAAATGAATTCATTTTACGTAACCTTACTGAGTGATAGTTCTATGGATATTTATCCATCAAATATACAATGTTGTTTCAAAGTTAAATTACCTCAAACAGTTCGTATCGATAAAGAAAACTGGGAAATAGCATTAACGGAATTAATTATTCCTTCACAGTTTTTAAATATCACCAAAGACGAAACAGAATTTAATATTATAACAAAAGATTTATCTTTCTACTCGGATGTTTCAGAAATAAAAAATAAAAAATTTGATATAAATGAGATAGGCTTTGGTGAAGATGGTACTCCTATTAAATGGATTATCAATTTTAATTTTCAACCAGGATCCTACATTACGCAAACATTTTATTAGCGAGCCTACCTCACCAAACCCCCGGTTACCTATGTAAACAGCGGGTTTGGTGAGGTTGCCGCGCAATAGGTAATGCGGTCAAATAGGTCACGATGCAGTGACTATTTTCAATCAATAACTTATGTTGTAAGCGATTGTAATGTGTATTTTCAATATTTATATTATTAAAATGTATCATATCGGTACCCCTTTAAGTAATATTTGTATAGTTTAAATGTAATGATGTTGTCATGAAGCGCATGAATATAAGTATTAATTAATCCAGTTTATATTGAGGCAAATCACACAGCCTAAAAACATAGTGCTTGAGTATAAACCATAGTATCGTATATTATTCATAAGTATATCACTATTAAACATTAATTACAATATGTATGCATATTATTCAAAGAGTAGATGCTACCGCTGTTTCGCTGTATGTGATATTTATAACAAAATATTTTTTTTATTCGTCCACGTACGGATTTCTGTCACACAAAGCGCCATTTTCAGTTCATATTTTGACCTGTGCATATGAACCGGACTAAGTTTAAACAACGCTCGATTCCGTCCAATTCAGATTTCTCTGCAGAATGGTCAGACTAACTACATATTAAGTAATGTTGCTAAATAAGTGTTAACGGCTGGAACATGGTTATCACTAAAAGGAAGAAACCACATCGTATTATTGAAACAAGTATTTACCTGAGACCTCATGGAGCCGCCATTAATCCAGTGTAAACAATAGACCGTGTGATCCCATTTCCTGAGTAGCCCCCGCTTAGTGAAACGGTGTGCTAATCATGATATTATGTTCCCCAATAATTGGAAACGGTTTGAATTTCTCGGTAAAAACTAAAAAAGTCATAAAAAAATAACGATGTATATTTAACATTGGATACGCTTAAACGGTATTACTCTCTCATCGGATCGTCAGTTGTCGTCGATAGCGATTTAACGTACTGATCTGGTCTTAATTTATTGTCAACTTTCAACGCCATTTACAGAATATATGGTTAATTTTGGAAATAAATAACGGCAAATTACGATACGTCTGCTCTGAAATATCTGTCAACATGCGGACGTAATTTAAGGAAATCGATTATATTTTAAGGCTACATCTGTGACTAATTACGAATTTACGTATGGTCTTTGGCTACACCCGACACATTACACAGATCTAGTTGTAAATACACGTCGCTTTGTGTGGGGAAAAAATCGATAATGCGTAGCTGTGTGTGACGAGGTGTTGATCTGATGTCACCACACAGCTGTGACCCTTAGGCAATGTTTTGAAATTGACGTGTCGTTTTGATGTGTGCCGCAACACCTCACTGTCGGAGACAACATGACAATTAACGATATACTCTCGATTATACACAGATCTATTAGACGGTTGGTTATTTAAAGTAAAGAGTAGTTCAGTATACCTTCGCCGATATTGTTTTTAGAAAATCAGTAATATTTTCCGTAAATGGTGTTGAAAAGTTGACAAAAATTCTACCACCGTATTTAGTTGTGCCGATATTGTTTTAAAAAATCTGTAATTTTTTTCCGTAAATGGTGTTGAAAATTGACAAAATATATAGCCGCATTTCTCCGATATTCGTTTAGAAAATCACCAATATTTTCTGTAAATGGTGTTGACACAAAATGCAGCGTTCACTCGGAATTCAAATAAAATACAAAATAATAATTTAATAAATAGACGCCGATGGCTACTGTGTTTGCGGCCAGTGAATTCTGGTCGTGGTAGCCACAGGCGCAGTTCGAACAGTGCTGTGAGCAGATGGAGGACAATAATTATTTCAAATTCATAAAAAAATGTTTGCTGTCCGAAAATTGTGACAGCCAAAAAAAAAAGATTTTGGGACAGTAAAACATTATATGGTATAGACAGTATAGACAGTACCTCAAACTTAAAAAAAACAGTAACAAACTGTCTGTGTATATATTACTTAAACTTAAAACATCAGTAACAAATTGTCTGTGTATATATTACTTAAAGACAGACACTTTAATTGTTGGTAAGTTTCTATCAATTTATAGGTATTTTTATTAAAATCATAAAATTGTGAAAATATTCAAAAATATTAAAATCACAAAAATAATATATATGGAGAATTTTTTTTTATACCACGTCGAGGTTTGAACCCGCGACCCTTTCGGGAATCGGTAATTAAATCATTAAAGTCGGCGACCTTAACCTCACGACTGTTGCGCCATTTATGACAATCACAGTTATACAGAAGTGCTATCAGTATTACGCCACCATTTGAACGTAATAATTATTAAATTATTTGCAACTCCATCTACAACAATACCGTTACAGAGATACGCTATTGAAATAACATCTATTAGTACCCATAACATAACAAAGTAATGTATCATTATATATCACAGGAGATAGCTTAAAACTATATATCCTAATCATAAACAGAACAATCCGCTTGGCTCGTATGAAAATAGTTCGCGTGATATTGATTATCTCCCTTGTCGAAAGTAGTTCAATGATTTATTAATTCCAAATAAGACGTGTTTGCGTAATGTATTCATCAATAGCTCATGTATTGGAAACAATTTATAATATCATTCAAGATTCTTTTGGCGATATTTTTAAAAAAAACAAGCAAGCGATTAACGTTTCATATTCTCCGGGTATGAAACGTCCAAAATTTAGTTTTCATAAAATTCGCAAAACAGGAATTAAATTTAACCATACATTGTTTTTAAAGTTAGGTGGAGATCCAAAGTTAGTAAACGATACATTTTTTGCAAACAGTAATGCAAATGATTTTTTTCCACATTTGTCAAATTTAAATGAGGGGTTTAATCATTTGTTTATTTACTCTGATATTGTTGAATATTCGATTGTAGGACATATTCAAGCTCCGATTTTAAGAGTTGTACCATTCAAAACATCAAATTCAATTGAAAATGATATAGGTAGTCAACATATTAACCATGAATTTTTAAACTTACATTATATGCCTATATCAAAATCTGAATTTGATACAATTCATATAAATATAAGAGAGATTCGGGCAATCCTGTTCATTTTGTTCTTGGAAAGTCTATGGTGAAGTTACATTTTAGGAAAAGAAAAATAGATTGAAAATGCATCCTGTATATCGAGGAGTTACACGTCAGTATGGGGCAGGTTTAGGATCCTTGTTCAAATCTGCAATTAGAACCGTTTCTCCAATTATAAAACCAATAATAAAACTGGAGTAAATTCTTTTAAAAATGAAGGAATGAAACAAGGAATAGGTTCAGCTCAAGATATTTTTCTTAAACACAAAAATCCAAAGGATGTAATTATTTCACGAGGTAAACAAACAATGAATTCTTCATAGGAAAATCGTTTTTGAAGAAATTAGGTATAAAAACAAAGAAAAATAAAAGGAAACATCAGTCGCGTTCAATACATCGAAGAGTTAAGGTCCATAAATCAAGTAACAATCAAAAAGGTATAAAAAGGAGAAAAATATCTAACAAAATTTATATTTTTGACTAAAATAAAAAATGATGCCAAACGGTTCTTGTGAATGTAGTAAGACTGAGTTGGATGTTCAATCAGTACCTCCAACCATGACTGCTGTGCATGAAAGTCAATGGATTGAACATTTTCCGATTTCCTCTCTCAACAATAATGCTCCAATAGAATTTGTTATTCCACCACAAACAGATAAATGGACAGATTTATCTCAATCTTACATGTATTTGAAATTGAAAATTTTAAAAATAGATAATACTGTATTAGACGCAAATGATAATATTACACCAGTTAACAATTTCTTTCATAGTATCTTCAGTAACATTGATTTATATCTAAACAATAAACTGATAACAAATAATTCTGATACATATCCTTTTCGGGCATATTTAGAAAATCTTTTGTCATATAACGCTGAATGTAAATCAACACAATTAGCTGCTAGTGAAATGTGGATGAAAGATACCGCCGGTAAATATGAGATTGTTGACATTGCAGGTGCAAATTTAGGTCTTAATAAGAGGAATTCATTTATTTCTGGGAGTAAAGTAATCGAACTTCAAGCACGCTTGCATTTGGATTTATTTTTACAAGAAAAATATTTACCCAATGGAATTGAAATTAGAATAAGACTCAAAAGAGCATCGTCAAAGTTTTGTTTAATAGGAGGCACTGACGCACCAGAGACAAAAATAGATTTTGAAAATGTTTGTTTCAATGTAAGAACTGTTGAGCTATTACCTGCTGTGTCCAATGACATGAACAGACTCATAGCTCAAAAGAATATGAAAATTCCTATACGTAGAGTAGAAGTCAAAACATTCACAATTGCAACTGGAATGCGCTCAAAAATAGAAGATCATCTTTTTCAGGGGCAATTACCAAAACGGATATTCATTGGCATGGTTGATAATGCTAGTTTCAATGGTGAATACGCAAAAAAATCCATTCAATTTTCATCATTTTAATCTATCAAAAATTGATGTAAATTGTAATGGTCATGGTATTTTCAACCGTCCATTTGAGCCAGATTTTGAACATAAATTGTATCTTAAATCATACATGTCTTTGTATCAAGTTGTGTCTTCACTAGGTCAAAACAAATCATTTGATATTACTAGAGATGAATATGTAAATGATATTGTTTGTGGGGATATGACTTGACACTGACCAAGGCAGCGAAGAGGGACACCTACACCCTATAAGAACTGAAATCTACGCCTTGAGCTTCAGTTTGCCAGAGCACTTGAAAAAGTCATCAATGTCATAGTGTTCTCAGAGTTTGATAACCAGATTGAAATAAATAGTCTTCGTGAAGTGATCACCGACTATTAACATTGGACAATTATGAACAAAACAAATCCTAAAAAGTAACTTATTGGTGAAATCAACATCCAAAGATGGAAACCATCGAATTACAACACATTCTGGATCGAGAAATATGGGTGAAGAGATTAAACGGAATAGTATGCCCAAAAGACAAGCTACCAAATCACAGACCATTAGACGTCCAGGCGTACATAATCAACACGGATAATTCTGATCAACCTGGAAAACATTGGATAGCCATTGTATTTGACCAGAAGAATGAAGCCATCTACTTTGACTCCTATGGATTACCACCACTACATGCAGAAATATTGTCTTTCTTGACAAACAATTCTACGAAATGGACATTTAACAAACAGAGACTACAAAGTGTATTCAGTACAACATGTGGAAAATACTGTGTGTTTGTGTTGATTGCAATTGCAAGAGGAAATACTCTGCGTCTCTGTATTCAACAAACATTCAGTTCATCAGATTACTTCAAGAATGATAGGACTATAACGATCTGGTTCAAACATCACTTTGGAACACCACTCTACGAAGGACCTCAACAAAGTTCAACATCTGCCGGGTGTCAATGTTGTAAACCACAACAATATCATCATGCCATGTCTTTGCATTTTCCAAAATTACTTCATGTTGCAAATATGTTAACATAATATTGCATGTACTTTTGTAAAGATCAAATATAAATACCATATCTGGTCTATAATTCCATGTTGTAAATATGTTGTTGTTCAATAAAATATTGTTAAAACTTTACATATCTTGTATTCAATTTTTCCCACTATAAATTGAAAAATACCAATTAAATTGAAAAATACCAATATATTGATTTACAATCAATATTTATTTTCATTAACTTTTGTCAATATTAGAGTTGTCAGAAGTGGATGAAAAATATTTCTAGGATATTTTCATATGTATTTGATAATATTGGAGTTGTCAAAAATATTTGAAAATTATATACAGAACAGTATACCCCTAAATGTTCAAGGTGGTACTATGGCGTAATACAAGAAGTTTACACCCCGGATAAAATTCACGAATCTCCATCAAAAAGCTTCAGGGGTGTCACTATGGCGTGGTTTTATACCACTATAGAGTAATACAAGAAGTTTCCACCCCTGATAGTGGGAGTAATAAGGGGTGCCACCTATGGTACGGTTTTTTAACATGTGTATTTTCCATAGATAAAATTGTCTATGGAAAATACACATGTTAAAAAACCGTACCATAGTGTCACCCATTACTACTGAGCAGCAATGGCGTTATTGGACCTTATTTCTTCGAAGAGCAAGGCGAAACCCAAACTGTGTCAACAGACAGGTACCTTCATATTCTGAAAGGAAAATTTGTTCCAGAATTGACCAGAAGAGGATACGATACATCTGATGTATGGTTTCAGCAAGACGGCGCTGCACCACATACCGCGTTTGACGCGATCAGTTGGATTGACAATTCGTTTGGCAACAAAGTAATATCGCTCAAAACACTTATTGAATGGCCCCCACGCTCACCATACCTCAGCCCATTGGACTTCTTTATCTGGGGTCACCTTAAGGAGAGAGTATATTCTCCCAGACCAACAAATATAAAGGAGATGAAGACAGACATTGCGCGAGAGACGAAGAAGATAAGCTCGGAGACTTGCAATGCTTGGACTGGTTATCCGGAGGTGGTCTTTAGCACAGGTTAGACTGTATACTTATAGCTACATTTATTCATAAGATGTGTTACAGTGCAACACTACGAAACCGAACAACCTGGGACCCTATTGTGTATTTAAATGTGTTTCAGTGTAATTTATGTCATTGTTCCATATGATTATAACAGAAAAATGGCCAAAAAAATGTCTATCGAGTGCTTAATTACAGCGGAACCTCTCTAAACCGGACACGCTGGGGACATCCCATGGTGTCCGGTTTAGAGTGCCACCGCTGTGCTTTCATATACAGAAGGTCCGTTACTGACCAGGGGCCCGTTTCACTAAACTTCGTACGACTAAACTGTTCGTAAGTGCAAATCTAGGATAGTCTGGAAATTTCAATTGATGAATTTACATTTATTGAGCATAGGCTGAATATGCAGCATTTGCTCAATAAATGTAAATCCAGTAATTGTTCACAAGAACGCATTGTTAATTATAAATTTACAGTCTATCATAATTTTGCACTTACGAACATTTTGCCGTACGAAGTTTAGTGAAACGGGCCCCTGCTACCATCTCCCAACATTTGATGAAATAAAGCGCCCGGACGGCGGACAATCGTGTATAATCCGTGACGGCTGGCTGTTTGCAGATATTTCAAGTCAGCTCCCCAAACTCTTCGGGAACAGTTTTGAAGTGATATAGGTGTCATAACTGTTCTGAAGTGTTTGGGAAAGTGGCAGGAAAGATCAGGAAACGACTATAGCCACAGTAAAACGTATTTGATGAAATTACGCAGATGTCCGAAGGTACAAACTCACATGGCGTGTCTCTATACAAAAACGCGCACCTGCATTCGGATTGTTTCCCTCCGTGTCAATTCTGATTTACAATTTAGGGGTGGACATAAGGGCAACTGTCGACTGCGTTCCCAGACATCCAGTTAATCCTGAACGCCAGCGTGAAACAAACCTCGCTCCAATGGACGCTCGGCTCCGTCGGTTATATGACCGGAAGTCTCGTAATCGGCGCCATCTTTGATCGCGTGAACCAGTTGTTGTTGTTGTCGCTGGCGACGCTGGTAGTGGCGGGAACCAGCGCGGCCCTGCCGTATTGTACCCGGTTCTGGCTGTTTATGGCCATGCGGTTTGTTGGCGGGCTCTGCGCTGGGGGATGTGACTCGGGTAGGTAACTCTGTCAGTCTAAAATCGCCCCGACACGTATTACCTCCCTTACTTATAAAATAAGCCATGTGATTTTGTACTGGCCATCTGTACGGAGCCCCGCAGGGGAAGTATAATTCTTTGTTTTATTAATTCGTTCCCACGAAATAACACTTCGCTCCCACGAAATAACAATTCGCTCGCTCCCTCAATTTAACAATTAATTCCCACGAATTAACAATTCGTTCCCACAAATTAACAGTGCGTTCCCTCAATTTAACAATTCGTTACCACGAATTAACAGTTAGTTCCCTCAATTTAACAATTCGTTCCCACGAAATAACAATTCGTTCCAATTGGAACGAATTGTTATATCGTGGGAACGAATTGTTAATTCGAGGGAACGAATTGTCAATTGTTAAATTGGGGGAACGAATTGTTTATTTCGTGGGAACGAATTAATAAAAAAAAAATCCATGTCCCCTGTGGGGCTCCGTACATTTGCGATATTTCATGAAATATATTTACAGAAAATGCGATATTTTACGTAAATTACTTCAGAAGTTGACACAACTTTCAGAGTTCATGCTCCCAGCAGCAGCAGTACTCTCAGCATGTACATTTTTGTCGTTTTTGACTGACTTTATTTATCAAGGTGCATGATCACGTGGTTACAACAACAACAACAACGTCACCCACTCCAAAGTAAGTATTATTTGATATTGTCCTTACTATGCAACGGATTTTGATGAAATATGGCGCAGCAAACGCGTCTTCATGAGCTGCATCTGGTGGTCTAGGGATTTTGGCACAGACTTATGTCGTTTTTGCGAAGAATCGATTTACGTGTCGGAGACACGGAAATCGATTTTTCGCAAAAACGACAGAAGTTTGGGCGAAAATACAGAGACCACCAACACCAAATGCAGCTTAACAAGACGCGTTTGATGCGCCATATATCATCAAAATCCGTTACGTAATAAGGACACTATTAAAGAATACGTACTTTGAATCGGTACTTGTTGTTGTTGTTAGTACCACGTGATCATACAGTTTGTTTATGGAAATTTGTTAATTTTGTAAATGTATGTCATGAAATCACGCAGTTGTCGGAAGGTACACAATCTCTCGGCTTGTCTCATATATACAAGTTGTGTGTTGGTAATCGTTTACTATAAGTGAGACGGGCCATGTGATTTTGTACCTTAACCCTTTCACCCCTAAGTAACTGGAATGGATTTTGATATGCTAATTTTGCAACCAATCCAACCGTCATAAAATGATTTCCAGACTAGTCCATTTATGAAAAGTAGGTGTTTTTGTTCTAAAAAATATGAAAATTACTTTCAAAAAGTGCAGATCCTGATGAGACGGCTACGAGCTGGCTCATCTGGACCTGCACTTTTGCATAAACACGTTATAGCGGGATTTCCGGTTCAAAGGGTTAAGAAGATGTGCGATTTTTCATAAATTTACAGAATTTACGATATTTTCCGTAAATAAACGTCGAAAGTTTACGGAATGTTCTGCACAAATGCGGAATGGCATTCTGCATTATATTTAGAACTAAAATAGAGAAAAAATTTATCGGGGAATCGAACTCACGCCGAAATACTACGAGCAAATATGGCCGTTGGTTATACATCTCGACAATATTTTTGCTGAAAATTACTAGTGTAAACTGTACTAAAGAACACATATACTGATTTCATTTGTTTTGGTGTAGAATCTTTAATTTGGATTTATTTGGCCAAATTCAAATCAAATATCATATCAAATTCGGCCAGTCGTTCAATATCAAAAGATTTATTTTCTTATTCAAACTATAAATCAATTCCGTACGTAAAAGCAAAAGATGAAGGTTTTAGAGCCAGTTTTTACCATTTATTTTATATCCGCACCCCTCTTTTTCGGAACCGTCCAACATTACACATTTGGTCACACCTCACCGTTTGTTGTCCGTCTATACCTGAGTGAGCGGTCACATGTTACTGTACACGTAGAAGCGTGCTGCACGACCGCTGTGTAGTTTGGCATGAGCCCGCGGCCGTGGTTAGTATTTCAAGTTTGAAACCAACATTGTCAGTTGAGTGTGTTCTGTGAACAACTTCGGATATTAGTATAAAATTCACTCTGTGTTTTGGAATTGAATCAACGTTCCTTCATTTGTGTTTAACCCTTTTCAACACCACATGCCTGTATAGTGGAATTGACAAACAGTGTAGATCCAGTTGGGCCGGCTCGTGACGAGCCGTCTCATCAGGATCTGCACTTTTTGCAAGTATTTCATATTATTCAGAACAAAAACATCCCCTTTATTTTCCTAAATGGACCAGTCTGAAAATAATTGTGTGAAGATAGGATTGGTTCAAGATTAACACATCAAACATCTAGTTCTGAGTACATAACTCTAATTACATTACATTACTGCGTTAATAAGATATAGTGCAACCCGTTGCTTATAAAGCGGAAAACGTGCCGCTAATACAAATTCACTCCAGTTACTTATGGTTTAAAGGGTTAAATTTGCAATCGACAAGTGCATTCACTATTACGAACAATGGACTGAAACTTTATGGAATGTAGAATGAGATATGGACGGATTGCATCTACCTGTAAGAAGATATCAGGTTAGTAAGGCCCCACGTTGACAGAAAGAGTCTTATGGCGTTTATGAAAAACTGTAGCCCCAGATCAGGGATCTTGGATTATTATAATATTGACCAATCCCACTGAAATTGCATTCCACAAAAGGTAAACTTTTTTTTGTGTAGTTGACTTACATAATACCTATAGTATTTCCAATGGTTGGAAACATCGTAAGTCGCTTACGTCAGCCGGTGGCCCAAAGTTATTAACCCTTTCACCCCTAAATAACTTTCAGACTAGTCCATTTATGAAAAGGGAATATATTTTGTTCTAAAAAATATGAAAATTAGTTTCAAAATGTGCAGATTCTGATGAGACGGCTTGTTACGAGCCGGCTCATCTGGAACTGTACTGTTTGCATAAACCGCTCTAGCTTTCGTGTTCAAGGGTTAAACAGTTGCACGAAACAATATTTATAGCAATGTAGACGTGAGTTCATGACTGTCTAGATATAGTCATGATGGCTTACTCTTGTGAAGTGGCATTTTCCTGTGGAATTGTGAAAACAGTGATAAAGTATCAAATTTACATATTTTTAAATTAAATAACATGTGGGTTATTTCAATATGCATGTACGTGTAAAAATAGCAGTTGTGAACTATTTTAAGCTTTTATTGTTTATAGCAATAACAAATCAACAATATAATGCTGGTGTATGTTTGCAAATGTAAACTAGGGTTCAATCCAAGTCTTTATACAGTTAGATGCCGTATAGTTTCAGTTTTATTGAAAAATATAAAATGCCAATAAACAAATAGCAGCCATCACGACCCAACTTGATTGGGCGGTGATGTTCTCGACTAATAACAGTGATATAGCTTAGAAAATCTCAGCTCTACGGATGTGTTTACTATTTGGTATCCGTGAGAACAGACCCTTATAGTGTAACATTTAGTCACAATAACAGCCCAATTAGTCCTGGTGTTTTGCTACACAAATGGGAATAAAATGATAACCAATGTCAAACTATGTATACCTACATGAGTATTATTGGTCTATGAAAGTTTTTCGTTAGACTATGTAGCAAAACGCCAGGACAAATTGGGCTGTTATTGTTATTACATGTTACACTATAAGGGTCTCAGCTCTCACGGATACAGAAAATATAAAAGAGAGATGAAATAGTAAGACACATCCAGGGATTCCGCTGGGTAAAATAAAAAAATCGCCACTTCGAAAAAAAAGATTTTCTTTTTTTTTTTCGAAAATTGTAATTTTTGTATCGCTAATTGTTTATTTTTATCACCAATTGCGAAAGTGGCGATCGCCAGCGGAATCCCTGGACACATCCGTAGAGCTAATATTTTCTAAACTAGCAGTGGTAATACTTTCTGGAGGTGTCTTGTACGTATCTCGGGCATTTAATTGACATAATCTTAATTTGTGATTTTCACTGGAGAAATGTAGCTCAGATAATCTCAGCTATACGGGTGCAATTTACTGTTTCATCTGTCTTTTATATGTTCTGTATCCGTCTAGCAGAAAGATACAGATAGTATAAAAGATAGATGAAATAGTAAAAGGCATCCGTATAGCTGAAATCATTTAAGTTAGAAAAAATGGGCGACCCATGTAGATCCAGATCAGTAGCCTATTTTATCAACATTGCAAAGTATACTTTGAGGGAGAAATTTTCAATTTAAGGATAAATTTATTAATTTTTATTATACTGAATTGTTTACATTATCACAGCCATTTTGGCTGTGATAATGTAATAAATTCAGTATAATAATTCTGCATACTTTTAATAATCAAATATATGTAGTCGTTAGTTCTATATTAAATAATGCATTTTGGGAAAAATAAATGATTACTCCCTCAAAGTATACTTTGCTAGATAAGTATACTTTGCAATTTTGATGAAATCGGCTACAGACTGTGCATTCGCGCACAGTCTGAACTGGATCTGTTCTGTTCGCCATTCATCAATGCATTCAAGCAATATACTGTCTGTTCCACGTTTTGCTGCCGACGAATATTTGGCCATTAAACACACTAAATTACACAAAAAAAGTCACCCTCCCCAAAAACATGTATTTGATGAAATTCCATCAAATATTGTTTTTATTGCGAAAAACGATTTACAAAACTTTTCGTTTTTTGATCCTGAAGGATAAAAAACGAATATTTTTGGAAATTGACTCCGAAACCTAGCGAGATAGCTTGAAAATGATGTAACTAAGAAAACAAAAGTTATATTTTGAAAATCGGTCCACAAATAAAGAAAATATTTAAAAAAAATCTGTTTTTTAACCCCCATGTTAAATTCCTGTAGGAAAATCGTTATAGAACATTGTGTGCCTACTTAGTGGGCGTGTACCTTTAAAACCAACCACCCAGTACGTTTGGATGAATGAATTGACCGAGTTGCGTCAAAATACACCATTACCTCTTTGTTGGCATTTTATATTTTGCAATAAAACTAATGATGTATTGTGTTGTTGCTCCTAACAACACAAACACATGGATTGAAGTCTCGTTTAAATACACGAGCATACTATTGTTGATGTCGAACCATTTGTTAACCAAAATAGCATGATTTTTCTCAGGTATAATGTAGAGTTTTACATAGTTCAAATGAATTTTGTCAATAAAAATGATAATAAGCTTTTTAATTCGAGAAGCAGTAAAGGCTTACAATATTACACAACTACTATTTAAATGCATGTTGAAATACAACATAAGTTATATTATTTAAAAGAAAAACGTGTAAAATTGATACTTTATCATTTGTTAACCTCCCACAAGAAAATTCCATTTTACAAAGAGTATGCCATTATGACTGTTTATCAAGGCAGTCACGACTAACCATCACCAACTTGTTTGTTCTTCTGGTTCGTATATTCCATCACTGTTGGCACACTATGGTGTACGAACGGGGTCAAAACTAAAATTACAGGTGCACCTATACAGAACAGAACAGAACAGAACAGGTTGTACAGGTCTACCTGTAACGTATGCAGGTGCAGCGCTCCAGATAAGCTGCGTATTTGCGTAAAAACCCAATTAAAATTGCCAAAAACCTCAATTGAAAGCCGAAGTAGCGAGTATCAAAAAGGAATAACAAATTTGTGGTACTTTATCATGATACAGAAAACAATAACCAGACCACAAATATTGCATATGTTTCTTATTTTCCATGAAAACAAATCTTGGTATTTCATTAGAATTGTCTCCAAAGAGACAATTCTAATGAAATGCCACGACATGTTTCCATAGGTCTACCTGTATATTTTACTTTTGACTTTGAAAAATATTGTAAATTTTGTAAACGTATTTGTGGCTGTGACTGGAGAAATTGGGCTTATCTGTTATGCGGACCAGTGTTGATCCAGATCAGCCTGTGCATCCGCACAGTCTGATCAGGATCTGCACTGTTCCGCCACTTCCATCAATAAAACAGCCGTCCCGCTTCGAACAGACAATATAGATGATTTCCAGGCTACATGAGTGCTCTATTTGATCAGGAACTACATTGGTCACAACTCCCATATAAGCCCCATTTCTCCAGTCACAGCCACATTTATTGAACTTACGCAGATGAAGGTACAAAAGCACATGGCGTGTCTCATTGGTAGAAAATAGTACACGTTTCAACCATCGATATCGGTGAAACAACGGTTGTGATAAGGGAGGTAATCCAAAACCGAGGCTGAATGAGGGATCTTAGCTAGTTATTTCCCTTTGATTTATTGATAGAAATCCGGTACAAAATTGTATATTTTAGGTGTTATTGCTTGTAAAAAGGGTGACTGTCGCACGATTTGTTGTGTAAATGAGCCATTATAGTGTTTTCGACTAGTATTGATCCAGGTTATCCTGCATATCTGCACAGTTTGCACTGTTTGTCAGATTCATATTTTGCCACTTATTAATTTTACTACGAACAGTGTAGACTCAGATCAGACTGCACACGTGTGCAGTCTGATCTGGGTCTACCCTGTTCGCAGTCTTATTTTTTGCACTATTCCGTAAGAAATAAACGTTTAAATAAACCATAGGATCGGATTTCCATAACTATATTTGCAAAGGGAAATAACTAACTTTATGTATAGCGCCGGTCATTCTTTATATACAGTGGAACCTTCTAAACCGGACACACTGCCAGTGTGTCCGGTATCGAGATGTTCCACTGTAAATCAGGGATTTGACGACTTCACAACTTGACTTAGTACTTTGCGATCACAAACAGACAGTGTCATCGGCAATACATAACAGTGAAACCCATCACAATTAGCCACGCGTGGGTGTAAATGATGTCCGGTTTCGAGAGTTTCCACTGTATAGAAAGTTGCTGCATAGAAAGGGTAGACCCAAATGAGACCGGGGGGGGGGGGGGGGGTGTGGGGCAGGTAGCCGTGACTGGAGAGATGAGGCGTATGTATGGAAGGTAATATCCGCCATAATTATATGTGACTTGATTCTTGCGTGCTGATGACATTACAACTTACATTCATGTCATTTCATTCGTCATTTGTATGTATTACATTTGAAATCTTCTTGTTGTAATTGTATTTGTCTTTCTTACATGTCCATTCTGCTGATTGCTTTGTTCATTCGTCTTATTTACATTACAATTATTGATACGTCCTTATTCGTGTCCCTGTTTCATTGCACTAAGCATTTGCAATAGAAAGTAAGAACAAAGCACTTAGCACTTTGAATAAGGCCGAAAGCAGTAAGGACAAAGCCGCAGGAAGTAAGCGTCAAGCTACAGTCCGAAAGCGGAAAGCCGCAAGCAGAAAGCATCAAGCTACAAGCAGAATGATGCAAGCAATATATGGGTTAGTAGTGCGTCATTATGACGTCAGATGGCACTGCTGTCCGCTCATGTAATTCTCCCTCTAATACATTATAGTCAGATATCTGATTGGCTGTTCAAGACACACCTCCAATGCCGGTGTTGATGTAAGATTTCACCCACAAATTAGCACAGTATAGGTTAGAAGACACCAAATATTTTTACTATATACTTTAACCGAATCCCATCCAATAAGGCCAGTCTCTCCTACTTTCACTATTCGTATGGATGTTGTAGGACCTACTTGTACATGACCTGCAGCCAGTCTGTACTGGTTTTGCATGAATTAAACAATAGGTTCACTTACTCCTAAGAAAGAAAAATCCAACCTCGTCATGTCCCCCAATATTGTTTACATTTGTTATTGGCCACGGAAACTCTTGTTTACATCATATGACCAACACCCCCACATGTACCTCAAGTGAAACTGGGTTGTAATGGATCAAGATTTGCAAGCAAACTGTGTCAGTGACCTCAAAACACCCGCACGATTGTGTTCATACTGGACTACTATTACACCCTTGACGATTTCGTACCATTTATTATTCTCTAACCTATATTAACTAAATTGCATACGAATGTATGGTGTTTGACTTACTAATGTGTTTTATACATACATGTATCCTCATAATTACATTACATATGTACGTAATTGAAAACAATCACATTTTTATAGTAAGTTACACATATGGTAACTTACACAGGTTGACTGTCAAACTGGCCCGTTAACGAGATGCAAACCAATAACCGTCAGGGATCAGACTAAGGTGGCCCACCACCATTGATTTTCCCTAAAACATTAACCCGTTACCACACATTTTGCTATTCTCTGCTACTTTCATTTTTCTTATGTATGTTGTGGGACCTATTTTCCAATAACCTGCACTTATTCTGCTCTGGATCTTGACTAATTAAAATAAATATTTAATTATTGTTGAAGCTGGGGTCCCATCTAGTAGGTACAACTTTTTCTTCATGGAAATTAAATAAGTGTATAATTGCAACTAGTCCACCACTTTTACAAATTACGAGTGCCAGCTACACATATATAATTATTTAATAATCTTTAATGTACTCGTAGAGACTCGCGGTGGTATCAAGCTAGTTCCATATGCAAATGATGCAGTATTTTTAAATTATTTATATCAACTAAATGCTGAATAAATATTTTTATCGACATATCATAAAGTATGATATTGCACATCAAACAATAAATAAATGGAATAAATAGTTGCTTCCGCTATCATTTTAAGGAAACACGGTTATCGCCCCTGATATCAAACTGGCATTTCGTGCTTGATATAAAAAGTATATTAATGTCAATTAGTACGTCTGGTAATGGTAAATCAATGTTAAACGAACTAATACAGAAACAAATGTGTCTCTATATTATAACCTGGCATGTAGCACTCTAGGTTTAAGGGTAGAGAAATTGACACCAGTTTCAGCATATTTGAAGCATTTAAAAGAAAACACTGAGCCTGTTGGTCACGAGATATAAACAGAGTTTCCGTGGCCAAATAAAGTAAATAATATTGGGGGACATGCATGGGTGGATTCAGGGGGGGGGGGGGGCGGACCCGGCTCGCGCGCCCCCCTAAAATTCGCCGAGAAAAGATTGTTTACAAGTTACAATGCACGTTTCTACGTTCGCGTTGTGAATTTATTGTTTATTGTGGGTGCAGCCAAAAATAAACGCGGGGCATCAGCAGCAGCATCATCTGACAGCAGCCACAACAACAACAACCTAAACTACAATCCTACGCTCGTTCGATAATATAGTCAAGTATTGCAAAATAGTTACGCCCCCCCCCCCCCAACCCGAAATCCTGGATCCGCGCCTGACATTACGAGGTTGGTCCCATCCATACGAATAGTTTCTTTTAATTTGGTGTCTTTTAACCTAAGCATGGCGCAACAGAAAAGGTGGCATCAATCTACATCCGTTAGGGACATGGAACCAATTTAGAGAGCAACGCATTGTAGGACAGGTACCAGCATATTAAATAATTTTAGGGAAAACTATTTTAAGTTTTAGGTTAGAGGATACCAAATGGTGCGAAATCGCCCAGGGTGTATGCAAAAATAGTCCGGTGTAAAAAAATAGTTCGGGTGTTTTGAGGTCACAGACACCGTTTGCTTGAAAATTTTGATCCATTACTACCCAGTTTCACTGGAGGAACATTTTGAGGTGCTTTTAACACCAGTTTTCAGCATATTTGTAGCATTTAAAAGAAAACACTGAACCTATTGGTCACGTGATGTAAACAGAGTTTCCGTGGCCAAAAAATGTAAACAATATTGGGGGATATGACAAGGTTTGATTTTTCTTTCTTAGGAGTAAGTGAACCTATTGTTAAGTTCATGCAGAACCAGTACAGACTGGCTGCAGGTCATGTACAAGTGGCAGTGGGTCCCACAGCATCCATACGAATAGTGAAAGTAGGAGAGACTGGCCTTATTGGATGGCATTCGGTTAAATTATATAGTAAAACTATTTGGTGGTGTATAACCTTTAGCAGCGCACCTGGCGTCATAATGGTTGTTCCCAAATTACTGTTGCAAGTATTGTGTTCAAGGGGCATGGCTTAGCGAACTAACAAAGCGCATATCAAAACAGCGATGCAATAATCAATAATGGAACTCCGGATGTCACTACCAATGAAGCATCAAGCTACTTAGAATGTAATCAACACCACATATAATTGTAATAAGACTGACATAACTTAAAATGTCATCAGCCAGCAAGCATCAAGCCACATATAATTGTAATAAGACGGATAGAACTTAAAATGTCATCAGCCAGCAAGCATCAAGCCAAATATAATTATGGCGGATATGACCTTCCATATCAGGACATGCCCAGTCCACCAGCATGTCAGTGAAGCACATCTATCATTCTTCTGACAAAGCATACAGTGAAACCTCTCTAAACCGGACACCCTGGGAGGTCCCCAGGGTGTCCGGTTTAGAGATGTTCCATTGTAGGCATATGACCATTCTGATACGTACGTGCGTGCTTTTCAATCATGAACATACATTAACATCTGAGAGACATATGTTGCCTTGGTCTTCGGTTTAGAGAGGTTCAACTGTATTTCGCTATCGGACTGAATGAAGTCGCTAGATCAGGATCTTCACTGGCAGCAAATACCATACGCCCACGTGATACAGTCAGTAATTTCCGACTGCCCAATGTCCCCGGTTACAACCAAATACTACTAGAAACAAAAGTGCTACCCCGCTTCATACCTCTCGCGAGGGTAGCAATTTAACCCCATACCTTTAATGTAACACATGGAAGAATAAATTTTGACCTACGTACAACAGGTTTGGGTATGCACGTCGGTTGCTTATATTTTTTGAATTGGTCAAATTGTAGCCGTAGCTAACATATCGGAGGCGAATTATTGTAGCTCAGGGCCCCAGATAAGGAATTTGTAATTGGGTATTGTCACTCCATCATTTCTGAAGCAATTGGGTATTTCACAATTTGAATTGGGTAAAATAAAATCACTCTACTGTTTACACATCAACAGACAGCAATTATTGAATAGTTAGCTTTTAACTGAAAACATGTATTGGCATTTCATTAGAATTTTCTCCTTGGAGACAATTCTAATGAAATACCAAGATGTGTTTTCATTGAAATAAGAAAAATATGCTATATTTGTGGAATGTTTGTTGTTTTCATGATAAAGGTACCACACATTTTTAATTTCTTTTTGATACTCGCTACTTCTGATTTCAATTGGGTTTTTGGCAATTTTAATTGGATATTTACGCAAATACGCAGCTTATCTGGAGCTCTGGTAGCTAGTATACTAGATGTCTCCATGACAAAACCTGCTTTATCCATGTGTCTACATGTAGGTGGTAAAGCGAAAGTGGCGTCGAGTTGGGGCACCGAAGGGCGACAATACATGCAGGCACTACACTTCAGCTACGCCCTGGGCGGTATTATATCGCCCATGGTAACCAGCCCGTTCCTCGCGCCCAGAATCCCGGCCAACTCCACAAACACGTCGTTAGACTATGCACTGTGGGGAAACACGACCACGGTTGTCATAGAGACGGCGGACGATGAGGGTAACGGCGACGAAGACGATGTGATATTGTATGAAGAAACGAGAATCCATTACGCCTTCCTGGTAACTGGGATCTTGGGATTTATTTCCGCGTTCCTGTATTTTGTGCTTTTCCTGAAAGGCTACGACGCGACGCCGCCATTTTACAAAGTAACCGCTGAACAATCAACGAATAAGGATACTAGTGTAGAAAAGGTAGAACATGGCGGTCAGCGCGTGAGAATGACCCCCAACCGGACCGTCGTATTTCTGACCATTTATGGCCTCACGGTGCTGACCTACGCCACGGTGGAGTGTCAACTTCAGTCGCTCCTCATGCCGTTTGCAATGAAACGTTTCAATTGGACAAAGCACAACGGCGCGTTTCTGACGTCACTGCTGTGGGGACTTTACGGATTTGGACGGTTGTGTGGCGTGCAGATATCTAAATATCTAACCCCAACGAAGATAATATTACTATTCCTTTGCTGCACCATTTTCTCGTCAGTTGGAATTTTGATTGGTGCTTTATTCCGACTGGACGCCTCCCTGTGGATTTTCATCCCGCTGTCCGGAATGTCAATCTCTGTTCTCTTCCCGACGTTTATCGTGTATACGTCAGAGCACATGCTCCGGATATCCGGTAAAATGGCGGCGTTCTTCATCGTGGTGTCGTCTGTCGGGTTTATGATAGATCCGCTGTATATGGGCATGTTAATAGACGATTTCTCGCCGATGTATTTTGCATACGTACAGGTAGGGCAAGCGATGATGTCTCTCTGTTTCTTCTGCATCGTTGCCCTCGGAATACGGTATATACAACGTATAGACGCAACGACGTAGGCACGTTATCGGGTCATGTGTGGCTGTGTTTGGAACACCTTCACTTATAATACCATTTATCGTAATATTATTATAAGGAATATATTAGAGACTACCCGGCTAGTGTATGTTGTGACCTGGATATGCGTGTGTTATTATCAGTCGGCATGTAAAGGACGTGACCGTACTACTTTTCATCATACACCGCGCATGAATATCTGATGATTCAGTGTGAGTAAACATGAATGGCGAACAATATATGGACCGAGGTCATAACATGTCTGCCTGACTTGAGTCACAACTTTGTTCGACCTGGATTAACATGCACTCTATAGCGTGCGTTGTAAATTATGCTTGTTTATGTTTATGGTACTTAAACACGGGATCGATGTTGTAAACTTTGTGGATCTGTCTCGCCTCACGGTAGGGCAGTTAAGTTGACTACTTGGTGCATCCGACTGCCACTTCTAGAACACAACCCATGCGTGTAGCCCTTCTGGGACTCGGACTGGTTTGTGGTGACACCCGTGTGGCTCTGCCTGGCTGCCGATATAGCGGACAAGCCGGGCGGATTGACCTATATGGGTGTATCCCTCAGCCATTACTGGGTTCTGGATTGAATATGCGCATGGGAGAGATATATATACCATCAACATATTATTATTATTATTATTATTATTATTATTATTATTATTATTATCTTGTGTGTAGTCGTACTCGGCCAGTTCGCACCAGTGGGACAGGCAACGTGTTAACACATGGGGGTACGTGGACACTACGGGGAGCCGAGGTGTTCAAGTCCCTACCACGTTCGGCCAGGATGTCCAGGCAACTCAGTTATCACACTTTCTTATGAAAGTAAGCCATATATAACAAATCTAACCAAAACAGCAAGTTAGCTCAAGCTCAGCCGAATTTTCTGCCTGCCCTTTCCTGCTGTCTGGATGTGGCAACTCTGTGGACGAAAATATCACGTGTTTTACCGACTATATGGCACCAACTTGTGTGTCGAGTTCCGCCAGGGGTGGATTGGTTATACCTGGGACCCGTTTTGCTCTGCATCACCGGTGCCAGGTTCTACCCAGTTAACCCCTCTCTTCTTCCCGCCTCCCGTGCACCGGGACACTGCGCGGAATTACAGGACCGTATTGGACCTAAGCAGTGTCCCATTTCGGCACACAATTATACACATCTGTCCGCCTTGCACCAACATATATCGCACAGAACAGTTCAAAATTCGGCCTTGTTGGACTTACATGTCCGGGTATGGAAGGTCTACGAGCCAATTCCCACCCTTAAATATAAGCTAAAACAATAAAACAAAAACAAATGTTGTAAACTATTCGGAACAAGTGTTTCAGAGTTCAAAGTTCAGAAACAATGCCGAGTTCAGAAACAAGTGTAAAATTATATAACCTTGGGCGCCGGTTATTACAGGTATCACTGTGCTAAATATAGTACACATCGGCCAGGGGGTATGCTTTAGTAGTCCGGTATAAAAAAATAGTGCAGACGTTTTGAGGCCACAGACCCAGTTTGCTTGTAAATCCTGATCCATTACAGCCCAATTTTACTTGAGAAACATGTTGGGGTGTTTTTAACACCAGTTTCCAGCATATTTCTAGCATTTAAAAGAAATTACTGAGCCTGCTTGTCACGTGATGTGAACACTGCGTCACATAACACTTTGATGATAAACAATATGGCGGACAGGACAATGTTGAAATTTTCTTTCTTAGGAGTAAGTGAACATATTGTTTAATTAGTGAAAATCCGGTGCAGACAGGTTGTAGGTTATAAACAGGTAGGTTCCACAGCATCCATACGAATAGTGAAAGTGTGAGAGAATGGCCATATTTGGAGGAATCGGTTAAGTTGTATAGTAAAACTAATTGGTGGTTGCTAGCCTACAGCAAAAGCCATATCGATGGTCTAGTAACATAAGGTCGTAACTGCTATGCTTTAGCATAGCAGTTACGACCTTATGTTACTAGACCATCGATATGCGCCATTTCCCATTCAAATGTGTTGGAATGTGTACGCCAAGTGATTTTATGAAAATGTTAATTGCTATGTCAGTATGTATATTGTATAGCACAGTTGCTTGCTATCGAAATATATGGTTTCGTTGTCCGTCATGGCGATACTGTTCATGCAAATCTTGTTGTATTATTACGGTTATATTAATTGCAGGGCTCCAGATAAGGAATTAGTAATTGAGTATTTTCACTCCAGCACTTCTGAAGCAATTGGGTATTTCAAAATTTTAATTGGGTAAAATAAAATCGCACTACTGTGTACACATCAACAGACAGCAATTATTGAATTAGTTTGCTTCGAAATGAAAACATATCTTGGCATTTCATTAGAATTGTCTCATTGGATGTCTCCTTGGAGACAATTCTAATGAAATTCCAAGATGTATTTACATGGAAAATAAGAAAAATATGCTATATTTGTGGTATGTTTATTGTTTTCTGCAGCATGATAAAGGTACTCGTTACTTCTGATTTCCATTTGGTTTTTTGGCAATTTGAATGGGATATTTACGAAAATACGCAGCTTATCTGGAGCTCTGAATTGAATAAATATTAAACAATAACTATTTATTTTTACTATTTTTCCAGATATGGAAATGCAATACACTAGTATCTATCATGTCTATTGCTTCACTTAGTTATGGGATTTTCGGCCCACGTATCTTTATCAAGAAATGGAGTATCTTTCCTTGCAGCTGCAAGGAAAAATACTCCATTTCTTGATAAAGGCCCATTGCCGAAAATTCGAAAACTGAGTAAAGCAGTAAATAGTGGTAAGGAAATGCAACTTCGGCATCAATTATCGATGCAATAATGTCATTATGTCGTGGACAAACACCCCGTCACTGGGTACGACGGGTTCATAATTCCAGCACAAACATATTTACACAATTCCCTAACATTTGATTGGCCCGTAGCAAGTCTGTCCAAAATTTATATCCCATTAAACTCCCACGCCGAACTACTTTCCGTAACCGTGAGGCGCAGTTAAAATAATTCTTAAGAAAACGGAAAATAAACACATTTTATTGATGAATTTATTTCAAATGCTGGAATTATAAGGAATGAATGGCCTTTTTGTGGAATTTATCGGGGATACAAACTTGGAAAAGTCGCGGGAATACTGGACGAGGCCTTCCGGCCTTCGTCCAGTATTCCCGCGACTTTTCCAAGTTTATACGCCGATAAATTCCACAAAAAGGCCATTCATTCGTATAATGTTTGTCCAGCCATTAACTTCCATCAAAGTTGGTTCATGACACATCACCGCCTGTGCCAATCTTGTCAATATTTGTCTTTTTTTTTTGTATTTCAAAATACTTGAATATTGTCCGTGAAATCAAACAGCTTCATTGACTGGGCCTGAGCTGTGTTACAGCTCAGGCGCAGACATTCAAACTGCTTGATTGCGAGTTGAGATTGTTTAATCAAACAGCTTGATTGCGAGGTGAGATTGCCAATAGATGCTAGTTTAGAAGAGTTGTCGTCTAGGCAAGATTGACGCCGGCGATTGTGTATGTTTGTTCATTGCGTGAGGATTGTGTAATCTGTCTCACTTATCACGACAAAAGGGGGTTATTGTGTTTTGTTGAACTTCACTGATGTGAGTTTAAAATTGCAAGATGTGTCGTGGGATCCATGATGATCGCAGAAGACGACTTCCAAAAAATAGTTAAAGGAACAGTGAAACCTCTCTAAACCGGACACCCTGTGTGTCCGGTTTAGAGAGGTTTCGCTGTAAATCAGGCATATGACCATTCTGAGACATGTGTGTGTGCTATGCGATCATGAACAGGCATTGTCACCTGAGATAAATGACTGTGATCAGACGTAATAGTTCACATTGATACCAGGGGCGATAACCGTGTTTCCTTAAAATGTTAACGGACATTACTATTTATTCTCTGTATTTATTTTTTGATGTAAAATGATCACACTTTATAATCTGTCGAAGATATCATTTTGTTCTGGTGACGTATTTAATTAGTATAAATAATTAAAAAATATCATGCCTCATTTGCATATGAAAATAGGCTGATACCACCGCGCGTCACTATCAGTAAAATAAATGTTACTAAATTATTATATCGGTATAGCTCATTTTGCTCCTATGAGCCTTAGATCTGTAATGGAGTCAGCTGGGGGCCCTTTCACTAAACTTCGCACGACTAAAATGTTCGTAAGTGCAAATTTAGGATCGCCTGCACATTTGGTCTGTTTAAAGTCCGAAGGACTCCTCGCAAACTTTAAATAGACCACATGTATTGCTCACCCCAATAATTCCAGCACAACAATATTTACACAATTCCCTAACATTTGATTGGCCCGTAGTAAGTCTCTGTCCAAAATATATATCCCAATAAACTGGCACGACGAACTACTTTTCGTAACCGTGAGGCGCAGTTAAAATAATTCTTAAGAAAACGGAAGATAAACACATTTTCTTGATGAATTTATTTAAAATGATAGAATTATAAGGAATGAATGGCCTTTTTGTGGAATTTATCGGGGATATAAACTTGGAAAAGTCGCGGGAATACTGGACGAGGCCTTCCGGCCTTCGTCCAGTATTCCCGCGACTTTTCCAAGTTTATACCCCGATAAATTCCACAAAAAGGCCATTCATTCCTATAATAACCAATAGGATAAAAATAAACAATTGGCAATTCAAAATTACAATTTTCGAAAAAAAAATAATTTATTTTTATCGCCAATTGCGAAAGTGACTTTTCCAAGTTTATACGCCGATAAATTCCACAAAAAGGCCATTCATTCCTATAATAAATTATACAGCCCATGCCTTTATTACTTATATTTACACTGAATTGATATAGCGTTAAAATTAAAAAAAATTATCTTGTTTTACGTCATTTTGTCGCAATTCCTGGAACAGCGACGTTGCGAACTTTAACCAATCAACAACATCGCGCGACGTCACGTGTGTCTAATGCATTGTATACGATGGTAGTACTGTCTTTTGCCTGTCAGTATACACATAAAACAATCGTTATATATATTCATGTGTTAGCTAATATGTGGCTGTGTCTGAAGAAATGGGACATATTAGGTTTTTCACCAGTACATCCGCTCACAGTCTGATCAGAATCTGCGCTGTTCACCATTCTGTCATTGAACCATGAAACAAGATATATAGTTTGTTATTAGGCTACAGGAATGTGGTATCTGATGAGGAGCTACACTGGCCACAAATCGCATAAGCTACATTTCTCCAGTCACAGCCACGTATGTGCTGTAATTTCACTATTATTTGTGCATTTGTAAATAGACCACAGTACCAAGCCCCGCAGGGGACGCATTATTATTTTTAGCCAGGTTTTTTGTAAAAAAATCCAGGCTATTGGATTGGCGAAAGCCGGGCGGGCGGGCGGCGGGCGGGTGGCGGGCGGCTGGCGGCGTCCACAATCAATGTTAAGTTTTCGTGTTTGAGTCCATTTCTTTGTTACTGTACCACCTAGGACCACCAAACTTTCACAGCTTCATAATCAAGGGGTGCCCACCACATATCACTATCCAACATGTTACTTTTTTTTATCTTGACCCATTTTTTCCGCGTAGTCGACTTAGCCATTTTCAATGTTAAGTTTTCGCGTTTACAATGTTAAGTTTTCGTGTTTAAGTCCATTTCTTTGGTACTGTACCACCTAGGACCACCAAACTTTCACAGCTTCATAATCAAGGGGTGCCCACCACATATCACTATCCAACATGTTACTTATTTTTTTAACTTCACCCATTTTTTCCGCGCAGTCGACTTAGCCATTTTCAATGTTAAGTTTTCGCGTTTACAATGTTAAGTTTTCGTGTTTAAGTCCATTTCTTTGGTACTATACCACCTAGGACCACCAAACTTTCACAGCTTCATAACCAAGGGATGCCTACCACATACAACTATCCAACATGTGACAATTTTTTCACCTTCACCTATTATTTCTACGTAATTGACTTAGCCATTTTCAACGTTAACTTTTTAACGTACGTCTGGTTAAAGTTTTTTGGTTAAAACTTTTTCGTTATACTATATCTCTGCAACTGCTTCACCCATTACCTTGAAACTTCACATGGGTGTTTATCATCATCCATATTTTCATTCTAACCCCCAACCGTGCGGCCCCTGTGCCCAATGTCAAGGTCAAATTACTTTGATTTTTTTTGTTAAAGTTTTCTCGTGTACTATATCTCTGCAACTACTTCACCCAATACCTTGATACTTCACATGGGTGTTTATCATCATTGTCGCACCTACTTGCGGAAAGCGCGATCCTGTGCCCAATGTCAAGGTCAAATTACTTTTAATTTTTTTGTTAAAGTTTTTTCGTGTACTATATCTCTGCAACTGCTTCACCCAATACCTTGATACTTCACATGGGTGTTTATCATCATTGTCGCACCTGCTTGCGGAAAGCGCGATCCTGTGCCCAATGTCAAGGTCAAATTACTTTGAATTTTTTTGTTAAAGTTTTTTCGTGTACTATATCTCTGCAACTGCTTCACCCAATACCTTGATACTTCACATGGGTGTTTATCATCATTGTCGCACCTGCTTGCGGAAAGCGCGATCCTGTGACAATGTCAAGGTCATAAATTACTTTGAATTTTTTTGTTAAAGTTTTTTCGTGTTTACTATATCTCTGCAACTGCTTCACCCAAATACCTTGATACTTCACATGGGTGTTTATCATCATTGTCGCACCTGCTTGCGGAAAGCGGGATCCTGTGCCCAATGTCAAGGTCAAATTACTTTGAATTTTTTTGTTAAAGTTTTTTCGTGTACTATATCTCTGCAACTGCTTCACCCAATATCTTCTCATTGTCGCACCGCTTGCGGAAAGCGTGATCCTGTCCCAATGTCAAGGTCAAATTACTTTGAATTTTTTTGTTAAAGTTTTTTCGT
Organism: Conchocele bisecta; assembly: GCA_029237695.1. Lineage (NCBI taxonomy): Eukaryota > Metazoa > Mollusca > Bivalvia > Lucinida > Thyasiridae > Conchocele > Conchocele bisecta. Next base: position 29,805,991 of record CM055272.1, read on the forward strand.
GTACTATATCTCTGCAACTGCTTCACCCAATACCTTGATACTTCACATGGGTGTTTATCATCATTGTTGCACCTGCTTGCGGAAAGCGCGATCCTGTGCCCAATGTCAAGGTCAAATTACTTTGAATTTTTTTGTTAAAGTTTTTTCGTGTACTATGTCTCTGCAACTGCTTCACCCAATACCTTGATACTTCACATGGGTGTTTATCATCATTGTCCCACTTGCTTGCGGAAAGCGCGATCCTGTGCCCAATGTCAAGGTCAAATTACTTTGAATTTTTTTGTTAAACTTTTTTCGTGTACTATATCTCTGCAACTGCTTCACCCAATACCTTGATACTTCACATGGGTGTTTATCATCATTGTCGCACCTGCTTGCGGAAAGCGCGATCCTGTGCCCAATGTCAAGGTCAAATAACTTTGAATTTTTTGTTAAAGTTTTTTCGTGTACTATATCTCTGCAACTGCTTCACCCAATACCTTGATACTTCACAGGGTGTGTTTATCATCATTGTCGCACCTGCTTGCGGAAAGCGCGATCCTGTGCCCAATGTCAAGGTCAAATTACTTTGAATTTTTTTGTTAAAGTTTTTTCGTGTACTATATCTCTGCAACTGCTTCACCCAATACCTTCATACTTAACATGGGTGTTTATCATCATTGTTGCACCTGCTTGCGGAAAGCGCGATCCTGTGCCCAATGTCAAGGTCAAATTACTTTGATTTTTTTTGTTAAAAGTTTTTTCGTGTACTATATCTCTGCGACTGCTTCACCCAATACCTTGATACTTCACATGGGTGTTTATCATCATTGTCGCACCTGCTTGCGGAAAGCGCGATCCTGTGCCCAATGTCAAGGTCAAATTACTTTGAATTGTTTTGTTAAAGTTTTTTCGTGTACTATATCTCTGCAACTGCTTCACCCAATACCTTCATACTTCACATGGGTGTTTATCATCAGTGTTGCACCTGCTTGCGGAAAGCGCGATCCTGTGCCCAATGTCAAGGTCAAATTACTTTGAATTTTTTTTAATTTTTTTGTTAAAGTTTTTTCGTGTACTATCTCTGCAACTGCTTCACCCAATACCTTGATACTTCACATGGGTGTTTATCATCATTGTCACACCTGCTTGCGGAACGCGCGATCCTGTGCCCTATGTCAAGTTCAAATTACTTTAAAGTTTTTTGTTAAAGTTTTTTTGTGTACTATATCTCTGCAACTGCTTCACCCAATACCTTGATACTTCACATGGGTGTTTATCATCATTGTCACACCTGCTTGCGGAACGCGCGATATCGTCGGCATTTTGGCATACGTCCGTCCGTCCGTTCGTCCGTGTGTCCGGTTAAAGTTTTTTGGTTAAACTTTTTCCATCTACTATATCTATTTTTTTAGTGTCCATGCCTCGCCCCAAGGCGCGACATGCAGGCCACGGCCATCTAGTCTACAAAAAGTGGGTATAATTATGTTATCCAAGTGTCTATGCTTGGAAAAAACCTGGCCTTCGTGGCTTTGCCTCGTTTCTTGTTTTTATTAATTTGTTCCCGCGAAATAACAATTACTTCCCTCAATTTAACAATTCGTTCCCTCAATTTAACAATTCGTTCCCCGAATTAACAATTCGTTCCCACGAATCAACAATTCGTTCCCTCAATTTAACAATTCGTTCCCACGAAATAACAATTCGTTCAAGGGGTTAATTCGTGGAAACGAATTGTCATATCATGGGAACGAATTAACAAGGGAACGAATTGTCAATTCGGTCCCATATGTTAATTCGAGTGAACGAATTGTTTTAGTTCGAGGGAACGAATTGCTAAATTGGGGGAACGAATTGTTATATTGTTGGAACGAATGAATAAAAAAATCCATGTCCCCTGCGGGGCTCCGTAGATATAGAGAATAGTAGGTCAGTGCCGTGAATGGAAAAACATATCTGGCAAGGCTCAGGAAACGGGATGGGCGAGGCTCTCCCATTCATGGCACTAACCTACTATTCTATTTATCCCGTCAACACCCACAAATGACTGTGAAATGCAAAACTAGTATTGATTGGATATCAAAAATGTTTTTCACGGCACCGTGTTTCACGGCACATACGCACTGTGTTGACGGGATAAATCTGTTTCTGTGGGCGACAACAATTAACACATCATTGGAAATGCAGTAAATAATTGACAACCGGCGAACACTAAGTGCGGGCGAATTCTGTTCTGTTTACCCAATAAACACCAAACATTGTAGTTGCAGTTGTTGTACAATATTGAACCTTATGCACTATGTGTGCCACCGTAGTGACGTACATGTGGTACATGTTAATGTTTCTCCGTATTACATGTACATTGTGTCGTCTTTTTTTCATGTATGATGTAAATATAATACTATAATTCCAGCACAAAAATATTTACACACTTCCCTAACATTTGATTGGCTCTGTCCAAAATTTATATCCCAGTAAACTCCCACGCCGAACTACTTTCTACAGGTGCGCTGTCAGTGCTGTCAATGTAAACAAATGGCTGCCGTCTGTCAAAATAAACACATTTTCTTGATGAATTTATTTCAAATGCTGGAATTATAAGGAATGAATGGCCTTTTTGTGGAATTTATCGGGGATATAAACTTGGAAAAGTCGTGGGAATACTGGACGAAGGCCTTCGTCCAATATTCCCGTGACTTTTCCAAGTTTATACCCTGATAAATTCCACAAAAAAGCCATTAATTCCTATAATAACATTTATATGAATATGGTAGACGATCGTATTGCTGAGGATATACGTATAAAATCCACTATACTTTCTGTCTGCCTTCATGTAATATCTTCATATTGCATTACTTAGTAACTATCCATCATTCCACATTAATACAATTACCCTCGCTACTGATCGTACGTCTGTCTGTTTATTTATTTGAAAGTTTTTGTTACAGTTTCTCAAATCAACTATACTTTCGGTTTGCCTTCATGTAATATCTTCATATTGCACACATACACTACTTAGTAAATATACATCATTCCACATTAATACAATTACCCTCGCTACGATCGTACGTCCGTCCGTTTATTTATTTGAAAGGTTTTGTAACAGTTTCTGAAATAGGGTCATAAGTGCGTCGACAGACCACATTTTCTAGTCTGGCTTTGCTCCTATGGTGTATGTACATGTATATGACTTGTGCATTTCTCCTGTACTATCAATATGCGAATGTTTTTAAATTATGCATTTTCGACTAATGGTTTGATGGCGTGTTTGAACCTAGGAAAATAACAAGTCCTGTCATTGCTCCAGATAAGGAATTAGTAATTAAGTATTTTAACACCATCATTTCTGAAGCAATTGGGTATTTCAATATTATAATTGGGTAAAATAAAATCACACTATTGTTTACACATCAACAGACAGCAATTATTGAATAGTTTGCTTCAAAATGAAAACATGTCTTGGCATTTCATTAGAATTGTCTCCTTGGAGTAACTTTCATAGCATTGTCCCATTTATGAAGTTGTGTCTGTTGTAGTTTAGTCCGTACTCGGCAGGTTGCCAATGCTTGCTCTGTGTGACTGGTGACCGACATACATCGTCTGTAGTTTGACAGGTGTGCATTCATTTTTTCTTTTTTTATCCTATATTTAAGAGTAGGAATTGGCTCGAGGACCTTCCAAACCCGGACATTTGAATCCAAAAGTGGCAGGCCAATGACCGTTGGCCCGTTTGTTACCGAATTTACTAATATATCTGCCATACAGTCGAAATATGTGCATTAAATGAAGGACGCAATGAGGTGGTTAATTTAACCTAGCTAGTTCATTCTCCTATCGCACGAAGCCGGTATGTAAGACCGTGAAAAAGGCTGAGTGTGAGTGTATGTCATATATGGAGATTCAGCCGTAACAGGTGTGTATTCATGGTTACAGAATTATTTATTAGGGCTCCAATTAGTAATTGAATATTGTCACTCCATCATTTCTGAAGCAATTGGGTATTTCAAAATTTTGATTGGGTAAAATAAATTCAAACTACTGTTTACACATCAACAGACAGCAATTATTGAATACTTTGCTTCGAAATGAAAACATGTCTTGGCATTTCATTATAATTGTCTTCTTGGAGACAATTCTAATGAAATACCAAGATGTGTTTTCATGGATGGAAAATAAGAAAAATATGCTATATTTGTGGTCTGTTTATTGTTTTCTGTAGCATGATAAAGGTACCACACATTTGTTATTGCTTTTTGATACTCGCTACTTCTGATTTCAATTGTTTTTTTTTTGGTAATTTTAATTGGGTATTTACGCAAATACGCAGCTTATCTGGAGATCTGCCTACATATATATATATATAGGGCGCTGGACCGGTAATCCGATATTTTACTGTCAATTGTTCATTACTTAACCCTTTGAAACCGAACGGCCGCTATATCGGTTTATGCAAACAGTGCAGATCCAGATGAGCCGGCTCGTAACGAGCCGTCTCATCAGGATCTGCACTGTTTGGAAGTAATTTTCATATTGTTGAGAACAAAAAATACCCCCTTTCCATAAATGGAATAGTCTGAAAAGCATTGTGTGATGATTGGATTGGCTTAAAAATTAACATAACAAAATCCATTCCAGATATTTAGGGGGGTGTAAGGGTTAATATATACCGTTCGAACGCGCCATCGGTATAGATTAAATAATGCACGTCCGTTTGTTAGAAAAATGGCGATTTTCCTACCTTATACATGTAGATGTTTAATATCGGAGTAAAATTGGGTGTGATTTAGAAGAGGATTGTATCGTTCATACCACAACGTGCCTAAGGTTTTTTCCATTAGACTACGAACATATGAATAATGAATGTCCACAATGAACATTTATTGTCAACATTAATGTACAATGTAGTACATAATTAACAATCCGCTGTGTTTTCATACCTGCCATTGTCTCAATGAAAGTAATATCTATAGTGTGTATTGTCAATTTTCCTCTACAACAATTGGACACAATCGAATCATTTACTCTCCAGGACAGCACGGGTACCAGGGCTCCAGACAAGGAATTAGTAATTGAGTATTGTCACTCCATCATTTCTGAAGCAATTGGGTATTTCAAAATATTAATTGGGTAAAATAAAATCGAGTGTAGGACAAAATCCCCCCCCGGACATAATCCCCCCCTCCATGATTTTTGACACAGGAGGACAACCCCCTTCCCCCCGTCTAAATCACAGGTAGGACATAATCCCCCCTCCCATCAAAATTCAAGGTAGGACAAAATCCCCCCAATGAAATTGTAGCCTGGGACAAAATCCCCCCATCATATTCAGTACTTTTATTATGTCCGGGGAGGGGGGTGGGATTTTGTACGTATCCAAATAAAATCACAGTACTGTTTACATATCAGCAGACAGCAATTATTGAATAATTTGCTTCAAAATGAAAACATGTCTTGGAATTTCATTAGAATTGTCTCCTTGGAGACAATTCTAATGAAATACCAAGATGTGTTTTCATGGAAAATAAGAAAATAGTGCTATATTTGTGGTCTGTTTATTGTTTTCTGCAACATGATAAAGGTACCACAACATTTGTATTGCTTTTTGATACTCGGCTTTTGGCAATTTCGATTGGGTATTTAAGTAGATTCGCAGCTTATCTGGAGCTCTGGGTACCATTATATTGGCGAGCGTTGTCCAAGATCAGTCTGCGCATCGTCGTATAAAATGAAAATGCAGGTACACCGTTAGCTATTTTGTTTGGCTTTCCCTAGTATGCATACACCGTTGTTGATGTAGGCGCTGTCCAACGTACACCGCTGTTTCTAATGCACTCTATAAATATCACGCAATCTGATAGGCTGATGGTCATACATTACTGTTACAGTAGCCTATTTCACGAACCTCCGTTAGTCGGCTAAACTCAGTTAGTCGGCTAAACTTCAGGCCGTTAGTCGACTAACGGAAAAAACGCATTTCACGAACACGTTAGTCAACTAAGCAAAGTTGGTTAGCCGACAAGCCAAATAGCGATACGGAGAGAAAGGGTGTTTCGCGATAGATAAAACCCCCCTCTGGATGTGTATAGTACTGTATACAGACGAGGAGTTTTATCGTCGGTATCGGTTCGGTCGTCGGAACATCGTGTTTCTCCTCAGTCTTGTTGAAGAGAAGCTTGTTTTTTTCCACGAGAAGAACCATATCCCTTCCAGCCATTTTGCAGCCACTAATTTGTCTGCGTTTTTTGGGATGTGGCACTTTTTTGACTGTTGTCGGCGATACAATTCCCCGTGTGTCGGCTTCAACCGTCTGCCGGTGCATACGTCGCGTCTGTTCCGCGTTCAAAGCGTTTCTGCCGAACTTTCTCAAAATGCCAACAGGAAACAGGCTGGCAGAAGTAAAGCAAGGTTTTTTTAGCCGGTGAGTACATTTTGCTAGATGCAATCGTTATTTGTGGCATTGACTGGAGAAATATTCACTTACGAATTTGATGCCCTCTTCATGCTGCTGATAGCAATGAAATCGAACCCGCCCGTCACTATTTCATTTTCCGGAATACTTTGCTCTTGAGGGGCACGAAAACGCGTGACTCCCTGGTACTCACAAGCTAGGGCCACTGCAAGTAGTTGTGAACAGTAACTCTTGCAATATACTCACATAACGGTAAATCTGAGTTCACATGCACATTCATTGTACGAGAATGTCCGTATCTCCGTAATGAAAGTCAATAGCCATATTAACATTTCATATACGACACAAATTTTGCGTTAAACTTTTCATTCTTCGCATGGTCCCAACCAGCCACCCACTTATTGGTAACACATTCCATGAGCCCCAGGGGCCCGTTTCACTAAACTTCTTACGACTAAAATGTTCGTAAGTGCAAATTTAAGATCGTCTATAAATTTCAATTTATGGATTTACATTTATTGAGCATAGGCTGCATATGCAGCCTATGCTCAATAAATGTAAATCCAATAATTGTTTACAAGAAAACATTATTAATGCGAAATTTACAGACTATCATAATTTTGCACTTACGAACATTTTAGTCGTACGAGGTTTAGTGAAACGGCCCCCTATTCTTCAGTCACTGTCACAAATAATTAAGAACCTTGAATTTGTGGACCGTCATTGAATAAAAACTTTTCTATTGCCCCTTGTGCACAGCCAGTCTGATTAGTGCTTATGACGTTCATCATTTTAGTCCGCCACTGTAATACATTTATGATGGAATTTGATTGTTGGTACTTTGTCATATTGTGACAATTCCACTAAACTTTGTTCCATGGTCCAGTTTCTGTAAATGTTAGGAATTAATGAAAACTAACAAATTTAAAGCTTAGCAAGTTTATTCACGTCATTGTTTAAATATTACAACAGCATGTTACAGCATATGTGGCTGTTACTGGAGAAATGGGTATTATGTGATCTGAGACAGTCACTCATGATCAAATAGCACACAAATAGCACACTCTTGTAGCCTGATAACTGTCTATATTGCTTGTTAGAAGCATGACCGGTGTTTCATAGATGGAATGGCAAACAGTACAGATCCTGATATTGATATGCACTGATTAGAAAACCATAAACCCCATTTCTCCATGCACAGTCGCATATAATGAGGACACAACGATATATATAGAGAATACCAGGCTAGTGTATTTTTATATCAAGTTTATCAGACAATGCTAGGAAACTGCACAGTGCGTAGGAATTCCGTGGCTTGTCAAGTAATCTGTACTGTTTCGGAGCAGAGCCTGATAAACTTCATATCAAAAGACAGTAGCCTGGTATTCTATATAATAAATTAATTTTCCCACTAATAAAAGGGGAATTTGGGACAATTTTTGTTCTTGTATGATTAGCATCTAATGTGGCTATGATTTGCTAAATGTGGCTTACGGGTTTTGCGATCAGTGTAGATCCATATCAGCCGGTGCATGCGCACAGTCTGATCAGGATCTGCACTGTTCATCATTTCATTAATGAAACATCTGCTATACTTCTAGACCTCTAACAAGCAATATGGATTGCTATCATGCCACATCACTGTGTTATTTGAACATGAACTATAATGGTCGCATAAAATCCCATAAGCACCATTTATCCAATCAAATAATTTGCCACAAATGTATACCATCATGAGATATGTGTTCAAAATCAGGTTACAAGTTATCAACATGACTGAAATGAGTAAGCTATGTAGTTTGGAAGGCTGAATTATTGAGAACATCAGTGTCGTGTCTTTTGATATCAAGTTTATCTGGCAAGGCTAGTAACTGCGTAGGTTCAGAGCTGAGCCTGATAAATTAGATATCAGCATAACATATATGTCAGCAGATACCTAGCTGGTATTTTATTTAAAGGGTAACATTTTATGTTTGCCGAGCAATGCCTGATACGACTTTGTTATCAGTCACATTGTGTGTTGCGAACCTCCTGATTAAATTGTTTCCATCTGCAGGTATGCCCAATGTAATTGGCGCTATAGACTGTACGCACATACAGATATTGACACCGAATGGCGACACTGAGCGAGACTTCGTGAACTGTAAGGGTGTACACAGTATCAACGTCCAGGTAAAAACAAGAGAAATAAAACTACATTTGTACCCTTCGAGTTTCCATTTTATATGAGATTTATTAAACCAGTCACGCATAATAACAATTTTTAATTCGAGGAAACGAATTGTTAAATTGAGGGAACAAATTGTAATTTCATAGAAATAACAATTCGTTCCCACAAAATAACAATTCGTTCAATCAATTTAACAATTCGTTCCCTCAATTTAACAATTCATTCCCACGAAATAACAATTCTTTCCCACGAAATAACAATTCTTTCCCTCAATTTAACAATTCGTTCATTCAATTTAACAATTCGTTCCCACAAATTAACAATTCCTTCCCTCCATTTAACAATTCGTTCCCACGAAATAACAATTCTTTCTCACGATATAACAATTTGTTCCCTCGAATTAACATTGTTATATCGTGGGAATTTTTAATTCGAGGAAACGAATTTTTAAATTGAAGGAACGAATTGTCATTTCGTGGGAACGAATTCACTCCCACAAAATAACAATTGGTTCCCACGAAATAACAATTCGTTCCCTCAATTTAGCAATTCGTTCCCACAAAATAACCATTCGTTCCCTCAATTTAACAATTCGTTCAAACGAAATAACAATTCGTTCCCACGATATAACAATTTGTTCCCTCGAATTAACATTGTTATATCGTGGGAACAAATTTTTAATTCGAGGAAACGAATTGTGAAATTGAGGGAACGAATTGTCATTTCGTGTGAGCAAAATAACAATTTGTTCCCACGAAACAACAATTCGTTCCCTCAATTTAACAATTCGTTCCCACAAATTAACAATTCGTTCCCACAAAATAACCATTCGCTCCCTCAATTTAACAATTCGTTCCCACGAAAAAACAATTCGTTCTCATGAAATAACAATTCTTTCCCCACGATATAACAATTTGTTCCCTCGAATTAACATTGTTATATCGTGGGAACAAATTTTTAATTCGAGGAAACGAATTGTTAAATTGAGGGAACGAATTGTCATTTTGTGTGAACAAAATAACAATTTATTCCCACGAAACAACAATTCCTTTCCTTAATTTAACAATTCGTTCCCACAAATTAACAATTCGTTCCCACAAATTAACAATTCGTTCCCTCAATTTAACAATTTGTTCCCACGAAATAACAATTCGTTCCCACGATATAACAATTTGTTCCCACGAAATAACAGTTCGTTCCCTCAATTTAGCAATTCGTTCCCACAAATTAACAATTCGTTCCCACAAATTAACAATCCGTTCCCACGAAATTACAATTCGTTCCCACGCTATGACAATTTGTTCCCACGATATAACAATTTGTTCCCACGAAATAACAATTCGTTCCCTCAATTTCACAATTCGTTCCCACAAAATAACAATTCGTTCCATCATTTTAACAATTCGTTCCTACGAAATAACAATTCGTTCCCACGATATAACAATTTTTTCCCACAAAATAACAATTCGTTCCCTCAATTTAACAATTCGTTCCCACAAAATAACAATTCGTTCCCTCAATTTAGCAATTCTTCCCCACGAAATAACAATTCCTTCCCACGAAATAACAGTTCTTTCCCACAATAACATTGTTATATCGTGGGAACAAATTTTTAATTCGAGGAAACGAATTGTTAAATTGAGGGAACGAATTGTCATTTCGTGAAAACAAAATACCAATTTGTTCCCACGAAACAACAATTCGTTCCCTCAATTTAACAATTCGTTCCCACAATTTAATAATTCGTTCCCACAAATTAACAATTCGTTCCCTCAATTTAACAATTCGTTCCCACGATATAACAATTTGTTCCCTCGAATTAACATTGTTATATTGTGGGAATTTTTAATTCGAGGAAACGAATTTTTAAATTGAGGGAACGAATTGTCATTTCGTGGGAACGAATTCGTTCCCACAAAATAACAATAACAAATTCCCACAAAATAACAATTTGTTCAACGAAAATAACAATTCGTCCCTCAATAACAATTCGTTCCCTCAATTTAACAATTCGTTCCCACAAAATAACAATTCGTTCCCTCAATTTAACAATTCGTTCCCACAAAATAACAATTCGTTCCCTCAATTTAGCAATTCGTTCCCACGAAATAACAATTCTTTACATCGTAGGAAAGAATTGTACACCGAATGGCGACACTGAGCGAGACTTCGTGAACGGCAAGGGTGTACACAGTATCAACGTCCAGGTAAAAACAAGAGAAATATAACTACATTTGTACGCCCCCACTTCGAGTTTCCACTTGATATGAGATTTATTAAACCAGTCACGCATAATAACAATTTTTAATACGAACAAACGAATTGTTAAATTGAGGGAAGGAATTGTCATTTATGGGAACGAATTCGTTCCCACAAAATAACAATTCGTTCCCTCAATTTAAAAATTCGTTCCCACAAAATAACAATTCGTTCCCTCAATTTAACAATTCGTTCCCACAAATTGACAATTCTTTCCCTCAATTTAGCCCCGTGCAGGCACCGGGGCGGGGTCAACTGATCCTGAGAATAGTGCTGCAGTAGCCATTGCTTGTCGTAAAAGGCGACTAAACTGGCTTACTAACGATTGGGTTCATACTTTCCGGAACCCACTATACCGGATTTGGCCCTCATGTACATTTTTGGCTTTCTTGTATGTGAGAGTTGAGTCAGGCTATGCCCCATATATAAAAGTAAGATTAGCGCTAATCCTATTACTTTTAGGGGATGGGATAAATGATGCTGGTGTGGCGAGGGCCTGGCACCAGATCAGGTTGTTCTAATTTCAGGACTGAATATATATTTTGATTGTAAATATTGAGTTCTGAAGTTGGGATTTACCCCCCTCGGACAGGTGGATACGGGACACGACCCCGTTGACCCGTCTGCGTGTAGACTCCCTGAGGCTTGTACCTCTATGTCAGAAAAGCGGACGTTAAACCCTATTCACTCACTCACTCCCTCAATTTAAAAATTCGTTCCCACGAAATAGCAATTCGTTCCCACGAAATAACAATTCTTTACCACGATATAACAATTCTTTACCACGATATAACAATTATTTACCACGATATAACAACCACGATATAACAATTATTTACCACGATATAACAATTCTTTACCACGATATAACAATTATTTACCACGACACGATATAACAATTATTTACCACGATATAATAATTATTTACCACGATATAACAATTCGTTACCACGATATAACAATTATTTACCACGATATAACAATTCTTTACCACGATATAACAATTATTTACCACGATATAACAATTCTTTACCACGATATAACAATTCTTTACCACGATATAACAATTTGTGTCCATGTCTCCGTACTAATCCCAGTTATGTGGATCGTTCACAAATTATTACCAAATTAATGTTCAATGTCATAACCATACAGCCATGGCGACGCCAACATGTATGTCGCACATTGCTGACGTCATCAAAATTAAGTCGGACCATTACCACATTTCATCAATAGCTTTCTCACATTGATCCCATCGTCTTTTAACATTGTCATACAACAAAAAAAAGATCATATTAATTATCATTGAGGCAGTGTGTGACCACCATTATTACATCACAAATGCAGTAATCCGCTGACCAGTAGCCTATTTCATCAACATTGCAAAGCATACTTTAGTAGCAAAGTATACTTTGAGGGAGAAATTTTCAATTTTATGATAAATTGATTAATTTTTATTATACTGAATTTATTACATTATCACAGCCAATTTGGCTGTGATAATGTAATAAATTCAGTATAATAATTCTGCATACTTTTAATATATGCATTTGTTAGTTCTATATGAAATAATGCATTTCAGGAAAAATAAATGATTACTCCCTCAAAGTATACTTTGCTAGTAAAGTATACATTGCAATGTTGATGAAATAGGCTACAGGGGGCCGTTTCACTAAACTTCCTACGACTAAAATGTTCGTAAGTGCAAAATTATGATAGTCTGTAAGTTTCACATTAACAATGTTTTCTTGTAAACCATCATTGGATTTACATTTATTGATCATAGGCTGCATATGCAGCCTATGCTCAATACATGTATATCCATACATTTAAATTTCCAGACGATCCTTAATTTGCACTTATGAACATTTTACTCGTACGAAGTTTAGTGAAACGGGCCCCTGGATCCGTCCACGATGCCCGCATCTTTCGCGAATCCAACATCGGTATGCAGTTTGCTCAAGGTAAGATTTCACAAATAAAAAGTGTTCACATACTATTGTAATTCATAGTAAATTAATAATGGAAATCAAATTACCTTTTGGGTCACATTGACCTTCACCTTTGTGTGACGTAAATTTTGGACGTAGCCAAATTTCCCCAGTCTCTTTATCCGTTAGTCAGTCAGATCATTACCAACTTTCATCAATAGCTTTCTCACCTTCACCTTGGTGACCTTAACCGTTGTTGGACATAAATGTTGGTGTCAATTTTGTTATTCATATCACTACCATATTTCACAAATGCATGCAGCTTCCTCCATTGATCACCATTATTCATAATACCATATTTCAAAGCATGCAGCTTCCTCACATTGATCTAATCCATTATTTCATATCATACCATATTTCATGCAGAGCTTCCTCTCTTGTATCTATCATTAGTTCATATCACTACCATATTTCAAACATACATAGCTTCCTCACATTGATCTATCCATTATTCATATTCACTACCATCATACATATTTCACAAATGCTATGAAGCTTCCTCACATTGATAATCTCATCCATTATTCTTTCAAACACTACCATATTTACGCAAATACATGAGTTAAGCTTCCTCACATTGATATCTATCCATTATTCATATCACTACCATATTTCACAAATGCATGAAGCTTCCTCACATTGATATCTATCCATTATTCATATCACTACCATATTTCACAAATACCGATGAAGCTTCCTCACATTGATACTATCCATATCATATCACTTAACCAAGATTCACAAATGCATGAAGCTTCCTCACATTGAATCCTATCCATTCCTTTCATTGACCACACATATATTTTCACAATTGCATGAAGCTTCCTCACATTGATATCTATCCATTATTCATATCACTACCATATTTCACAAATACATGAAGCTTCCTCACATTGATATCTATCCATTCTTCATATCACTACCATATTTCACAAATGCATGAAGCTTCCTCACATTGATATCTATCCATTCTTCATATCACTACCATATTTCACAAATGCATGAAGCTTCCTCACATTGATATCTATCCATCCAGTGTCATGCATGTGACCTTGACTTTTGTGTCATTCATTTTTTATGTCCAAATGTTGCCAAAATTGTTGATATGAAGGTCACGGTCACCAAGGTCACACATATGACACTGAGTGGATAGACATTAAAGTGAAGAAGGAAGCTGTTGGTGAAGTTTGGCAATGATCCGACTAACAGATCACAAGATTATGCCAGCAAACAATACAAAAGACGACATATCCGAGCATTTCTCCAATAAATGTGTCTGTGTGAACTTTTCAATCTGATGCACAGCCTATGATAGTGTACATGTTACCCATAGGTAAAGCCATATTTACTCGCATGGTAGGTGAGTAGACACCAGGGACAATACACCCAAGGCCCGGTTGCTCAAAGCTTCAGTTAGCTTAACAGACTGTTAAATCCTTAGCATTGCTAAGGATTTAACAGTCTGTTAAGCTAACTGAAGCTTTGAGCAACCGGGCCTGCTAAGGATTTAACAGTCTGTTAAGCTAACTGAAGCTTTGAGCAACCGGGCCCTGCTAACTGCTTACATGTCACTGGATTTTATAGCTAATAACAGAGTACAGTATTGGGTATATGTGTGTGGTTTGCCAGGTATGATACAGTAACGAGGCAGTATTCACATATATGTTACACATATATTCTATCACATTTACGAAGCAATTTTCTTTAAATCAAACGATGATGAGGTATAGAACAGGTCCTTATGTCAAATGGTAATACAAAAAAAGTTGCCAGAGTTAGACAGCGAGATTTCCATCAGCGGAAACTAAAGAGTTGAACCGGTCATCACAGCATCTGAAAAGTAAATTATACATAACTGCTCACTCATTTGTTTAGCGTAAGGACCTAATCACTAATGCATCATTTCAACATACAGTATATATATATTGAAGATCCACCCAATGGATTCCTCCTGGGTGACTCCGGTTATCCGTGCAAGCGTTATTTGATGACACCTGTTTGCGGAATGACATAAGGTATCATGATGTAGTAATTGATACTAATAATGACTTGCCTGCATTACATGTCGACGGGAATGACGGAAATGCATTCCGTGAGTATATTGCTCGGATCCATTTTTGAGATACAATTCATTGACATAAATTAACTATTACACCGCTATCTTAATTCTTTGTCGTTTGCGGTTTATTTTCTATTTTCCATTTTTATCATCAAAAACATGCTTTGACAGCACTTTATAATAATTTACAACATGCTTTGAAAGCCCTTTAGAATAATTTCCATTGGAAATGATTCTGAAGTGCTGTCAAGCCATGTTTTTATTGAGAAATAAGGCAAGATATACAAGCAACAGCAGACGACAATTGTTGTGTGTAGCGGTCTAGGGGTTAACTATAGTCTGTTTCACGAAACCTGCCCAAATTTTACGGCTATATAAACAATGCAAAAACAATATTTTTTTCGTTAATATTAAATTGAAGAAAAATTTAAGAATGAGCCTTCTTTTTATTTCGTGAGATTTGGTCAAATATTGGTTTTATTACGAAAAATCTATTTCTCTATGGGAATTTAACATGGGGAAAAAGAGGTAGAGGACTTGTGGGAGGAGTCAAAAAACATTTTTTTTGGAAATTGACTCCGAAACCTAGCTAGATAGCTTGGATATGATCTAACTAAGAAAACAAAAGTTAAATTTTAAAAATCGGTCAAGTATTTCTAAAATTCTAAAAAATGTCCCATATTAAATCCACAGGCAATGTTGAATATCCCCCACCCACTTGAATTCATGTAGTATAACAGAAGGCCAGACACTAAAGCCTGAATTGAGATTTCATTTCAGTGTCCCACTCACTTCCGGTTGAGCTAAAATTTGCAACGGACGATTTGATTGGTTGAAATTTTTTATCAACCAATCAAATCGTTTGTTACACACGCTTTGCTATAAACCGGAAGTAGCCTGGACAGGCAAAATAAATCTGCAGTAAAACAAATTAAAAGCATTAGTTTGTATGTTTTAACACATATGGGTTGTAATTGAAGGTGCCATTCTGTTTATTATAAGTTTACTCCAAATAGATATGCCAGAAATTGCACCAATATTGATTAATATTAGACATAATACAGATTAGTATTTCATCACACTTGTTAGTGTCTCCCCTTGACTCTATCTATACAGATTGAATACAATGGAATTATTTTAGTAGCCCTGTGGTTAAATCCCCATAGACATCTTCACTTGAAGATGTCTATGGGGATTTAACATGGGGAAATTTTGTTTTCGCAATAAAATCAATATTTGACCAAAATTTCACGAAATGAAAAGAAGGCACATTCTTAAATTTTCCTTTAATTTAATATTATCGAAAATAATATTGTTTTTGAATTGTGTATATAGCCGTAAAATTTGGGCAACTTTCGTGAAACAGACTATAAACATACATATGATATGTATGTTTAGTTAACCCCAAGACCGCTACAATGATATGTATCCAACGTTAAAGGTACATGCCCACTCAGTAGGCACAACATGTTCTTTATGGGAATTAAATAAATGTATAATAATAAAGTGCCCGCTATAAATATATAATCATTTAGTAATATGTATTGTACTGATAGTGATGCGTGTTTAGTAATATGTATTGTACTGATAGTGATGCGTGTTTAGTAATATGTATTGTACTGATAGTGATGCGTGTTTAGTAATATGTATTGTACTGATAGTGATGCGTGGTGGTATCATACGGAGCCCTATAAGGGACATGAGAAAAGAAAAAAATGTTCTGACACATTTTATTCTGTCGTTCTAACGAATTATAGAACGCATTCCAATTCGTTCTAACGCATTCCAATTCGTTCTAACGATTTAAATTATTTTGTTCTAAAGAATTCCAATTCGTTCTAACGCATTCCATTTCGTCCTAACGCATTCAATTATTGCGTTCCAGCGCATTCAAATTCGTTCTAACGGTTTTAATTATTTCGTAATTATTTAATTATTTTGAAATCGTTAGAACGAATTGGAATGAAATAATTGAAATCGTTAGAACGAATTCGAATGCGTTAGAACAAAATAATTGAAATCTTTAGAAAGAATTCGAATTCGTTAGAACAAAATAATTGAAATCGTTCTAATATGTAGAACAAAATAATAAAATTTGTCAGAACATTTTTTCTTCGATTCGGCTCATATTTAAGGGTGGGAATTGGCTCTAACACCTTCCATACCTTGGGTTTTCCTCTTGTCGTGTCCCTTATAAGGCTTCGTAGTATCAGGCTAGTTTCATATGCAAATGAGGCATGCTATTTTTTAATTATTTATACTAATTAAATGCGTCAGTTTGTGGTTTAGCGGCCTATCAGCAGCTAAGGTCATTTAAAGCCGGAATCATAATTATAGTTACATGCCTTAGTCATGTTAGTCATCAATATTGTGCTGCTTTTTCAGTATGTGCGTCTTAACCCTTTCAACCCTAAGGAACTGGAATGGACTGTGATATGCTAATGTTCCGACCAATCCAATGGTCACAAAATGATTTTCAGATTCGTCTATTTATGAAAAGGGGGTGTTTTTGTTCTAAGAAATATTAAAATGACCTGTAGATCCAGATGAGCCAGATCGTAACATGCCATATCCTCATGATATGTACAATTTGTAGCAATTTTCTAATTTCTGAAAACAATGACCCATTTTGATAAATGGAATGATGTGAAAAATAACATGTGAGTTTGATGCTGTTGTTTTCCACATGCCTGTTTCAGGTGATGATGGTACTATTGTGCTGCATGTTCAGGCCTCGCAGGGTCCGATGACGCCAACACTAGCTGTAGTGCTAAAGTGCATGCAGCTGTCTCAACAATCTGAGGCAAGTGCATATACTATCATTGCACGACCACCTATCATTTGTTATAGGAATAAATTAAATGATTTTTAGAAGTAATCGGGATAATAATTCCAGCACAAAAATATTTACACAATTCCCTAACATTTGATTGGCCCGTAGCAAGTCTCTGTCCAAAATTTATATCCCAGTAAACTCCCATACCGAACTACTTTCCGTAACCGTGCGTCGCAGTTAAAATAATTCTTAAGAAAACGGAAAATAAACACATTTTCTTGATGAATTTCTTTCAAATGCTGGAATTATAAGGAATGAATGGCCTTTTTGTTGAATTTATCGGGGATATAATCTTGGAAAAGTCGCGGGAATACTGGACGAAGGCCGGAAGGCCTCGTCCAGTATTCCCGCGACTTTTCCAAGTTTATATCCCGATAAATTCCACAAAAAGGCCATTCATTCCTATAATGATACAGTTATAGTGTTGATGGATTTAAACCTGAACTGCCACATACCAAGTTGTAATATGGGGAAAAGTATTTTTGCCCATTAGATGCGTCATTTTCTCAGGCAAAATAAACATGTACATGTATTTAACATTAACATGTTAATTGAGACACTATTTCACTTTTTATGTCAAAAGTTTACTTAAAAGGTTGATAATTCTTTTGATGTGCAATGATCATAATTATTCCCTAGCCGATAGGCAAGAGGTGATATAGCGTTAGTCCATGTACGTACGTGCGTGTGCATAAGTTAGTAACACCTTTCATTTTTCAATGAACCGCTTCACCGATTGTGATAATATTTGATAATATTTGGCCTTAATATGTGTCTAGGAATGGTGCATTGTTTTGCATAACGGGTACAACCAAAGTCCTATCACCAAGGTCAATGTCACTGTGGACATATGAATATCTATTTTTTTTTATTATTTATAATTGTAAATATTTAAAGATAATTAATGATTGCCAGAAAAGATTATATATGTATAGTGGGTACTCATACTTTGTTAAACTCGTGGAATAGTTAACAGTACACAATTACATGTATACACTTCGGTGCACAATTCCTTCCCACGATATAACAATGTTAATTCGAGGGAACACATTATATCGTGGGAACGAATTGTTATTTCGTGGGAACGAATTGTTAATTTGTGGGAACGAATTGTTAAATTGAAGGAACGAATTGATAATCAGCGCTCCAGATAAGGAATTAGTAATTGAGTATTGTCACTCCATCATTTCTGAAGCAATTGGGTATTTTAAAATTTTAATTGTGTAAAATAAAATCACGGTACTGTTAACACATCAACAGACAGCAATTATTGAATAGTTTGCTTCGAAATGAAAACATGTCTTGGCATTTCATTAGAATTGTCTCCTTGGAGACAAAATACCAGGATGTTTTTTCATGGAAAATAAGAAAATATGCTATATTCAATTTGTGGTCTGTTTATTATTTTCTGCAGCATGATAAAGGAACCACAAACTTTTTATTGCTTTTTGATACTCGCTACTTCCGATTTCAATTGGGTTTTTGGCAATTTTAATTGCAAATGCGCAGCTTATCTGGAACCATGGATAATGTTTGTCAGTTGTAAAATAACGTTTTCCCGTTTTTCAGACATTGCGGAATAAGTCGCAGGTTTTATTGTTTTGTTTATTAAAATCTCAACAATGTGCATGAATAATACATGTAATACTACATTTACAGGTGCATTAAAATGTCCATTGCCAATCCGTATAAGAATTATAAGTGACTAATTACATGGTCGAAATGTATGCTATTAAAGTGAGACCTCATATTGTGTCTTCACTACCGCTGTTGCGTATTGTCTCTATACTCTTCACGCTTTTCACATACGTACAATAGAACCTCTCTAAACCGGACACCCTGGGAGATCCCCAGGGTGTCCGGTTTAGAGAAGTTCCACTGTAAAACAGACGGACAACTAATCCAAGACACACGTGGATGATTTGCGATCACTAACAGACATACTCACCGGGGATAAAGGACAATGAATCCGGCTACAATTAAGTAGAACTAATTTTTATTTATGTCAGTTTATTTGTTCAGTTTATTTGTTCAGTTTATTTGTGTCAGTTTATTTGTTCAGTTTATTTGTGTCAGTTTATTTGTGGGGTTCGACTGTATAGCTGAACATGACCCATTATTTATATTTGCACTTTATGCACTTTTGTTTGCTAAATCCTGAACAATGGATGACTCACGAGTAATCAATAATGGGCGCATTTCACTAGACTACGACAGGCTGCGTCGGTGTCGGTTAGCCACCATCCGACAGCATCCGACAGGAACGTAGATTGACCGAATATCAACCAAACACTGGCCGAAGGGTGACGTCGAGAAACACCAACTGACGCAGAGTGACCGAGAGAACATTTTCTGACCCCGGCAAATTTTGAGCATGCATAAAAATCGGCTGCGACAGGCCAAGATAGCATTTTGACCGAGTACTAACCCTCATCAACCGAATTGCATCGCAAGGTGAAGTAAGTCTAACCGAATAGCAACCCCCATCGACGTAACACAAACCCTGAGAAACCCTGCCTGTCCGAGTGTTTTATCAGACTCGGTCAACAGTGCGTTTCTCTGCGTTGGTGTTACGTCACAGTCGATTGCTCTGCGTCGACATTCGGTCACATTCAGTCAGCCAACAATGTCAGGGACAGTCATGCACTGCCTGACGGGGTTAGACATGGGTCGCCATTCGGTCATGCTGCGTCAGCCTGCGCCAGTGTTACGTCAATATTCGGTCAGCTTGGGTTGTAGTTTGGTCAATGTCGGTTGCTATAAATACGGGTGCGCCACACACGGTTGGTTAGTGATACATTTGTTTTCCACAGCATCATGCCACCAAAGAAACCAAGAAAAACGTTGATCCAGGCAATAAAGAAGACGAAGGGCAAAGCCGTGATGCAGCCCGGAGACACTCCAACAGGAGACGACGAGCACCAGATAGAGGTCCAGCCAGTTGTTGAAGGTGTGGGCCAGGTGATAACCATCGTGGAGCGAGGGGAGCATCCAAGAGGTCGTGGTCGTGGTGTAGGGAGCAGAGGGTGTGGACGTGGACGTGGACGTGGACGTGGCGATAAAGATATTGTAGCCGAGGCCATGGAGGAGGCAGACGTTGGTGCTGAGAAGGAGGACGAGTATATTAATGGTGGTACTTCTTCAGAAGATGACACGGAGTTTCCAGCCCAGAAGAAAAAGAAGACCGCAGAGGTGGTGCTCACTCCCGAACAAGAGCAAGCCGTCTGTGACTGGCTCCGAGAGTTCCCACAAGTCTGGAACACGCGCCATGAAAGCTACAGGAAGACACCTGAGAAGGACCTCTTGTGGGAAGAGGAGGGCCAGAAGATGGTGTTGACGGGCAGCCATCTCAAACAACGGTACAGGAGCACTAGGTCCAAGTTTGGTCATGTCAAGACCAAGAAGGGCAAGTCCGGATCTGGTGCCCAACCAGCCCTGACCTTCCGGGAGGAGACTGTATGGCAGCTATTCCAGTTTCTGGGGGACTTCGTCAAGGAGAAGGCCAATCGGGAGCCAGTTGCCAGTGTATGTATATTAGTTAATTTTGTGTAATTATATGTATATTGCAATCGCGTCCGTCCGTCCGTCCGTCCGTCCGTCCGTCCGTCCGTCCGTCCGTCCGTCCTTCCTTCCTTCCGTCCGTCCGTCCGTCCGTCCGTCCGTCCGTCCTCCGTCCCGTCCGTCCGTCCGTCCGACCGTCCGTCCTCCGTCCGTCCGTCCGTTCCACCTCCCCGTCCGCCTCCTCCTACCGTCCGTCTCCCCCGTCCGTTGCCCGTCCGTCGTACCGTCCGTCCGTCCGTCCGTCCGTCCGTCATAACAACTTTGTGATGCTAACTCCTCATTCGTTAATAGGGTTAGAAAGATTTTATTTGGCAGGATTACTCCTTACAGTGAAAGCATGAGCTTTGACAAAAAAAATATTATTTTCGACCCCCCCCCCCTCCCCGGGGCTCCCAGGGGAGATAATTGGCAAAAATCATTATTATTTTTATTTTATTTTTTTGCGTTACATTGTCCAGCCCTCGGTGCGGGTATATGCGATGTCCCATCGACCACTCTAGTTTATTATTTCTTTATAACATTTCAATTAGCTTGATAATGAACACAATTTTGTAAATATTTATTAAATATATAGTAGGCTACATCTGTATTGACTTTCACTGTTTTATTTCACACTTACCTTTCACTTACCATTCTTTTATATTTTATATTTTTCAGCTCCGCAAGAGGATTGATGCCCAGGCACCCGCTCCCACTCCTCTTTCTCGTGATCCCAGTCCAGTCCGTGATAAAGAGCCAGCCCCCAGGCCTAGAGATGCAGCTCCACCACCACCAGCTGCTGAGGCTCCAGATGCTGCTCCCGTGGACCCCCTGGTTGACCTACATAGACAGGGCACTCAGCTGCTGGTCAGCCATCGAGCAGCGCTAGATGCAGTCATTGGGATAAAGGGGCCCCACAAGGACCGGTCTGCATACTGTGACTACCTCAATCAGTGCGGCCAGCAGCTGAACCAAGATCTGTGGTCGAGCTTCAAGAGAGAGTCATTCAAGTTTATGGAGTCCCTCCTCGAGCAGCAGAGCAACAGACAGAACCCTCAGCCTCAGTTGCAGCCTGCCCAGCTTGCTAAGCCTGGTCAGCTCCCCTTCAAGCTTCCCCAGCAGCTGTCACACATGCCTCGCACCTCCTACACGAGACCAGCACCAGCCGAAATCTCCCAGTGGCAGCCTCCCCCACACCGTTGGCCCCAGCCCCAGCAGCTTGCAACCCAGTCTGACGTGTGTGGGTCTCAGGAACCAGCCTGGATGGCCCGGAACATCCAGGGCTTCATTCATTCGTGCCCACCTCTGGACCAGCAGCCAGACACAGCCAGGCCTTCGTCCTGCCCTAATCCTGAAGCCAGGTTATCTGACTTATCACTCAGCGGCTTCGGTGGATCCCAGTTTAGCGAGCTCAACACCCATACCTTTCACACGAGTTTACTAGATGACGAAGTGGACCTGCAACAGCAGGAAGACACCAGCAAGTAATAGTCAGTCTATGTACACTGCACTTGTCGTAGAGAAAAATGTGGATTTTGGATAGTGTTGCACTTCCATGTGTTTATTGTTTTATAATGTTGTATACATAGCGTTGTCTATGATGTGTTGCCCTTGTATGTAGCCCACTCGTGGAGATGGTGATAATAAACAAAACTTTGTTTTGCAACATTTTTGTTAATTGTTGTTAATAACAACTTACTTAATTTGACAAACATAACAAGAGCGCCGAAGGTCGCAACATACGCCCGTCGAGGCGTTGTCGGAGTTGGGTTACATATAAATTAAATATTTAGTGCTAGTGAAAAGTGTGAAAAAAATGGCTAAGTTAAAAACGCCGTATTTTCGTAAAAAATTTTTTTCGGCATGAAAAGGGGAGGTGCACATGTTCATGATGTATATAATGCATGTGTGAAGTTTCAAATGGATTGCTTGGAAACTGTAGGCGGAGTTGATTACGCAAGGTTGTTACTACAAACAAGGTGAACCTGAGTTAACAGAATTATCCTGGGATGAGATTGTGGTCATCGTCTTCCCCATCAAACTGGCCCGGCTGCTCACCCGGGTACCGCCTGCGCATCATGTTGTGGAGGATCACACAGCACTTGACGATGAGCTGGACCACCTCTGGAGACTGCTGCATCCTACCAAGGAGTACTCTAAACCGGTTTGCCATGATGCCAAAGGCATTCTCTACAACCCGACGTCCTCTTGATATGCGGTAATTGTACATTGCCTGTGATCTGGTCATGCCTCGGGTGGAGTAAGGTTTCATCAAGTTGGTACGGAGTGCGAATGCGTCGTCCGCAAGGAGGAAGTAGGGGGTGTCCTCATCATCAGAAGGCAGTGGATCTTCTGTGGGGAACCCTATGGTACGGTTGTCCATAGCCTCTTTGAGCTCACTGCCGTTGAAGATCTGGGCATCTGACATGTGACCGGTTCCTCCCACATCACACCACAGGAACCTGTAGTTGGCATCAACCAGGGACATTAGGACAATGGAGTAAAACCCCTTGTAGTTATAGTAGTAGGAGCCTGACTTGATTGGGCATTTAATGGCCACATGTTTCCCATCCAGGGCACCCAGAGCATGAGGGACGTTCCACCTCCTCTGGAACTGCAGGGCCACCTCTCTCCATTCATCGGGGGTGACGGGGCACTGGACCTCCTCTTCTACAAATTCATCGATGATGGCCTGACAGACATCTTGCAGAAAGCTGGTGATGGTGTGTCTGGACACTCTGAAGTTGTACTGCAAACTTGGGTAGTTGTCCCCAGTAGCCAGGTGCCGGAGTACCACAGCCAACTTCAGCCCTGGTTCCAGTGGTCGTCTGAACTTGGTGTCCTTCTTCTGGAGGCGAGGCGTCAGCCGGTTGAGCAGGAATTGGAACATGTCTGGAGGCATGCGCAGGTAGTTAGTGAACGACTGCACATCATCGTTCCGGAGCTTGACCATTAGGTTGTGGTACTGGCCAGCTGAGACTCGCTCATCTTCTGTTAACCAGGTCCTCACCCAGAACCGCTTCTTGCTATATCTTCTTCGGGCCCTTTGCATCCTTCTTTCCTGCAGGACCTCGGCCTGGGCACGGATGTAGGCATGATGCTGAACAATCAGATCAGCCTGGAAAAGCCCTAGTACTTGCTTATCCATACTGTCCCTGGACTGGACTGGACTAGATTGGACCACCCCAGGCCTGAAATCACACTATTTTAAATCAACGAAGATCGCAGCCATTAACATGTCTTACCCTCTGTGACCCTCTGTGACCCTCCATGGCGTAACATCGATGCAAATGCGTCGCACACTAACCCACATCGACGTATGTCTGTCCTATGTGCATCCCAGTGCATCGCAACTCTGACACTCATCATCGCACCATCAACGCAGCTATTGCCGCACACCGACCGACACCGGCCCATTTTGACCGAATACTGACGTAACTCTGACCGATATAAATCGTGGATGTGACATTTGTGTTCGAAAATGTTCGAAAATGCTCGAAGAGTTCTGCGACAGCCCAAAATTTACTGACCGACCCTGATTGACACTGACGCAGCGCAAGTGAAATGGGCGCATAAGTGAGCGAGTGATAGAAACATTCGCGAACAATTATGACGATATTGTATTGATGTGATTGGCCAAATACGTTACACATGATGGTTCAATTAAAGCCATATTTCCACAATTGAAGTCTCATGTTAAAGGTACATGTCCA
Source organism: Conchocele bisecta (assembly GCA_029237695.1). Lineage (NCBI taxonomy): Eukaryota > Metazoa > Mollusca > Bivalvia > Lucinida > Thyasiridae > Conchocele > Conchocele bisecta. The sequence continues at coordinate 29,830,947 of CM055272.1, forward strand.
CTTAGTGCACACACACTTTTCTTTATAGGATTAAATATAGGAATGAATGGCTTTTTTGTGGAATTTATCGGGGTATAAACTTGGAAAAGCAACTTTCGCAATTGGCAATAAAAATAAACAATTGGCGATAAAAAATGACGATTTTCGAAAAAAAAAAAAAGATTTTTTTTTTCGAAAATTTTAATTTTTTATCGCCAATTGTTTATTTTTATCCTATTGGTTATTATAGGAATGAATGGCCTTTTTGTGGAATTTATCGGGGTATAAACTTCCGTAACCGTGAGGCGCAGTTAAAATAATTATTAAGAATACGGAAAATAAACACATTTTCTTGATGAATTTATTTCAAATGCTGAAATTATAAGGAATGAATGGCCTTTTTGTTGAATTTATCGGGGATATAAACTTGGAAAAGTCGCGGGAATACTGGACGAGGCCTTCCGGACTTCGTCCAGTATTCCCGCGACTTTTCCAAGTTTATACCCCGATAAATTCCACAAAAAGGCCATTCATTAATATAATAACCAATAGGATAAAAATAAACAATTGGCGATAAAAAATTACAATTTTCGAAAAAAAAAAAAAAAAAGTTTATAAAAGTTTTTTTCGAAAATTGTAATTTGTTATGCCAATTGCTTATTTTTATCGCCAATTGCGAAAGTGTTTTTTCCAAGTTTATACCCCGATAAATGACGTATCAAGTTGACATACCGTTCAATATGTGCCAACTATCTACCTCATTTACCGAAACAATTGTATTTGTTTTCGACTGTAGTGTATGCAAAACCTACTATAATGTAATCCCGGTGTTGGCATGACATCGAGTACAATACATATGGTGGGTGGCAGGTGGGAGCACGCGATGGGTAATTTAACGATCGGGGTTCATCCTTGCCGGAATCCCGACTGGAGACCAGTAGCCTATTTCATCAACATTGCAAAGTATACTTTAGTAGCAAAGTATACTTTGAGGGAGAAATTTTCAATTTTGTGATAAATTTATTAATTTTTATTATACTGAATTTATTACATTATCACAGCCAAATTGGCTGTGATAATGTAATAAATTCAGTATAATAATTCTGCATACTTTTAATCATGAAATATATGCATTTGCTAGTTCTATATGAAATAATGCATTTCAGGAAAAATAAATGATTACTCCCTCAAAGTATACTTTGCAATGTTGGTGAAATCGGCTACTGGTTTGGCCCTCACATACGTCTTTGGCATTTTGTATGGGACAGTTGAATCTGGTTATACCCGATATTCGTGATCCTATTTTAGGGGAAGGGGCCAAGTGACTTTGGTGTGGTATGGACCTGGCACCAGGTCAGGTTATTTCAGGGCTGAATATATTTTTCTCGATTTAAATATTCCGTTCTGATTTTGGAATCGCCCCCCCCCCAACCCCCCCCCACCCCCAATGCAGCAGGTTAAAATGGGATCGAACCCGTTTGTCCGGCCTTACATGCCCTTAGCTGTTGATAGGCCGTTAAGCACTAATAAACAAACAAACAAACAAACAAAACACGATACATGTTGCACGGTAAGTTCGTGCTCGCGGTATTTTACGCAATAACTAGATTCAAAGGACGGAGTGGCTTTATTTCGTGACTGACAGTTCCAAGGCGGTAACCTCGTGTCATAACATATCGTTTCTATCAGGATACCGGTATTTGTACGACAGCATGTACAGTACGAGGGCTGATCCAGAAGTTCGTGGACACCGTCTGTAATTAATGAGCACAGCGTTATAGATGGTTAAATATTTTCTCACAAGTTGTATACTTTGGGAAATTACCCGTACAAACAAAGAAAATGATGGAAATGGCACCAGGGGCCCGTTTCACTAAACTTCGTACGACTAAAATGTTCGTAAGTGAAAATTTCGGATCGTTTGGAAATTTCAATTGATGGATTTACATTTATTGAGCATAGGCTGCATAAGCAGCCTATGCTCAATAAATGTAAATCCAATAATTGTTTACAAGAAAACAGTGTTAATGTTAAATTTACAGACTATCATAAGTTTGCACTTACGAACATTTTAGTCGTACGAAGTTTAGTGAAACGGCCCCCAGGAGAGGAATTGGTGTGGCGATCTCTAGTTTACAAATGGCATATAAGGTTTTCCGACGGTAGGGTGTATGCTAGCGACGATGCGACACATAACATGACAAGTTAGTGCTCATCTTTTCCTCAATAACCAGGACAAACGACGTTTTGTGACTGGCCGTTACAAGGCGGTACACTTCGTGACATAAAATGTCGTTGCTATCTGTAGCATTGCAAAGTATACTTATCTAGCAAAGTATACTCTGAGGGAGTAATAATTTATTTTTCCCGAAATGCATTATTTCATATAGAACTAACGACTGCATATATTTGATGATTAAAGGTATGCAGAATTATTATGGCTGTGATAATATAATACATTCAGTATAATAACAATTAATAAATGTATCAACAAATTGAAAATTTCTCCCTCAAAGTATACTTTGCTAGAAAAGTATACTTTGCAATTTTGATGAAATCGGCTACAGGATCCCGATATCAGTGTCATAACTCGTACGATACATATAACAAACAACATCGTTAATTGACGCTCGCATCTATCAAATTCCCATTGTACGAAAGTTCGAATAATATATGTCCGCCGCCCCAATCCGGGTATAACATTGCTATGTAATATGCAATAACTCACAATATGACAATATCAAGGTGTATGATCACGTGGTACTAACAACATAACAAGTACTGAAACTTCCAGAATCCACGCGATTGAAAGTACGTATTCTTTTATAGTGTCCTTCTTACGTAACGGATTTTGATGAAATATGGCGCATCAAACGCGTCTTGTTAAGCTGCATTTGGTTGTCTCCGTATTTTGGCCCAAACTTCTGTCGTTTTTCCGTTTCTTCGCAAAAACGACATAAGTCTGTGCCGAACTCCCTGAACGACCAACTGCAGCTCATGAAGACGCTTTTGCTGCGCAATATTCCATCAAAATCCGTTTCATATTAAACAAAATATCAAATAATACTTACTTTGGAGTGGGCAAGATTTCAACACTTTCAGCCACTGTTGTTGTTGTTGTTGTTACAACCACGTGACCATGCACCTTGAATATTTACAATCATGCTATAACAATGCGCCTTGTCTATATGCTCTCACCATCCGACGCCTACATACAACGTTTATCTAATATAGCCAGATAACCACCGGCTGACAAACGGACGGTCAGCCATTTCAGACCAGTTCCCGTCCGAAACAACTCCAAATCTGCACATACACGTACAAGTATGTTCGTACCAAAGTACTTTCGATGGCGGCAGTATAATGGCGAACTTACTGAACGGCGGAGAGTATGCGCAGTCTGGTCTACGCGGACACTAGATGCGCACGCGCAGTTTCCCAGCCAGTAGCTCACGTGATATATGACGTCAAGCATAGGAATTGCACTTGTTATGTAATAATCTGTTACGGAATCACTGGAAGCATTCTGTATAGCAGCTGGAGTGCACGGGTTTATGATTAAACATTGGTGAACAATACGTTTCGCACTTTTAGTTTTAAACCTTCCATATGGGCTTGTTGTGATAAAAATAGGCCAATATATTGAACAAATGTGACGGATCGAAAGCACATATAGTGTATATTCACCATATTTATAGGTTATTTGATGTGTATGTGGATATATGCACGAGTTCCGCAGCGTACAATATCGTTGCGCGGCGGAACGAGTGGCATACATTCACATACAAATCAAATAATTTTGTTATTTATATGTACATAATTCAATGCCTATGCGCTTCAAACAATATACAAAATAAACATAAAATAAAAAAAATTAGTGGTGATTTAGAAGGAACTATTTTGCGATGTGAAACGTAGTTCCGGCACTAACCAATATGAACTCACGGGACGTCAATATCTACAAAATATTGACGTCTTGCGTTGCATTGTGTTTCAATGGGAAACAAAAGGCCGTATATAGTAAGAACGTATACACATAGAATACCAGTATATCGTGTTTTGATATCAAGTTTATCAGACAAGGCTAGGATACTGCATATATTTGATGATTAAAAGCATATAGAATTATTATACTGAATGTATTACATTATCACAGCCAAAATGGCTGTGATAATGTAATAACTTCAGTATAATAAAAAATAATAAATTTATCCTTAAATTGAACATTTCTCCCTGAAAGTGTACTTAGCAAGATAAGTATACTTCGCAATTTTTGTGAAATAGGCTGGTGGTCAATGCCTGATACAATATTATGTTATCAGTAATTAAATATTGGGACAATACAACGCTCGTTATCTGAAAAAATAATATACGATGTGTGGTCGAACAGTAATACAATGTTGGGCAGCATTTCCAAATGGTTGTAAAGAAACATAACACATAAATGTAGGGGTGGTAGGAGCGCCTCGACCATTAAGGGACGTGACATAGCATACATTGGATAGATTATCCGCAAGTCCTTCATGACATGATTCGATGATGGGGGTGGGATCGACTTCTTATCTAATCTAGTCCGCGTCGTCCACACTTTCCCGTCGCCGTCCGCGTCGTCCACACTTTCCCGTCGTCGCCCGCGTCGTCCATACTTTCCCGTCGCCGTCCACGTCGTCCACACCTTACCCCTTCCCCCGTCCGCGTCCCGTCCACAATTTCCCGTCGCGTCCGCGTCGTCCTTACTTTCACGTCGTCGCCGTTTCCCGGTCCGCCACTTTCCCGTTCCCGTCCGTCCGCGTCGTCCATTACCCTTTCCCGTCCGACGTCCACGTCGTCCACACTTACCCGTCGTCGTACGCGTCGTCCACACTTTCCCGTCGTCGTCCGCGTCGTCCATACTTTCCCGTCGTCGTCCATGACGTCCACACTTACCCATCGTCGTCCGCGTCGTCCATACTTTCCCATCGTCGTCCGCGTCGTCCATACTTTCCCGTCGTCGTCCACGTCGTCCACACTTACCCGTCGTCGTCCACGTCGTCCACACTTACCCGTCGTCGTCCGCGTCGTCCACACTTTCACGTCGTCGTCCACGTCGTCCACACTTACCCGTCGTCGTCCACGTCGTCCACACTTTCCCGTCGTCGTCCACGTCGTCCACACTTTCCCGTCGTCGTCCACGTCGTCCACACTTACCCGTCGTCCGCGTCGTCCACACTTTAAAGGTACTTGGTCTCACATACGTGCAGACAGCGATAAAACAGATTAATACAATGACGTGTTATGCCACAGTTAGATCACGGTTCGTCATGCGGACGAACGTGATCTAACTGTGTTATCACATCCTCATGTCCATACATGCACATGTGCTGTGTAAATGCAGAAACAAACCTCGAAAATGTATCAAAGATGTGATAAATATTTATATCTTATTGCTGAACCCAGTGGTACCCATGGGCCGTGTGAAAACAATAGTGTGTTAAAACTGTGCGTTTGAATTATATACTAGAAAACACGTCATTTACTGTCTATGAAGCGAAATACCGCATTTGGAGTATCTGGACAACATCCGGGACCCCGTGCCTTTAACAAGAAAAGTAGATGTCCCGTGTGTGTTAAAGGTTCATGCCCACTCAGTAGGCACACGCTGTTCTTTATATCAGAGACATCATCTGAGACATTTTCTGTCAAAATAAACATTCATTCACTATTACCCCATGTATTGATTGGCATTATTATACGTTTTATATCAGTAGTAAATTTCCACACTGATATCAGGGGTGATAACCGTGTTTCCTTAAAATGTTAATTGATGTTACTATTTATTTTCTGTATTTATATTTTGATGTGCAATGATCATACTTTATAATCAGTCGAAAATATTTTTGTTCAGGTGACGCATTTTAGTAGTATAAATAATTAAAAAATATCATGTCTCATTTGCATATGAAAATAGCCTGATACCACAACGAGTCATATAAATATTACTAAATGATTATATCTGTAAAGCAGGCACTGGTAATGTTTAGAACTGGTGGAATAGTTAAATACCTGGGGGCCGTTTCACTAAACTTCTTGCAACTAAAATGTTCGTAAGTGCAAATTTAGAATCGTCTGGAAATTTCAATTCATGGATTTACATTTATTGAACATGGGCTGCATATGCAGCCTATGCTCAATACATGTAAATCCAATAATTGTTTACAAGAAAACATTGTTAATGTGAAATTTACAGACTTTCATAATTTTACACTTACGAACATTTTAGTCGTACGAAGTTTAGTAGATGATACTACATCTGGTAGATGATGATACCCTATCATGCTATAGCAGTGTGACTATGATCTACAGTGTGACTATACAGTGTGACTATGATCTGCAGTGTGACTATACAATGTGACTATGATCTGCAGTGTGACTGTACAGTGTGACTAGGATCTACAGTGTGACTATACAGTGTGACTAGGACTCACTGAATATACTGTGTGACTAGATGACTATACAGTGTGAATATACAGTGTGACTAAGATCTACAGTGTGAATATACAGTGTGACTAGGATCTACAGTGTGACTATACAGTGTGACTATGATCTACAGTGTGACTATACAGTGTGACTATGATCTGCAGTGTGACTACAGTGTGACTAGGATCTACAGTGTGACTATACAGTGTGACTAGGATCTACAGTGTGACTATGCAGTGTGACTATACAGTGTGACTAGGATCTACAGTGTGAATATACAGTGTGACTATGATCTACAGTGTGACTATACAGTGTGACTATACAGTGTGACCAGGATCTACAGTGTGAATACACAGTGTGACTATGATCTACAGTGTGACTATACAGTGTGACTATACAGTGTGACTATGATCTGCAGTGTGACTATACAGTGTGACTATGATCTGCAGTGTGACTATACAGTGTGACTAGGATCTACAGTGTGACTATACAGTGTGACTAGGATCTAAAGTGTGACTATACAGTGTGAATATACAGTGTGACTAGGATCTACAGTGTGACTATACAGTGTGACTAGGATCTACAGTGTGACTATACAGTGTGACTATACAGTGTGACTAGGATCTACAGTGTGAATATACAGTGTGACTATGATCTACAATGTGACTATACAGTGTGACTATACAGTGTGACTATACAGTGTGACTATGATCTACAGTGTGACTATACAGTGTGATTATGATCTACAGTGTGACTATACAGTGTGACTAGGATCTACAGTGTGACTATGCAGTGTGACTAGGATCTACAGTGTGAATATACAGTGTGACTATGATCTAAAGTGTGACTATACAGTGTGACTATGATCTACAGTGTGACTATACAGTGTGACTATACAGTGTCACTATACAGTGTGACTATGATCTACAGTGTGACTAAAACAGTGTGACTATGATCTATAGTGTGACTATACAGTGTGACTACAGTGTGACTATACAGTGTGACTATGATCCACAGTGTGACTATACAGTGTGACTATACAGTGTGACTAGGATCTACAGTGTGACTATGCAGTGTGACTATGATCTACAGTGTGACTATACAGTGTGACTAGGATCTACAGTGTGACTATACAGTGTGACTAGGATCTACAGTGTGACTATACAATGTGACTATACAGTGTGACTAGGATCTGCAGTGTGACTATACAGTGTGACTATGATCTACAGTGTGACTATACAGTGTGACTATACAGTGTGACTATACAGTGTGACTATACAGTGTGACTATGATCTACAGTGTGACTAGACAGTGTGACTAGGATATACAGTGTGACTATACAGTGTGACTTTGATCTACAGTGTGACTATACAGTGTGACTAGGATCTACATTGTGACTATACAGTGTGACTATGATCTACAGTGTGACTATACAGTGTGACTAGGATCTACAGTGTGACTATACATTGTGACTAGGATCTACAGTGTGACTATACAGTGTGACTATGATCTACAGTGTGACTATGCAGTGTGACTATGATCTACAGTGTGACTATACAGTGTGACTAGGATCTACAGTGTGACTATAAAGTGTGACTATGATCTACAGTGTGACTATACAGTGAGACTATGATCTACAGTGTGACTATGCAGTGTGACTAGGATCTACAGTGTGACTATACAGTGTGACTATACAGTGTGACTAGGATTTACAGTGTGACTATACAGTGTGAATATACAGTGTGACTAAGATCTACAGTGTGAATATACAGTGTGACTAGGATCTACAGTGTGACTATACAGTGTGACTATGATCTACAGTGTGACTATACAGTGAGACTATGATAAACATTGTGACTATGCAGTGTGACTAGGATCTACAGTGTGACTATAAAGTGTGACTAGGATCTACAGTGTGACTATACAGTGTGACTAGGATCTACAGTGTCACTATACAGTGTGACTATGATCTACAGTGTGACTATACAGTGAGACTATGATCTACAGTGTGACTATACAGTGTGACTAGGATCTACAGTGTGACTATACAGTGTGACTATGATCTACAGTGTGACTATACAGTGTAACTAGGATCTACAGTGTGACTATACAGTGTGACTATGATCTACAGTGTGACTATACAGTGTGACTAGGATCTACAGTGTGACTATACAGTGTGAATATGATCTACAGTGTGACTAGGATCTACAGTGTGACTATACAGTTTGACTATGATCTACAGTGTGACTATACAGTGTGACTAGGATCTACAGTGTGACTATACAGTGTGACTAGGATCTACAGTGTGACTATACAGTGTGAATATGATCTACAGTGTGACTAGGATCTACAGTGTGACTATACAGTGTGACTAGGATCTACAGTGTGACTATACAGTGTGACTATGATCTACAGTGTGACTATACAGTGTGACTATGATCTACAGTGTGACTATACAGTATGACTAGGATCTACAGTGTGACTATACAGTGTGACTATGATCTACAGTGTGACTATACAGTGTGACTATACAGTGTGACTAGGATATACAGTGTGACTATACAGTGTGACTATGATCTACAGTGTGACTATACAGTGTGACTATGATCTACAGTGTGACTATACAGTGTGACTAGGATCTACAGTGTGACTATACGGTGTGACTATGATCTACAGTGTGACTATACAGTGTGACTATACAGTGTGACTAGGATCTACAGTGTGACTATACAGTGTGACTATGATCTACAGTGTGACTATACAGTGTGACTATACAGTGTGACTATGATCTACAGTGTGACTATACAGTGTGACTAGGATATACAGTGTGACTATACAGTGTGACTATGATCTACAGTGTGACTATACAGTGTGACTAGGATCTACAGTGTGACTATACAGTGTGACTATGATCTACAGTGTGACTATACAGTGTGACTAGGATCTACAGTGTGACTATACAGTGTGACTAGGATCTACAGTGTGACTATACAGTGTGACTATGATCTACAGTGTGACTATGCAGTGTGACTATGATCTATAGTGTGACTATACAGTGTGACTAGGATCTACAGTGTGACTATACAGTGTGACTAGGATCTACGGTGTGACTATACAGTGTGACTATGATATACAGTGTGACAATACAGTGTGACTATGATCTACAGTGTGACTAGACAGTGTGACTATACAGTGTGACTATGATATACAGTGTGACTATACAGTGTGACTAGGATCTACAGTGTGACTATACAATGTGGGCGTAGTTACATGGCTCATTGGTATCTTCTAATGCACACTATAAACAGCACGAAATCTGATTGGCTGATGGTCATACATTACAGGTATATCATTGTTGATGAACGGTCGCAAGTTATTTCAATATGTATTCCTACGCCAGTAGTAAAGGAGTGCATTAGAAATAGGTTAACCGCATTGTAATTTTGAAATTTGCGGCGTATATCAGGAAATTATAGGTCGGAAAACATGTCGCCACTAAACAGATTTTCCGACCTATCATTTTCTGATATAAGCCGCAAAATTGGCTAGCGGAGCCATTTTCTGATATACGCCGCAAATTTGAAAATTACAATACAGTTAACCCTATAATCGATGTCGCTGCAATGCTAGATAGTCATCATTACAGTCGCTGGTTCGATCCCGGGCAGACCGGGACAATCATAAACGATATTAATTATTGCTCAGGTCCCGGGAAAATGTTAGAGTCGAAAGACAACACTACTCGCTTGTCCAAGAGAGGGATAAAATCGAACACATACAAACTTTAGATCCTAGTCACACTGTATAGTCACATTGTATAGTCACACTGTAGATCCTATGCGTTTATACGTTTATACGATAACTATAAATAGACCTGAGTGGCATCTTGTCAGGAAGCCGGTTCATTTTTCGACGTGAAACAGTTTAAACCGATGCGGAGTGTTTGTTTGTTTGTTGGGGTTTAACGGCCTATCAACAGCTAAGGTCATTTAAGGCCGGGTCAATGGGTTTAGTACTAAATCCCATATATATGTTCAAGTACATGTACAAATGGGGGGAAAACCCCAAAATCAGAACGGAATATTTACAATAACAAAACTATATATTCAGCCCTGAAATCAGAATAATCCTGATCTGATGTCAGGTCCTCGCCACACCAGAATCACTTGGCACTTTTTGTTTGTTGACGACATCAAATAATCATCTACTCCCCAGACTAAACGGCGAACAGCGTAGAAGATCATAACATATGCAGCCCCTGTCAAGAAAATGGATCATGTGACCAGCGTAGCCCCGCGTCCGCGCAGCATGAGGGGCTGCATATGTTATGATGTTATATTCTATTGATTGCATAAGCACAACACCATGCATTGAATATGTATCGATTGCCTTATTTATTTCATGAAATGTCATTTGCATAGTTATTACACTATAGTCTGTTTCACAAAAGCTGCCCAAATTGTACGGCCATATAAACAATTCAAACACAATATTGTTTTCGATAATATTAAATTAAAGGAAAATTTAAGAATGAGCCTTCTTTTTATTTCGTGAAATTTGGTCAAATATTGATTTTATTGCGAAAACAAAATTTCCCCATGTTAAATCCCCATAGACATCTTCATTTTAGAAATACTGGACCGATTTTTAAAATTTAACTTCTGTTTTCTTCGTTAGATCATATCCAAGCTATCTAGTCGGGTTTCGAAGTCAATTTCCAATTTTTTTCGTTTTTTGACTCCTCCCACACTTCCTTACCACTTTTTCCCCCATGTTAAATTCCCATAGACAAATCAATTTTTCGTAATAAAATCAATATTTGACCGAATTTCACGAAATAAAAAGAAGGCTCATTCTTAAATTTTCCTTTAATTTAATATTATCGAAAATAATATTGTTTTTGAATTGTCTATATAGCCGTACAATTTGGGCAGCTTTCATGAAACAGACTATAGTGTATGATGGTGGGTCTAGTTTTCGGGGTATTAACAAGTTCATCAACAAGCGATTTTTATAAAACATAACATATGAGCTAAATTGTCAGTTCAATAGAATGATAAACATTTCTTTCAATGTTTCTTGCCTTCAAAATAAGATTGTTGTTTGATTAAAATTCGCGTTAGCGCGTTTAGCAACACACGAGTCAGCCATCTTGAATATTGACTTATGGTTGGAGTTTTCGGGGTAAGTTCTGAAAGTGTCAATAAATTTGCTAATTCGTCCCGAGTTTTCATTGATGTCATATCATCTCGCAGATGAATGAGGCACAGTGAAGGACAACTTGAAACTGTTCTATTGATTATGGTGTTAACAATATTAATGAGCAGATTAATGGCGGACGCAGAAAATCACGAAAATCACGAAAATCACGATAGGTTCGTGAACAAAATGACCTAAATGGCAAAAATTACCAGTATTTAGTCCAAACACTGGATTTGGTGGCATTTTTAAGAACTTAATATAGGTAATGTCATGCTTATTTTAATCACCTGACGTAAAGCACATCGCGGCTGCACACATGTCTACAAATTAAAAAATATGTGAATACCCCGAAAACTCCGACTACCCCGAAAACTGGCGTCACGGCCATATTAGTAATTTTACAACTGTACATGTGTAACTGATCTAATTACGTAAAACGGGATTTCGCGAGGCCCTGTTTGCGCCGCAGGTGGAAGACTCGGACCTAGGACTCAATAAATTGCTCATTTGAAAAACGTTACCCCACACAATCATTTTCGTACTCTATGCATTATAGGCTATAGTGTCTATTGTACGGAAATTGGTGGCTTGAGTAACGGTTTACAAATGAGCCATTTATCGCCGGGTCCTCCGTCCGTGTCTTCCACCTGTGGTTTGCGCAATAAGTAAAAGTTATTCTTCATATATTGGATCTTTAAGGAATTAAATGGGAGGGAGCGCTAGCGACCGCAGCATTTAGTTCCTTAAAAACCAATATGTGAACAATGACATACTTATAATTAGCCCGGTGTATATGCTGTGTCCCATCCGAGTATTGATTGTATAGGTAGTATTTAAAACTGGTAATATGTAACGTATTGGATTTAATCTGCACTATATGAAATAGGTTGAGCGCGATACTGACCAACGAGTTGGCTTTGCTAGATAAGTATACTTTGCAATGTTGGTGAAATAGGCTACTGATCCCAACTCGATGATTCTATATGTCGTATCTATTCTCACTGGGAAAGCACTCCGCATTGGTAGTGGGTGGTGGTCGGGCGAATGAGACGGCGTGAATTAATGGTATGTGTTTCTCCTTATAGGAATCACGATTTGCCTGGTTTGGCCCTCATGTACGTTTTTATCTTTGGCTCTTTAGTTACCTGGGAGTTGAATTGGGTTATTGCCCATTATAAAAGTAGTAAGATTATTACTGATCCTACTGCTGTTGGGAGGGGCCAAGTGATTCTGGTGTGGCGAGGACCTGACATCAGATCAGGATTATTCTGATTTCAGGGCTGAATATATAGTTTTGTTATTGTAAATATTCCGTTCTGATTTTGGGGTTTTCCCCCCATTTGTACATGTACTTGAACATATATATGGGATTTAGTACTAAACCCATTGACCCGGCCTTAAATGACCTTAGCTGTTGATAGGCCGTTAAACCCCAACAAACAAACAAACACTCCGCATCGGTTTAAACTGTTTCACGTCGAAAAATGAACCGGCTTCCTGACAAGATGCCACTCAGGTCTATTTATAGTTATCGTATAAACGTATAAACGCATTTTGGTCTAGTAACCGGCGCAAATTCTTGCGCCGGTTACTAGACGAAAATGTGTTTATGCAGTATCTTCTGCATGCAGCTGAACGAGAATTGGTCGGAATCCGGCGCGTATTTCGACGTGAAACATTTCACCATGTGTACGATCGTTGTTGAAAACACGTGTATGGGCAGCGCTCCTTTCTAATAGACAGGTACCCGCGATGGAGCGAGGCAACCAATAAGTTAGTTATAGATAACATATTAAATGTTTAATCACATAATTTCGCTCGCTCGCTACGAAATTAATTTAATTAATTAACTATAACTGTTATATCTCTAGGCAAGCCTCGACATACGTACATGTATTCATACATAATTATAGAAGCAACCATTAGGGCAAGTAATGCAAGAGATAACGTTAAAATAGCTCGGCGATTATAAAGGATCGCATGTCTTTATGTTGTAATCGTAGCAGCAGGATTTTCAGTCGTTACGGAAATGACAGCGGCATGTTTTATGAGTGTTTAATAACATATATGTATGCCCCCACCCCCCCCCCCCCCCCCTATGCGATGGCAAGGGGGATATATTGAGTTGCTCTTGAGGTTCCGTACGTCCGTCCGTACGTCCGCCCGTATACAATTACGTCGGAAACTTTGTGAGTGTTTCTCCAACATGTAATATCTTCAATATTACGCGAACGATTACTTCGATACTTGGACACTTGAATCACCTGAACATTTGTCACACACTAGCGCCACCATTAACACTACCTTGACCTTTGTCACCTTCGAAGTGTCGCTGAATCACTTAGCCATTTTGTTATGTCGTACACTTTCTCCAGTGTCGTACAATGTCTTCTTGCAAACAATTATTGGATTTACATTTATTGAGCATATGCAGCCTATGCTCAATAAGTGTAAATACGTCAATAGAAATTTCCAGACGATCCTAAATTTGCACTTGCACCTCCGCTAAACCCAAGGTCAATGTCACATACTTAGTGCTTTCAAAACATTAGCTCTCGGGTAAATCTCTTCCTTTCACGTAACTGCTTCATACTTTATACTTGCATTCCTCTGATGGTTCTCTACCATGGTGTCCACGATCCTCCGGAAATTTATGTTTCGTTTTCATATATATATTACTGTGTGCTCGTTTTATTTGGCTACAAGCGGGGGCATTCGGACAGGCCACATTTCTAGTATTAAACAAAATAACAATAACTCAACGCGAACTGTGCTATCAGTATAATTTATTAGGTTATTGCGCGTACTGTAAATTTAATTCACATGAATATTGTACAAAACCATGGAAATATGAAACAACAATATAATAAATATTGATGAAAAATGCTCGTAAAACGTCGATATTGACAGTTTGTTAATGACTAATTAATGTCGTTAATTAATCACCCATCGCGTACTTTACGTCGGTTTGGAGACCTGTATGTCTATAACAAGTGACAATAAATAAACTATGCCTTGTCTTCAATTTCACATAGACGTTCAGACGTTTATCAACAAATTATTATCATTGGCAAGATACCAGAACATTTTCTGGTATCATCTCAAAGATGATGATATTCGTGATCAACCCACCAAGGAATCCACCAACGAATCCACCAACCAACCAATCTACCAACCAACCCACCCACCCACCAACCAATTCACCAACAACCAATCTACCAACCAATCTATCAACCAACCAATCTACCAATCGACCAACCCACCCATCAACCAATCCACCAACCAATCCACCAACAAATCCATCCACCAACCAGTCCACCAACCAGTACACCACCCAATCCATCAACCAATCCACCCACTAATCAGCCCACCAAACAATTCACCAACCAACCAATCCACCAACCAATCAACCCACCAACAAACCACCTACCTCCACCCACCAACCAATTTACCAACCAACTCACCAAACAATTCACCCATCAACCTATCCACCCACCAATCCACCCACCAATCCACCCACCAATCCACCAACCAACCAATCCACCCACCAACCAACTCACCAAACAATTCACCCATCAACCATTCCACCAACCAATCTACCGACCAATCCACCCACCAACCAGTCCACCAACCAATCCACTAATCCACCCACAAACCAATCGACCCACAAACCAATCCACCAACCAACCAATCCACCAACCAACCAATCCACCAACCAGTCCACCAACCAATCCACCAACCAATCCACCAACCAACCAATCCACCAATCCACCCACAAACCAACCTACCGACCGACTACCATGTGCCAACCACACTTTCTGCACTATATCCACTGTTAATGCACCCGTCTGTCTACAGAAGTCAACCTGTATGTGTACGAGGATGTGACTGAATACATGCTGTACTGTAAGCCCTCACACATTACAGACACACAACCAATGTCAAACAATAATGTTATGCTTCAATACCAATACTCCTCGACAAGTTCGTCAATTATTCAATCGCGAATCAATCAAGGCCGCTCAGAGAATAACACCGCGTATGAATTGGTATTATATCTTCCGTAGTTTTCATAACAGGAAATTGGACCATGGAACGATTCGATAGACACGGGCCCCGTGCAGGCACCGGGGCGGGATCAACTGATCCTGAGAATAGTGCTGCAGTAGCCATTGCTCGTCGTAAAAGGCGACTAAACTGGCTTAACGATTGGGTTCATACTTTCCGGAACCCACTATACCGGATTTGGCCCTCATGTACATTTTTGGCTTTCTTGTATGTGAGAGTTGAGTCGGGCTATGCCCCATATATAAAAGTAAGATTAGCGCTAATCCTATTACTTTTAGGGGATGGGATAAATGATGCTGGTGTGGCGAGGGCCTGGCACCAGATCAGGTTGTTCTAATTTCAGGACTGAATATATATTTTGATTGTAAATATTGAGTTCTGAAGTTGGGATTTACCCCCTCGGACAGGTGGATACGGGACACGACCCCGTTGACCCGTCTGCGTGTAGACTCCCTGAGGCTTGTACCTCTATGTCAGAAAAGCGGACGTTAAACCCTATTCACTCACTCACTCACTCGATAGACATGGTACGTGTGCAAATAGCTTCAGCTCATGTACATCAGCATAGCTTACCACGTGACAAACACTATAACACAAATCATGGGACAGTTATAGTTCATATATTGAATGTTTCTCACATTAATTACAATCAGGGATCGTAGATAGTTATCTCCCTTTGCTAATATATTTATAGAGATCCGGTCCTATGTTGTATTTCAGCGTTTATTTATTACTGAATAAATTGAGGGAACGAATTGTTATTTCGTGGGAACGAATTAATAAAAATTAATTCTACGTCCCCTGCAGGGCTCCATAGAGTAGCACCAAAACATGAGTTTTGCGAACATAGTAGACCCAGATCAGATTGCACGTATGTGCAGTCTGATCTGAGTCTACACTGTTTGCAATTAACTGAATAAGTGTGCAAATATGAAACTGGCAAAAAATGCAGACCTGGATCAGATTGCGCATATATGTATAATGCTCTGTAGCCTATCTCACCAACATTGCAAAGTATACTTATCTAACAAAGTATACTTTGAGGGAGAAATTTTCAATTTAAGGATAAATTTATTATTTGTTATTATATTGAATTTATTACATTATCACAGCCATTTTGGCTGTGATAATGTAATAAATTCAGTATAATAATTCTGCATACTTTGAATCATCAAATATATGCAGCGGTTGGTTCTACATATATGAAATAATTCATTTTGGGGAAAATAAATGATTTCTCCTTAAAAGTATACTTTGCTAGATAAGTATACATTGTACTTTGTAATTTTGATGAAATCGGCTACAGCATCAATACTCGACGAAATCACTATAAGTGCTCCTTTTCATAATAACTCATGATACTAACCTTTCACTAAACTTCGTACGATAAAAATGTTCGTAAGAATATTTTCAGTAATCGGCTTCTCACATTAACCCTTTCACACCTAAGTAACTGAATGGGCTGCGATATGTTAATTTTGCAACCAATCCAATCATCGCAAAATGATTTTCAGACTATTCCATTTATAAAAGGGGGTATTTTTGTTCTCAAAAATATGAAAATTACTTTCAAACAGTGCAGATCCTGATGAGACGGCTTGTTACGAGCCGGCTCATCTGGATCTGGATCTGCACTGTTTGCATAAACCGATATAGCGGGCTTTCGGGTTCAAAGGGTTAAAGGTACATGCCCACTCAGTAGGCACAAAATGTTCTTTATAGGAATTAAATAAGTGTATAATTGTGTCGCCATTCCACCTGTTCTAAAACTTACAAGTGCCCGCTATACATATATAATCATTTAGTAGTCAATATGTTACTGATAGTGACGCGCGGTGGTATCAGGCTATTTGTGTATGCAAATGAGGCATGCTATTTTTTATACTAATTAAATGCGTCACCTGAAAAAAATAATATTTTCGACAGATTATAAAGTATGATCATTGCACATCAAAATATAAATACAGATACTAAATAGTAATGTACGTTAACATTTTAAGGAAACACGGTTATCGCCCCTGATATCAGTGTGAACATTTGCGTCTGATATAAAATGTATAATAATGCCAATCAATACGTGGGGTAATGGTGAATAAATGTTTGTTTTGTCAGAAAATGCCTCAGATGATGTCTCAGATGTAAAGAACATTGTTTGCCTACTGAGTGAGCATGTACCTTTAATGTGTGTCACTAATGCTGCCATGTTGCACACATAGTAAATGTGAACACATCCACAAAAGAGTGGCCAGCATCGACTGTAACATTCTGTCAACTTCGTCATCTTTTCGCGTTTAATGGTCAAAAGATGGCGCCAAATGGTGACTCCGTAACCAAACAGGGGCATTTTTTGAACGGAATTCGTTACAAAACTGAGGTCAAAACCATGTATCAGCACGAAATAGTGCCGACTTTCTCGCGTTATTCTGCACACTTATAATGTTGCCAAGATATTTAAATTGACTCATATTTCATAAACACGCAAAATAGTAATTAAAATAATATTTACATTTATAAAAAATGCTCTAAAGAGGACGTAGACATCACGGTTTATTCGTTAAGCTCGACCGACTGTGCGACTGACTCCCTGCGTTTGGCTTGAAGTTGTACTGGTTCCCAGTGCTCGTCAACAAGCAAGCGGGAGCCGAAAATAGTTCAAGTTCCGATTGCAGAATACTACAAGCCTTTATCCAGATATTCCCAACGACAGACACCTGACCGATACACAAGTAGAAAGGTAATACATTTAAGTTATTACTGCCACTAATTATTTGTTCGAAACTGCTGCTATGCGGAATTTAATTCAGCATACACATAACATGTTTTTATTTCCGACAAGAGGAGAAGCCGGCAGATTGTTTCATAATTTGGCTAGCGGAATCGTTACAACGTTTTAAATTAATGCACGGACAGTAGCGATGGATGATAAATGAGCAGTCAGTTGCGTTACGTTTCTGCAGTTCATTAATTGATTGATATATTGGTGTTTAACGGCCTACCAACAGCTAAACCTATGGCCGGGAGGGTGGACAAATGGGGCTCATGGGAGTTGTGACCAGTGTAGCTCCTGATCAAATTGCACGCTCCTGTGGCCTGATAAGGATCTATGTTGATTGTAGAAGCATAGCGGGTCTTTCATTGAGAGATTGGCGAGCAGTGCAGATCCTGATCAGACTGCGCGGATGCACAGGCTGATCTGGATCTACGCTCGTCGTAAAACCCGTAAGCCCTATTTCTCAAGTCCCAGTCACAAATTAAGGTTTAATCTACAATACTGGGATTCACGCCTGGTTCCATCACTTTCCATCACTAAGACAATATTGGGTAATCTGATTGCAATAAGGGTGCCTGACACTGGAACTGGACATTTTGTTCTCGGTATGGAAAGGCTGATAGTATAAATTGACGGATATTTGCAGAATTAGCAATTTAGTTTTCTTACCAGGTGAGCTGATTATCTTGAATTAATACACATGCGTAAGTTCTACATATAATCAAACATGGTTCGCTAAGCTCACTCGTTTGATTGGCGTAAGGACCCACTCACCTATGCATTATTTCAAGATAATTAGCTCGCTTGGCTAAATAATGCTATTTAATACAAAAATACTATTTCTCTATGGGAATTTAACATGGAAATGATATACGAACAATAAAGAAAACAAAACTTAAATTTTGAAAATCATTCATTATTTCAGAATTTAGAATAAAATATGTTTCACTGTTATCCTCGTGACTGTTTAAAGGTACATGCTCACTCAGTAGGCACAAAATGTTTTAAATAGGAATTAAATAAGTGTATACTATAATTGTACCACTCTTCCACCAGTTCTAAAAAATATGAGTGCCCGCTATGCAGATATAATCATTTAGTAATATATATTTACTGATAGTGACTCGCAGTGGTATCGGGCTATTTTCATATTCAAATGAGGCATGATATTTTTTAATTATTTATTCTAGTTAAATGCTACCTGAAAATATAATACTTTCGACAGATTATAAAGTATGATCATTGCACATCAAAAAATAAATACAGAGAATAAATAGTAATGTCCGTTAACATTTTAAGGAAACGCGGTTATCGCCCCTGATATCAGTGTGGAAATTGACATCTGATATAAAATGTATAATAATGCCAATCAATACGTGGGGTAATGGTGAAATAATGTTTATTTTGCCAGACAATGTCTCGGATTATGTCTGATATAAAGAACAGTTTGTGCCTACTGGGTGGGCATGTACATGTACTTTTAATCTCCTGGTACATATCTTCACTTATATGAAACTATGATGTATCTATGAGAATTTAACATGCATTTTTCGTAATACAATTATTATTTGACTAAATTTCGTGAAATAAAAATAAGTCTCATTCTTAAATTTTGCTATTTAGTAATCATAATGATGGAAAATTGTGTTCTCTATGGTGGCATATATTTACCATCAAGATGTCGACATAATGTATCGCAACATGTTGACTTAAATATCATGACATGTCAACATAACCTGATAAGTTGCCACAACAAGTCAACATAATGTGAGTTATCACAATTAGTCAACATACCGTAATAAGTTAACACAATATGTCGACATAACGTGATAAATTAACACAAACTGTCGACATAATATGATATTTTATCTCAACAAGTCGACATAACGTGATATGTGATATTTATCTCAACATGGCGACTTTTTTTAACGTGATAAGTTAACACAACATGTCGATATAATATGATAGTTTTACACAACATGTTGACATAATGTGATATTTTATCTCAACATGTCGACATAGTTTCGCGTCGGCATCTCAACAGCAAGTATGCGGTTTGGCCCTCACATACGTCTTTGGCACCAGATTAGATTATTCTAATTTCAAAGCTGAATGTGTTTTTTCTCAATGTAAATATTCTGTTCTTATTTTGGGACCCCCCCCCCCCCCCAAATGCAGCAGGTTACAACGGGATTGAACCCGTTTGCCCGGCCTTACATGACCTTTCCTGTTGATAGGACGTTAAATGCTAATAAACAAACAAACATCAACACTCCATGCTGGCTTGAATCTGACCTTGACATTTTAACCTTCACAACCCTGCTTAAACCTTTTCTATTTCTGTTAAGAAGTTTGCCAGACTTATCCAATCTGACATCGGGGGCATTCGTGCCGACAGACCACATTTGTTTGTTTCGTTTGTGCTCATATGATAAATAACCATTATATGTATTTATTGTTTACCCTAGTTTCTCGACCAATGAAAGAATGGCATCGTCTCAATTAATCGCATATTGCGACGTTTTCGCCAAAATGTATTAAATTAATAATTAAATGTTCAGCGCTATATTTAGAACGGATTGTATGCCTTGTTGTCATCAGTTCACAATACGCAAAGCATATTACTGCCCACACACATGTTCACTTTGTGTTGCACCGCCAATCACATACTAGTATATAGTGATTGGAAATCCTGTTTAGGGGCTTCGCTTCGCAGTGGGCTGGGTAAACAATAAGTAAGTTATAGTTCACATATTTAATTTTTTATAAACTACTTTCTTGCTTGCTAGCGCTCGCTCGAAATTGATTTATTAAAAATCAATATGTGAACTATAACTATTACATTATATGCCCATGTGGAATCATAAAGAGAGGCGTGTCCATGGTCTGTTCACATTTTCCCCAACTTTATCACATATCATACGTTTTTTTCCACAAAACTAAAGGGCTCCGGCCCATTCACAATGCCTAGGAAAACAGTTCTAAAACATTTTGGAAACACTTGTGACTGCAGTCTAATGGTATTTCTCTTCTATAGCAAATACTCTGTTATTATTACAGGAGAGCTCGATGAAGGCAACTCTGGTTATTGGAAGTATAGCACCAATTCGTGCCAGCCGAAGAACTTTCCCACCTGTACCACAACCAACAACTGAAGCAAGACATCGTCATACATGTAGCAGAAATAGACAATGAACTAAATAAGATTGGGATCCACCAAACCTATTGCCAGTCATTTACATGGCCCGTGTCAAATTGTTAAAGTTGAAGTTATTGAGCCTAGCACCGTAGATGAATTCTTTACTTAACGGACTGTTAAATCCTTAACTGAATGGTTAAAATCTCTGTTTTAACAGAGATTTTAACCATTCAGTTAAGGATTTAACAGTCCGTTAAGCTAACGGATGTTTTGATCAACCGGGCCCTGGTTACAAAACAGTGATTTTGCCATCCATGATTCAGCAATGCCACAACCATTCTTAATAGCAACAAGTGACAACAGTGAATGAAGTATAGTTTCATCATAACTTCTATATTCCTTGAATAATTAATTAAAGATTTCAACACAGCATACTTGCGGACAAATGCCACACATCCATGCTGCCCTTTAATGTGACCATGACCTGTTGACCTTCACAACTTTGACCTTTTTCACACATTAAAGGTACATGCCCACGCAGTAGGCACAAACTGTTCTTTATAGGAATTAAATAAGTGTATAATTGTGTCACTATTCCACCAGTTCTAAAAATTACAAGTGCCCGCTATACAGATATAATCAATTAGTAATATTTATTTTACTGATAGTGACTCAGGCAATTTTCATATGCAAATGAGGCATGATATGTTTTAATTATTTATACTAATGAATGTGTCACCTGAACAAATTATAGTTTCGACAAGTATGATCATTGCACATCAAAAAATAAATACAGAGAATAAATAGTAATGTCCGTTAACATTTTAAGGAAACACGGTTATCGCCCCTGATGTCAGTGTGTAAATTTACGGCTAATATAAAATGTATAATAATACCAATCAATACGTGGAATAACGGTGAATGAATGTTTATTTTGCCAGAAAATGTGTCGGATGCTGTCTCTGATGTAAGTAACACGTTGTGCCTACTGAATTGGCATGTACCTTTAACAAGTTCGCAGGAGTTTCTCAGTTATTTCATAAATTATTTATCCCTTGATGGATCACTATAATATTTCAATACATCACACTTGTGGACAAATGCCACGCATCCATGCTGTCCTTAATATGACCCTGACCTTCACAACTTTGAACTTGTTCACACATTATTTATTTTACCGGAGTTTACACAAGTTTCTGCCAATCTGCCACCGGGGGCATTCGTATGCCGACAGGACACATTTTCTTGTTTTTAAGTGTTGTAAAAAACGACAATTATTTATTTTTCCTCAAATATATATAAATAAAAGATTAATCTGACATTATGTTTTAAGAGGCAGATGGGGATGATAATTTCATGCGAGCCATAACCGGACGTAACATTTCAATATAATGGTATACCAATTACCAACGGAATGAAACGGTCAAAATGTCCAGATCAAAATTTGATTGATTTTTGTCTGATGAATTTAAAAGTCCAGGGGGCCGTTTCACTAAACTTCAAACGACTAAAATGTTCGTAAGTGCAAACCTATGATAGTCTGTAAATTTTACATTAACAATGTTTTCTTGTAAACAATTATTGGATTTACATTTATTGAGCATAGGCTGCATAAGCAGCCTATGCTCAATAAATGCAAATCCATCAATTGAACTTTCCAGACGATTCCAAATTTGCACTTAAGAACATTTTAGTCGTACGAAGTTTAGTGAAACGGACCCCAGGTGCATATATATTCCTTATACATGCTGTTCGTGTCATGACATATTATTGTGACTGATTAAAAGATGCACCAAGTGTAACCCCATTGTTAGTGCTGAATTTAAAATGCTCCCAAATTCTGGTGTGTTTCTCTATGTATATGACATTTTGAAGTCACTGCAGCTATTCAGTATGTAGTTTGTCTCTTGATGTACTGCAAATTTTCACTCAGTATAGCGAAAAAGGTCACTGCATATCGATTGAGTGCCGTTAACAGTTCAAAGTGAATATGGTTGGAGAAATGGAGCTTTGGAAATTTGTGTTCAGTGTCGACACATACCAGCATGCACATTTGTCTGATCAAGGTATGCGCTATTCGCTATTTAGTCAGCAAAACACCCACCATGCTCCAAATAAACGGTATAAATCCTAAACAAGCTGCAGGAGTGTGCTAGCAGATCATGAGGTACTGGCCACAAATACCATAAGCCCCCATTTCTCCAGTGAAAAATACAAACATTTTACAGGCTTCTTGACATCATTTTCATGAATATTTGTAATTCAAAAATGTCTTTAGTATGTTGCTCATGTGACTGATGTAAACATGGTGATGGTGCATGTTGCCACATAATTTTACATTTTAGCTGGGTTAAAACAGAAGAGTGGATTTAAGTGAATCTACGTTTTGATCTGGGTCGATTCAGTGCATTGAGGTTTCAGTTTATGGAAAAGTAGTTTCTACAACAAACATATACTGTAATAAGCTTAGAATTGCAAAAGTATTCGGTTAAGTGATGCATGTACGTGTACAGTTGAATCATTTTTATATCATTTAGATGGAATGTCAAATAATTGTGTAATTTGTCCACAGTATGAATGAATACATGGAATAAACTGATGTATGCCATTTTCATTGTTATTAGTCAATTAGTATTTCAATCTTGATTATAAAACTTGCTGAGCAAGTCAAAATAAACTCAGAATAAACATGAGGAAGCATGTTGATTGGTTGACTGAATTTGATTTTAGGTGTGTCCAACAGTAAGATTATATAACATGTAGACGGCGTTTTGATTCGTCATGCATTAAGGCTTATGTGCTCAGAAAAGTTTATAATCTTGAATTCAGGCCCAGTATGTCAAACACACCGTTAATGTTCAAGCCTGCTTGCAGAGAGCTTGTAGTAGTGGTTACATTGACGCCATTGTGTCAGTGTTAAATTTATATCTCATCGCGTAGCGAAAATGGGACATAGGGATGGAAAAGTCGTCCGTCTGTCCATCCGTCACATTTTCCATTCTGCTATGACTTTGTTACCTTATGACCGATTGGCTTGAAACCATGTCTAGTATCCATATGTTCATTCCCCGACCCACCCATGCACCCCCATGCCCAAGGTCAATGTCAAATTACTAGAAATTTGCGTCCAGTAGATGCGTACACGTTTCTCCATTCTCTAATAACTTCTTTACTGTGCATGTTTACTATCATGCATAGTTTCGTTCCCCACCCCAGCCATGTTTTCCCCATGCCCAAGGGCAAATAATTTTTTTAATTTGGCTCCAGTAGATGAAAGCGCGTTTCTTCATTCTCCTATAACTTCTTTACTGTGTGACAAATTGGCTTGAAACTTCATGTGCATGTTTATTAACAGTCATATTTACATTCCCTACATCACACATGCTATCCCAATGCCCAAGGTCGATGTCAAATACCTTTGAAGTTTCAGTTCAGTAGGTGTATGCACGTTCCTCCGTTCTCCTACAACTTCTTTACTTTATGAACGATTCGCTTCAAACGTTATGTGCATATTACCCATCATTCATATTTTCATTCCCCACCCAGACGTACTGCCCTTTTCCAAGTTCAAGGTCAAATAACCTCTGCTGTGAGATTGACCTTCAAACCAGGGAGCTGGATATGTGTTGTGTGTGGTTAGAGTTCAGATGAGCTCTTTTGTACTCCTTTTTATAAGCCCGTTTGAAAAACAGGACATATTATGTTGTGGCGCCATCTGTCCGTCCATAAACTTTAGTCTTGTACATCGAACTAGTCCTACAGTTTTCCACTGTTCGAATTTCAGGGATTAATATATATTTATTTCGATGTAAATATTCCGTACTGATTTTGGGATCACTTTCAGCTGGTTAAATGCGGGATCGAACCTGTTGGCCCGGCATTAAATGACCTTAGCTGTTGACAGGCCGTTAAATACCAATAAACCAAATCAAGTCAACCTACTAAATTTAACATGAGCCAAATAAAAAGAGGTGAAGATGAGGAGAAAAATGTCTTTGACATTTACACCAAACCATGGCGATATAGCTTGGAAATTATTTATCAAAGGAAAAAAATTAATTTTGTAACTCGTTTACAAAATCAATTTTAGCCCCCATTTTAAAATTCACAAAATTTAACGCAACCTTTTCAAATAAAAAAATGAAGAGAATAACATGCATGTTATTTTGAAACAAATGTAATTGAGTTTTAATAATATGATGAAATCTCTGTAAATGAGACGCCTGTTAGGTTGCCGTAGTGTCTCAGACAATTTACAATCTAAGATAAGTTACAGCGAAACCCAAGATTAAAACACATTTATGTTTTATGTGTGGATAAATGGGGCTTATGGGATATATGGCCAATCTTGCTCTGGGTCTTTCAGGTCAGTCTTGAGGAATGATAAGAACATACTTTGTTAGAAACAGGACTGATGTTTCACCGACTGAATGGTGACCAGAGCACCCTGGGTCTTATAGCTCAGTCTTGAGGAATGATAAGAACATACACTATTAGAAGTACGACTGATGTTTCCCTGACCAGTACCATAACCATGATGAGGCAGACGAGGCGGGCATTTTGCCAATTATTTGTTTTATGCCAATAATTAAACAAATCCCTGGGGTGGTGGCGGGGAGAATGCTCCCTGACCCCCATGTCGGGACTTGGTTCGCCTCGTCTGGTATTTGCCTCCGGTTACGGCCTTGTTGACTGAATGGCGACCAGTGCAGACCCTGATCAGACTGCGCGAATGCGCAAGCTGATCTGGATCTACACGGGTCGCAGATACCATAAGCCACATTTCTCCAGTCAAAGTCACAAATTAACAGTTTACATTTATTTCTAAAACATTACTGGTAGTCCCTACAAATTGAAACTGAAACTAAATCGTAACGGACTGAATGCATAGATCTGCTAATTGATGTCGGTCAATGTACATGATGTATTGGTTCCGTGCTTACTTGCGTCCTGTAATTGGTATGACTAGAGCTGGGGCAGAGTTACAGGTTCCCGCTTACTTTTCTGTATCCGGCACCCTGTGAGTTGGAACCATTAAACTTAAAACAGATGAACTAGAATAGTTTATGGAACGCGTACGAATAGGTAAATCGGTCACACGTAGGCATTCTGGTATTACCATAGACGCAATGTAAATAAAAACCATGGCGACCTACCATTCAAGTCCGAGTCATTATTTTCGATTTACGAAATGGTGCGAGGTTTCCGAGTGCGGCTATAAGTGCAAATGTTATTGTACATTTCAGTTTTGGACTTACGAACTTAGTCGTACGCTGTTTGTGAAACGGGCCCCAGCAGAAAGAAATAAAAGTACAGTAGAGCCCCTCTAAACCGGACACGCATGCAGTCTGTGTATCTTTAATTGTATGGGTTTAATTGGTGTATATATATCATGATAATGGCTGTTCACGTTCGCAAAGCACAGTCGCATACTTTGGCATAGTCATATGTCTACTGTGGAACATCTCTAAACCGAACACCCTGGGCACCGCCCAGGGTGTTCGGTTTAGAGAGGTTCCACTGTAGCATGAATTTAGCCACGAAAGCTAAAACCCGCCACTAAAAGTATACTATAATACTATATGTTTAGTGGCGGTTTCGAATTCCATGGTAATATTGACTTTCTACTCGTGTCTAAGCATACTTAGGGAATTTTTAACCATTTTGCTCTCCCGGCAACGCGTTAGTCATCTCTGTATGATTGGATACCAGCAACAAAATAATAATAGAGAAACCATTAAAAAAACACAAAAAAACGCCACTTAAGCCATATTGCTAGGCATTTAGTGGCGGTGTTTGCTTTTCATGACGGAGCCATACATTTCCTACAGTAGATTCAGGAAAATATCCCCAAATTCAATACAGTTGTCTTTATGCCAATGCACAACCAAGTCATTTCGTAATTTTCATTCCTGATCAAGATAATCTATTTACGTATAATTAACAAGCTTAAGGTATATCCACTAGTACTGTTACTGAGAACAAAATGACTTGGTGAGAAATACGTAAGTAATAGTTATAGTTCACATATTTAATTTGTTATTAAATTAGTTTATTAAACATTCAATATGTGAACAATAACTTACTTATTGTTTACACAACCCAGTCGCGAAGCTCCGCCCCTAAACGTGATTTCGAATCGCTATACTAGTATGTGATTGGCGGTGTGGCACAAAGTGATGACAACAATGCGCAACATCAGTTATAAATATAGCGCTGAACATATTTCAGCATTTAATGACTAATTTAATATATATTCGCGAAAGCGTCGCAATATGGGACTAATTGAGACGAAATGCTGTTCTTTCATTGGTCGAGAAACTAGGGTAAACAATAATACATGCTAATGAAAATAATTAGTGTGGTACTTTGTTTTTATTCAAAAGAAGGAAAAACATGCAATAATCTGACCCTGTAGTTACATGATTGTACAACCAATCATCATCGACCACGGTGGAGAATGCCATGTATCCATGGTAACGTTAGTGAAGATCCCGACCTACAGGCCGTCACTCACGCTACGCTGTTTTCGCAAAACTACACTGTTCTATTGTCTGTTTCACGGAAAATATGCCGATTGGTTTTTGAAAATCTGGGCCCGGTTGTTCAAAACATCCGTTAGCTTAACGGACTGTTAAATCCTTAACTGAATGGTTAAAATCTCTGTTTTTGTTAAATCCTTAACTAACAGTCCGTTAAGCTAACTGGTGTTTTGAACAACCGGGCCCTGTCCACAAATTCTAAAATTATTTATAAAAATCTAATTTGTCCTCATGCGGATTTCACGTGGAACGTACATTATACACTGTTCTTGACAACGATCCATCGACAGTGTCCAGCAGAGGGTAAACGTTTTCCGTGGCACGAGGCAACTGTTTGAACCCCAAGGCCGTATTTGTCTCGACGACCATTGTAATCGTCTCGATGAGACGGTTCGAATGAGTGGTCACAGTATACTTGGAAGTGGGTTTTCGCAAGCAATTGAGTTAACATAATTTCTTTCTTATATTATACGATTGACGTGTTGAAGTACCCGTTACAATGTTCGCTCCCCATATCCGTGATGACAACCTGCTCGCCGTGCGGGTGGAAACAGATTGCACGTGGGCTCTCCACCCCGTTCCCGCGTCTAGCTACCGTCTCCAGGAACGTCCCTGATTCCGAAAGTTTCTGAATGTTCGCCGACTCCCGGCCACAGACGTAAATATGGTTATGTCGATCAGTGGCGACACCTGTCGGATATCCAAGTTCCGGGTGTTCGTAGACGAAGATCGGGTCGCCATCTTGATTTAAAGCGATTAGCGAATTAATTGAAGCGTCTGATACGTAGATTACACTTCCGAAAACGTCGGTACCGACATGTAGCGGACACCGGAATATGTTTTCCTCAATTGAGTTGTTTTGAAATCGACATAATTCCTCTCCCAGGTGGGAGAATATTCTCACGGATGGCGTCAATGACCACGGATCGCAGGTTATCACGAACTTGCCGGACATGTTTGCAATTCCCCAGCACTCACAGAACGTGTTAAATTTCCCGGAGACCTTCAGTTGCGGACTACATTCGAGAATGTAGACCTTTTCCTCCTTTGGGACCGTTACCGCCACTTGTGCATTGGTTGTTTGCGTCACGTCCCACGGACTGTGTCTCGTCTCCAGTTTGTCCTGGAGAACGCCGAATTTGTTAAACACTTTCACGGAACTGTTAGTCCAGTCTGCCATCACTATGTCTTCCGGTGTGGCGTACGCACATCCGGTAAAACACGAATCGTTCTTTGTATTAACGTCAGTATTTTCCAGGATTGCGATGAAGTTCAGTTTCTCGGGTTCATGTGTGCTCGCGCCGGTAGAATCCGAGTCCGTCTTGCTGGATAAAAATGGCGGGAGGTCTGACGTGAAGTGATTAGCAACGACCTTGCCAACGGTATCTAGTGTCACCAGTTTTTGCGTGGCGGAGTTTTGCCGGAATCCGTACATGTACCTGTCACATGTGTTGTATTCCCGCAGCAGTATCTCATGTAGGACCTGTGACCTCGTCCTCGTGTTCCGGATCGTCTCTTCACGTGAGTCACCGTCCATGTTGCTTGAAAACTGAAATATACACATCAGTGACGTCGCTTATTGGAGGTTAGAGAATACCAAATGGTGCGAAATCGCCGATATTTTGAGGTCACAGACACAGTTTGCTTGCAAATCTTGACATATATTACTACCAAGTTTCACTTGAGGAACATTTTGGGGTGCTTTTAAAACCCGTTTTCAGTATACAGTGCAACCTCTCTACAACAGCCACCCATGGGAAGACACAAAACTGACTGTTGTAGAGAAGTGGCTGTTGTATGGAGGTTAACCTGAATTAAATGTTATTGTCTACTGTTTTATTTATTTTCTTCGAGAATTCTCATCAAATACATGCTTTGACAACATTTCAGAATCATGATTCTAAAGTGCTGTCAAAACATGTTTTTATTGAGAAAGAAGGCAAAAGCAACAGCAGACGACAATTTTCGTGCTCAGCAGGCTAAGGGTTAGATATAAAGAATTTTGGTATTTTGTTAAATTATATAGTAAAACTATTTGGTGTGCTCTAACCTGGATACTATATTACATTTCCTGCGTTTACGGGGCGACTGTATATAACTCAAGGTGTATGATCACGTGGTACTAACACCAACAACAAGTACGGAAACTTCCAGAATCCATCTGGTTCAAATTACGTATACTTTTATAGTGTCCTTATTACGTAACGGATGTTGATGAACTATGGCGCATCAAACGTGTCTTGTTAAGCTGCATTTTGTGGTCTTTGTATTTTCGCCCAAACATATGTCTTTTTTGCGAAGAATCGATTGCCGTGTCTGCCGACACGGAAATCGATTCTTCGCAAAAACGACATATGTCTGTGCCGAACACCTGGACTGCCAACTGCAGCTCATGAAGACGCGTTTGCTGCGCCATATTTCATCAAAATCCGTTGCATATTAAGGAAAATATCAAATAATACTTACTTTGGAGTGGGCGACGTTGTTGTTGTTGTAACCACGTGATCATGCACCTTGTAACTGTTAGTCGCTCGGTACAAACTCCAGGGATTTCGACAATCGGACATTCTGAGAAGCTATACCTTAATGTGGCTGTGACTGGAGTAATTGGGCATATGGCATTTGTGACCAGTGTAGGATTTAATATCTCATTCCGGTAGCCTGGTAACGATATATGTTGCAGGTTAAAAGCATCAAGTGTGATTTATTGATGGACTGTCGAACAGTGCAGATCCTGATCAGACTGTGCGGATGCACAGGCTGTTCTGGATCTTCACTGGTCGCAAAACCCATAAACACCATTTCTCAAGTCATATGGCATTTGTGATCAGTGTAGGATTTAATATCTCATTCCGGTAGCCTGATAACGATAAATATTGCTTGTTAGCAGCATGACGGTCGATTCAGTACTGAAATGACGAACAGTGCAGATCCTGATCAGACTGTGCAGATGTGATATTTTCTGTTGGTGAGTCGTAGACGAAGTAGACGAAATGTTCATAGCAAATGCGTAATTATATTCCGCATTTGTTTTGAACATTTCTCAATTGTCGACATTATTTACATCATTTGCAGAATATATCATAACTCTTAACCCACATGCCTGTATAGTGGTATTGGCAAACAGTGTAGATCCAGATGAGCCGGCTCGTAACGAGCCGTCTCATCAGGATCTGCATTTTTTTCAATTAATTTTCATAATTTTGAGAACAAAAACACCCCATGGTCATAAATGGACTGGTCTGAAAATCAGTTTGTGATGATTTAGATTGGTCGCAAAATTAACAAATCAAAATCCATTCCAGTTACTTAGGGGTGAAAGTGTTAATCTGCCGAGGTCTGTCCGTGGGTGTGCAAAAACAATGTTTAGCCCTTCGCGCCGTCGATAACGCACCCCCTAAAATAATTCCTGCGTACGGGCCTGAAAACGTTACCCTCTCCACCGATTTCCGTGTACTATAATGTATAGCCTAGTCAATGTAGTAGATTTCCGTGTACTATAATGTATAGCCTAGTCAATGTAGTAGATTTCCGTGTACTATAATGTATAGCCTAGTCAATGTAGTAGATTTCCGTGTACTATAATGTATAGCCTAGTCAATGTAGTAAAGATCTTTGGAAAACGTTACGGACTCGCTCAAGCACCACACGATTTTCTGCTGACTTACGTCTCTGGCAATAGATAACTGTCTTAGGCCGACAAATATGAGGTTTCGGTCACACCTGCCCGTGCATTACCTGTACTCGTTGCCAAGCCAACCGCGACTCGTGGCGCAGTTTGTGGCACCGTTTGATCTGCTGGTGCACCTTAGTAACGGTGGCGCGGTGGTGCATATCCAGTCGGGCCAGGAACTCTTTCTTCAACTGCAAATAATTCCAGCACAAACATATTTACACAATTCCCTAACATTTGATTGGCCCGTAGCAAGTCTCTGTCCAAAATTTATATCCCAGTAAACTCCCACGCCGAACTACTTTCCGTAACCGTGAGGCGCAGTTAAAATAATTCTTAAGAAAACGGAAAATAAACACATTTTCTTGATGGATTTATTTCAAATGCTGGAATTATAAGGAAATAATGGCCTTTTTGTTGAATTTATCGGGGATAAATATAAATGGAAAAATAGATTCCAGGCCTGCAAAGTCATGGAATTTGCATCTTTTTCTGAAAAGGTCATTGAAAGTCATGGAATTTGGATTCCAGTCCAATTATTGGTGTTGTTGAGCAAAGTTCAGTGCAATTTCGTGATTTCGAGCCAAACGATTTGATGTGGTAAGGGCACCTGGCACCACATCGGGATTTTGTAAATTCAGAACTGAAGTACTACACGAAACGGTGTCGAGCCTGGAATTGTTGGGGAGAGAAGTAACTTCTCTTCCCAACACAAGTGTATTCCAGGCTCGACACCGTTTCATCAGCATCATCCATGCAAATATGGGTCCTTGCATTTCGAAAACAGGTCCTTGAAAGTCATGGAAAAGTAATGGTATTTGGTCTTCCCAAAAGAGTGGGAATCCTGTTATTTAGTTAAGGAATACAAATATGGCCTGATGCGTTTACTGGGGTTATCAATACATTTGGTCTGTTTAAAGTGCGTGGAGTCCGGAGCTGTTCTGGTCGCAAATACCATGCACCCCATTTCTCCAGTCACAGCCAAATTCCAGGCGAGCTAGGGCATTGGACCCATTAATAATTTAGTTAGTTTCTCTTGCTATGAACATGCCATAATTCACTTTTATGTACAATCGCGTACTGTTACATTTCACGGTCAATGAACATTATTGTCAGATAGTCGAGGATAAGCAAGAAACAACAATACACAATAATTCCAGCACAAAAATATTTACACAATTCCCTAACATTTGATTGGCCCGTAGCAAGTCTCTGTCCAAAATTTATATCCCAGTAAACTCCCACACCAAACTACTTTCCGTAACCGTGATGCGCAGTTAAAATAATTCTTAAGAAAACGGAAAATAAACACATTTGCTTGATGAATTTATTTCAAATTCTGGAATTATAAGGAATGAATGGCCTTTTTGTTGAATTTATCGGGGATAGAAACTTGGAAAAGTCGCGGGAATACTGGACGAGGCCTTCAGGCCTTCGTCCAGTATTCCCGCGACTTTTCCAAGTTTATACCCCGATAAATTCCACAAAAAGGCCATTCATTCCCACAGTAACTGGAGACAGGAGACTTCCGAGTACATCCGACCGTTGTCTCCTTTATCAGTCAAGACACTGTATCGTATTTATTAATTCGTTCCCACAAAATAACAATTCGTTCCCACGAAATAACAATTCGTTCCACGAAATAACAATTCGTTCCCACGAAATAACAATTCGTTCCCTCGATTTATCAATTCGTTCCCACGAAGTACCAATTCGTTCCGACGAATTTACAATTCGTCCCACGAATTAACAATTCGTTCCCACGAATTAACAATTCGTTCCCTCGATTGAACAATTCGTTCCCACGAAATAACAATTCGTTCCCTCAATGTAACAATTCGTTCCCACGAATTAACAATTCGTTCCCACGAATTAACAATTCGTTCTCTCAATTTAACTATTCGTTCCCACGAAATAACAATTCGTTCCCACGGGAACGAATTGTTAATTAGTGGGAACGAATTGTTAATTCGGGGGAACGAATTGTTAAATTTATGGAAGGAATTGTCATTTCGTGGGAACACATTGTTAATTCGAGGGAGCGAATTGTTATATCGTGGGAACGAAATGTTATATCGTGGGAACGAATTGTTAAATTTAGGGAACGAATTATTATTTCGTGGGAACGAATTCATAAGAAAAAAAGCCATGTCCCCTGCGGGGCTCCGTAGCATCGTCTATGTCTACATGGTGACCTAAGAAAAACATATCCACTCTCCTTTGACCGCGCTAGTTTTATGAAATTTTCACCGGCTCCAACAATGTTTACACCACACATAAGTGTAAAAGATTATTTTCTAATCATGTTCTCAATTTTATGTCTGTATATATATATATATATATAGCTCACTTGCCATAATTTGAAATAAATATTGTTTAAACTAATGTTTGTACCACGTGACCATCAATGATGCTTGATAAAGCTTACATATTCACAAAACGTGTATGAAAATTGAGGAAGCAGAATCGTACATCAGTTGATCAGTACACGGTGTCTGTGGCCTAAACTTATCGGGACTATTTTAGCGGACTATTTTTTACCGCTTGTCGGACTCAGTTGGTGTATGAATACCTCAGCCCGCGATCTCACCTGTGGACTAGTGCTCCCATGTGGACACAGTATAATGGAACAATACAGCGTTTACGCGGTTAAATGGTCCAATGACCTACTTCTACTACAAGTACCGAAATAACCCTAAACATTCGGACACCATTTCTTTTGCCCAAACAAATTGTGTAAAATTTTGACCGTTTATTTATGAAAAATATTGTAAACTTTGTAAACGTATTTATTTAAATTACGTTGATGTCCGACGGTACAAAATCGCATGGCGTGTCTCATATATGTTTCCTCGCGGAATGTATGTTGTCCCAATATGTATGGGTGTTACGGTACACGTATATCATAACAGTTAATTCACGATCTCTGGTAGTAATGGGTCATGACTGTTCAATAACCAGATTTTAGTTGCTACCATGGTCGCTAGGTAACGAGACAAAGTCAGTGACATCCATGATGGTCACCGTACATGACTGCCAGTGAGGATATACTGCAGAAAATATCTAAACCGGACACACGGGCAGTCTGTGTATCCGTCTTTTTATGGTTGTCATGGGTGTATATTTTTGATGATTTCAAGTTCGCAAAGCACAGCCGCATACCTTGGCATGGTCATATGTTTGATTTACACTGGAACATCTCTAAACCGGACACCCTGGGGACCTCACATGGTTTCCGGTTTAGAGAGGTTCCACTGTACATTGAGAGTGCGGTATTAGTACATTTTTTCATTGCGTCACAGGAAATGGCACAAACGACTCCTAGCACCGGCATCAGTACAATAAAGAAGCAAATAGTATTAAGCCGTATGTTCAGAGACGGTCCAATAACGTTGGATCTACCGCGATCATAACTAGCAATTTGTGTTTCCACTTGGCTAAAATTATCACGACGCCGCGCCTTGTCCGAACTTGGTGACGCCATTACTGCCCCAAAAAGATATATATATATATATTTTTACTGGCACATTTCTATGATGATGTACTTTTCAGTTAGTAGTAAAAATGTGGTTTCACGCGCTGAATGTGCCCCTTATTTCAATGTTTCCGTGCCAAATGTGTCCTTTTTGCAATGTTTCCGTGTCAAATGTGTCCTTTTTTTCAATTTTCGGTGTCAAATGTGTCCTTTTTTTCAATGTTTCGGTGTCAAATGTGTCCTTTTTTTTTCTTCTATGTTTCGGTGTCAAATGGGTCCGTTTTTCAATGTTTCGGTGCCAAATGTTTCTTTTTTCTGGTCTTACCATGCCGCTGTTTAATCCTGAGGGATACACTGGCAATGAAATAAAATCTGAACGATCTCTGGTCGCCAATGCAATAAGACATTATGGGCGGCCCAATGTACCGTAACATTAGAAAAGCCTCTGTAGCCTATTTCACCAACATTGCAAAGTATACTTTACTAGCAAAGTATACTTTGAGGGAGTAATCATTTATTTTTCCTGAAATGCATTATTTCATATAGAACTAACAAATGCATATATTTCATGATTAAAAGTATGCAGAATTATTATACTGAATTTATTACATTATCACAGCCATTAAATGGCTGTGATAATGTAATAAATTCAGTATAATAAAAATTAATAAATTTATCATACAATTGAAAATTTCTCCCTCAAAGTATACTTTGCTACTAAAGTATACTTTGCAATGTTGATGAAATAGGCTACTGGTAGGCAATGTCATAGCGAATGGTCGCCAATGGAATCATAATCTGCCCGTGAGCGGACCAATGCACCCGATACTCTCGGACAACTGCACCCTCCTGTGACGGAGGTCATTGCTCCTGTCGTGACAGTGGGACAATGGCGGACATACAACACGGCGTATTGCCAGGCAGGCCAATGTTGTACCAATGTCAACAGAACCCGGTCCAGTATAGCTACAATAATTCGCCTCCGATATGTTATCTACGGCTGCAATTTGACCCATTCAAAAAATGTGAGCAACCGAAGTGCATACCCAAACCTGTTGATGCTTCAAAATTTAGTAAACTGTATATTTTATACCTTTAAACAAATAATCTTTGATGTAGAATTAGTAACCAAAAATAATAGAACAGGGAAATCATTTTCCCATGGAAGCCATCTTTTCTCTAGTTGTTGTTCAACATTCAACATAACGAAATGAAGCTTTCAAATTTACAAGTAAATGTCAGATAAACACATTGACACGGTAAACTAACCACTGTATGCATGTGTATGTTCTTTATTAATATGTATTGATACAGCTTTAACAATTTTATATCGCTAACATATCAAACACGCCAGATAACCGATTGCAAAAATCGCTTCCACGCGTTACATTAACCCTTTGAACCCGAAAGCCCGCTATAGCGGTTTATGCAAAAAGTGCAGAAATCCAGATGAGCCGGCTCGTAACGAGCCGTCTCATCAGGATCTGCACTTTTTGCAAATAATTTTCATATTTCTTAGAACAAAAACACCCCCTTTTCATAAATGGACGAATCTGAAAATCATTTTGTGACCATTGGATTGGTCGGAACATTAGCATATCACAGTCCATTCCAGTTCCTTAGGGCTGAAAGGGTTAAAGAGATGGGGTTAAATTGCTACCCACGCGAGAGGTATGGAGTGGGGTAGCAATGTTGTTTCTATGTGATTTGTAACCCAGAAGATGTGCGATATCTCATGAAAAATATTTACAAACTTTACGATATTTGTACGTCCAAAGTTGATGAAACATTTACAGCAAATGCGGAAGTCAACTTTCGACATTATTTTAAGGACACTATCATAGTTTCTGTAAATAGTTTTCATGAAAATCCACACATAGGGTTAACTGTATTGTAATATAGGGTTAGCTGTATTGTAATAATATAGGGTTAAATGTATTGTAATATAGGGTTAACTGTATTGTAATATAGGGTTAACTGTATTGTAATTTTGTTTCAAAATGCACTCCTTTACTCCTGGCGTAGGAATACATATTGAAATAATTTGCGACCGTTCATCAACAATGATATACCTGTAATGTATGACCATCAGCCAATCAGATTGCGTGATATTTATAGAGTGCATTAGAAAATCACATGTCTGGAGAATGAGAGCTGTATTACGGTGGAATCTCTCTAAACCGGATACCATCGGAATCTCCTACTGCCTGTTTCACGAAAGCTGCCCAAATCTTACGGCTATATAGACAATTCAAAAACAATATTGTTTTGGATAATATTAAATTAAAGGAAAATTTAAGAATGAACCTTCTTTTTATTTCGTGAAATTCGGTTAAATATTGATTTTATTACGAAAAATTGATTTGTCTATGGGAATTTAACATGGGGGAAAAAGTGGTAAGGAAGTGTGGGAGGAGTCAAAAAACGAAATATTTTGGAAATTGACTCCGAAACCTGACTAGATAGCTTGGATATGATCTAACTAAGAAAACAAAAGTTAAATTTTAAAAATCGGTCCAGTATTTCTGAAATTTAAAAATATTTCCCCATGTTAAATCCCCATAGACATCTTCACTCTGTGAAGATGTCTATGGGGATTTAACATGGGGAAATTGTTTTTGCGCAATAAAATCAATATTTGACAAAATTTCACGAAATAAAAAGAAGGCTCATTCTTAAATGTTCCTTTAATTTAATATTATCGAAAAAAATATAGTTTTTGAATTGTCTATATAGCCGTAAAATTTGGGCAGCTTTCGTGAAACAGACAGTAGGTCGTCCGGGTTTGGGAGGTTGCTTTGTAATTTTATCACGCGAGAACTTCAAGGCAATGTGTGTGGACGTACGATCATGAGCAGATATAACCATCAGATTTAATAATAAACAAATCCAGAAAAATGACTGACACTAAGATTGTATTTATGTCCGGTTTCGCGTTCATAAAGGTAACATAAAGGTAACAAAAACGACTAATGATAAATTATAATGGAATAGTTCATAATTTACCATGGGAACGCCAATGTTTGTTATTTAGCGGTGAAACTGTTACGTCGTGTGAATTATTTATGGAGTAACTTTCACAGTATTGTCCCATTTATGAAGTTGTGTCTGTTGTAGTTTAGTCCGTACCCGACAGGTTGCCAATGCTTGCACTGTGTGACTGGTGACAGACATACATCGTCTGTAGTTTAACAGGTGTGCATTCATGGTTACAGAATTATTTATCAGTGCTCCAGATAATGAATTAATAATTGAGTATTGTCACTCCATCATTTCTGAAGCAATTGGGTATTTCAAAATTTTAATTGGTTAAAATAAATTCAAACTACTGTTTACCCATCAACAGACAGCAATTATTGAATAGTTTGCTTCGAAATGAAAACATGTCGTGGTATTTCAGTAGAATTCTAATGAAATACCAAGATGTGTTTTCATGGAAAGAAAAATATATGCTATATCTCTGGTCCGTTTATTGTTTTCTGCAGCATGATAAAGGTACCACAAAAAATGTATTGCTTTTTTGATTTCAATTGTTTTGTTTTTTTTGGCAATTTTAATTGGGTATTTAAGCAAATACGCAGCTTATCTGTCAGCCATCATCTGAGGAAAGAAACCTTATAAATGTTCAACAGTTGGATGGTATGATATTCCTGTACATAAACAGGAATGGGGGGGTGGGGGGTGGTGGGCGATGCGTATTTTAACAACGTTATTGTTTGTCCTAGTTTCTCGACCAATGAAAGCAGAGCATTTCTTCTCAATTAGTCGCATTTTGCGACGCTTTCGCCAATATCTATTAAATAAATATTGCCATAACTCAGTAGTTGTAGTTAGTTGTAGTTAGAACCATAGTTAGTTGTAGTTAGAACCATAGTTAGTTGTAGTTAGAACCATAGTTAGTTGTAGTTAGTTGTAGTTAGAACCATAGTTAGTTGTAGTTAGAACCATAGTTAGTTTTAGTTGTAGTTAGAACCATAGTTAGTTGTAGTTAGAACCAAAGGCCCCGCCTTGTTGGCGTAATTTCCTGTGACGTGCACCATGTATACGATCGACAGGTGCCAGCGATGGAGCGGGACAGCCAATAAGTTAGTTATAGTTCACATATTGAATTTTTAATAAACTAATTTCTCGCTCACTGCCGCTCGCTACGAACTTAATTTATCAAAAATTCAATATTTGAAATATTACATATACTCCGAGTTATACTCCTGTAGCCTATTTAATCAACATTGCAAAGTATACTTTTGTAGCAAAGTATACTTTGAGGGAGCAATCATTTATTTTTCCCGAAATGCATATGTCATATAGAACAAACAACTGCATGTATTTCATGATTAAAAGTATGCAGAATTATTATATTGAATTTATTACATTATCACAGCCAATTTGGCTGTGATAATGTAATAAATTCAGTATAATAAAAATTAATAAATTTATCCTAAAATTGGAAATTTCTCCCTCAAATTATACTTTGCTAGATAAGTATGTGCCTACATATGAGACACGCCATGTGAGTGTGTACATTCGTAATTTTATTACATACGTTTACAAAATTTACAATATGTTTCATAAATAAAATAAAACATTCCACATGTACATTGAAAATGTTGTCAACCTTTGACGCCATTTGCGGAAAATATTGTACATTTTGTAAACGTATTTCATGAAATTACGCCGATGTCCGAAGGTGCAAAATGGCGTGTCTCATATGTTTACATCTGGGTCTATATGGTTCATGTATGGTCGTATACAACACTTCATATCTTAACAAACATATTTACGTGGATGTCCCCCCCCCCCCCTCCACACACACACACACACCCCAGGATCCGGTGTAGTTAAGGTGCCTGCCATTGGATCAGGACGCCGTGTCTGATCACAAACTTCGTCTGGCCATTTGTATTCATCCACAGGCGGAATATACAACGTCCATTATGTAATTTATGTGCTTTCCTTCTTGAACTTCTATATGTTTCTAACTTACTATTTTCCAAGACTAGTAAAGTAGTATGTCTCGTCATGAACATTCCATACTTAATATGCCTGAAATAATATCAGTGGAGTTAAATTAACACTTAGACCGCTACTCACAACAATTGTCGTCTGCTGTTGCTTTTATATCTTGCCTTATTTCTCAATAACAACATGGTTTGACAGCACTTCAGAATCATAATGGAAATGATTCTGAAGTGCTGTCAAAGCATGTTGTAAATTATTATACAGTGCTGTCAAAGTATGTGTTTGATGATAACAATGGAAAATAGAAAATAAACAGCAGACAACAACACAAATAAGATAGCGGTCTAAGGGTTAACTATTTCAGGAATTAACGTTTTGATTTGTGCATTTTAATTCTGAACAATAAATATAAAAACACAACCGGGTACATAACTATTGAACTACCGTTATATCGATGCAAACAACCGGGTACATAACTATTGAACTACCGTTATATCGATGCAAACAACCGGGTACATAACTATTGAACTACCGTTATATCGATGCAAACAACCGGGTACATAACTATTGAACTACCGTTATATCGATGCAACTGTGATACGAGTACACGCTGTATCAAACTAGAAAGAACAAAGGATATAAACTGTTAAACATAATTGTAAATGCTTTGATTTAACGACAGCACTGGCTCGGTTACATTGCAGTTCGTCTCCCAAGAAGGTGAGAAGGAATGAGAAGAAACCAGCCCCCAGGGGCCCACGAAATAACAATTCGTTCCCACAATTTAACAATTCGTTATCTCAATTTAACAATTCGTTCCCACGAAATAACAATTCGTTCCCACGGGAACGAATTGTTAATTCTTGGGAACTAATTATTATATCGTGGGAACGAATTGTTAATTCGAGGGAACGAATTGTTAAATTGAGGGAACGAATTGTCATTTCGTGGGAACACATTGTTAATTCGAGGGAGCGAATTGTTATATCGTGGGAACGAATTGCTATATCGTGGGAACGAATTGTTAAATTGAGGGAACAAATTGTTATTGCGTGGGAACGAATTCATAAAAAAAAATCCATGTCCCCTGTGGTGCTCTTGGCATTTCATTAGAATTGTCTCCTTGGAGACAATTCTAATGAAATACCAAGATGTGTTTTCATGGAAAGTAAAAAGATATGCTATATTTGTGGTCTGTTTATTGTTTTCTGCAGCATGATAAAGGTACCACAAAAAATGTATTGCTAAAAACACAACCGGGTACATATTCATATTAAGCTATTGAACTACCGTTATATCGATGCAACTGATACGAGTACACGCTGTATCAAACTAGAAAGAACTAAGGATATAAACTGTTAAATGTAATTGTAAATGCTCTGATTTAACAACGGTACTGGCTCGGTTACATTGCAGTTCGTCTCACAAGAAGGTGAGAAGGGAGGAGAAGAAATCAGCCCCCATGGGCCTTATTAGAATAGTCCCCTTGGATTTAACGACGGCACTGGCTCGATGACATTAGTCTCCCAAGAAGGGGAGAAAGGAAGGAGGTGGATGTAGAGGAAACCGGCCCCAGGGGCCCTATCTCTTATTATAATAGTCCCCTCTGGTGCTTTACGTTTTGACTCTCCTTTTAAAGTCCCCCATCCGAAAGGACTAGTAGAGCAGGAAATAGAAAGTATTTCAGAAAAATCGAACACGGGTCGCAAGCGTGGAAGTCCGCTAGTGTTATCCATCGGCCAAAACACGGTATGCCCTTTAATTTAATATAGAGAATAGTAGGTTAGTGCCGTGAATGGGAAAAATATCTGGCAAGGCTTAGGAAAGGGGTTGGGCGAGGCTCTGCCGAGCACATCCCGTTTCCGTGCCGCGCCAGATATTTTTTCCCATTCACGGCACTAACCTATTATTCTATTTATCCCGTCAACACCTACAAATGGCTTTAAAATGCAAAAGAAATAACCCCAGCCACCGCACATATTCATACCCAGTGATTAGGTTGTATTGACAGGATATCAAAAATGTTTCACGGCACCGTGTTTCACGGCACCGTGTTTCACGGCACATACGCACTGTGTTGAACGGTATAAACACTGTTATTTTCTCACAGTTCTTATTTGATAGGAACAATTTCATCTGTTTCCCACGTTCATTTGACAGTGACGTATGTTCACCTAGGTAGATACAACCACAGTTTCTGATGTTGTTGATTCCATCAAACATGGGCACATTTAGTAATTATCTATCTGGGCTTGTATTGTGCCATTTCAAACATCGACAACATGAATACACTAGAAACGAATCAATATGAATCAGGTCTGTCAGCGAGGATACACACGTTCAGTGTTAGCAACCAGTGTAAACACATACCAGAATGCGCATGCGCATGCGCATGCGCAGTCCGGTCTGTGCCTACACAGGTTGTCAATTTCACTTACTGTTCAACGCCTTCAATACCAAAATAATACACAGTACGCGTTTATATTTAGTCTAGTATGAAATTGACATCCAGGATTCTGATGGTAATACGCGCCGCCTGGTACACTTTCACGTGTGAGGTCACGTGATTAGGGCAATGACTACCATGACCCAGGTTATTGAACGCAGTAGCGTTAGGGAGCTTTCATAACATAACATGACGACGGGTAGGTAATTACCCGGAATGAAATAATCCCCAGTTCGGCATGTCATTTGAGAGGAAAATATCCCGGAATCGCTAGAACTAATTCAGAACGGGATTAGGTATGTTGTAAAAATAATTATAAGGTAACAAGCCTTGCGTTGGCCAACTACTTACCCAGTTATAATAAATTGTCGTATACTGCATTGACGAGACACATATCCGTGTTACAGCGGATTGAAAACAAACACTTTATTGGCTCTATTGTGTAGGTGTTTTGTTCTCTTCGTGACAGATACGGTTGATACCACAGATTCTTGAACAACGGTTCATATTTCGAACACAAAGAAAACACGTGTGATTTTATTTTTGATGATTTTCTTGGTCATTTATCTCGGGTGATAAAGTATGTTCGTGATCGCATAGTACATACCTATGGCTCACAATGACAAACACTGTACATGGAGTGCTTAATTACAATGGAACCTCTCTAAACCGGACACCCTGGGAGGTCCACCAGGGTGTCCGATTTAGAGATGTTCCACTGTAAATCAAACCTATGACAATGCCAAGGTTGTGGTTATAATACAGTGGAACCTCTCTAAACCGGACACCCTGGGAGGTCCCCCAGAGTGTCCGGTTTAGAGATATTCCACTGTAAATCAGACCTATGACAATGCCAAGGTTGTGGTTATAATACAGTGGAACCTCTCTAAACCGGACACCAGTAGCCTATTTCACGAACCTCCGTTAGTCGACTAAACTGTTAGCAGACTAAACTAAGTTTAGTCGACTAACCATAGTCTACTAAACTTGTTGACATGTTTGCATTTCACGGACGATTTTGTAAGCCACGTTCAAAAGAACCGTGGGCGCCGCCATCTTGGAATTCCGTCGTCTGCTATTTTGCTTAGTAGACTAACCGAAAGTTTAGCAGACTAACGAGGAGGCTAAGCAAAGTAGACTTTGCTTAGTCGACTAACGTGTTTGTGAAATGCGTTTTTCCCGTTAGTCGACTAACGGCCTGAAGTTTAGCAGACAAACCGAGTTTAGTCGACTAACGGAGGTTCGTGAAATAGGCTACAGGTCCCCCAGGGTGTGTCCGGTTTAGAGAGGTTCCACTGTACACATACTTCGACAAATGCGTCGTATCTGATATCGACTCGTGTAGAAACCCAACGCTATGCCAGTGACAACTTAAAAGTTAAATGGGAACATTTCTCACAGTTGATCGAGTCACTATAAGAAGGGGACTAAACCTCTCATGGAATTATCCCCCATATTCCATTGACGTCTTAAATTGGTGAGCCACACCGATGAAGCTATGGATGTAATGAATGAATCACCTGTGTCCTAGCCTCACCCGATGAACCGGACATCAAACGAAAAGACACTCGCCTGGTGTACCTTGAGTATGTGTGTAATATATTCCAGTAATGTCTAGGACACCGCTGACAGCTGAAGGAGTCGTGGAATAATTCAACGGACACCTTAAGCATGTTAAGTCGTCGACTACATAACGTAATAACTGTGATAAAACACTCACCGTGAGGATATGAACACAAATATATTCCAGTAATGTCTGGGACACTGCAGACAGCTGATGGAGTCGCGGAATAATTCCACTTACACATTCAGTCGTCGACTACATAACGTAATGACTGTGATATAAGACTCTCCATGAGGATATGTACACAAATATATTCCAGTAATGTCTGGGACACCGCTGACAGCTGATGGAGTCGCGGAATAATTCCACTGACACCTTCAGTCGTCGACTACATAACGTAATTACTGTGATATAAGACTCACCGTGAGTATATGAGTACAAATATATT
Source organism: Conchocele bisecta (assembly GCA_029237695.1). Lineage (NCBI taxonomy): Eukaryota > Metazoa > Mollusca > Bivalvia > Lucinida > Thyasiridae > Conchocele > Conchocele bisecta. Next base: position 29,875,668 of record CM055272.1, read on the forward strand.
CCAGTAATGTATGTACACGCTAGTATGTCTGACACCGCTGACAGCTGATGGAGTTGCGGAATAATTCCACTGACACCTTCAGTCGTCGACTACATAACGTAATGACTGTGATATAAGACTCTCCGTGAGGATATGTGCACAAATATATTCCAGTAATGTCTGGGACACCGCTGACAGCTAATGGAGTCGCGGAATAATTCCACTGACACCTTCAATCGTCGACTACATAATGCAATGACTCTAATATAAGACTCTCCGTGAGGATATGTGCACAAATATATTCCAGTAATGTCTGGGACACCGCTGACAGCTGATGGAGTCGGGGAATAATTCCACTGACACCTTCAGTCGTCGACTACATAACGTAATGACTGCGATATAAGACTCACGTGAGGATGTGAGCACAAATATATTCCAGTAATGTCTGGGACACCGCTGACAGCTGATGGAGTCGCGGAATAATTCAACTGACAACTTCAGTCTTCGACTACATAACGTAATGACTGTAATAAAACACTCACCGTGAGGATATGTGCACCATATATTACAGTAATGTCTGGGACACCGCTGACAGCTGATGGAGTCGCGGAATAATTCAACTGACACCTTCAGTCTTCGACTACATAACGTAATGACTGTAATAAAAACACTCATCCGTGCCAGGATATGTGCACCATATATTGCAGTAATGTCTGGGACACCGCTGACAAGCTCATGGAGGTCAGTCATGGAATAATTCAACTGACAACTTTCAGTCACGTCGACTACATAACGTAATGACTGTAATAAAACATCACCGTGAGGATATGTGCACCATATATTCCAGTAATGTCTGGGACACCGCTGACAGCTGATGGAGTCTGAATAATTCAATGACTCAGTCGTCGATACAAATCGTAAGACTGAATAAAACATCACCTAGGATATGTGCACCAATATTCCAGTATGTCTGGGACATAAGCGATATGGATCGTGGGAATAAATAACTGACACTCATCTGACTAATAAGTAGACTGTAAACATCACCGGAGTATGGTGCACACATATCCCCAGTCTGGGTGGACACCGCTGACAGCTGATGGAGTCGCGGAATAATTCAACTGACACCTTCAGACTTCGACTACATAACGTAATGACTGTAATAAAACAACACACCTAGGATATGTGCACCATATATTCAGTAATGTCTGGGGACACCGCTGAACAAGCTCATGGAGTCGTGAATAATTCAACTGACAATTCAGTCGTCGACTACATAACGTAATGACTGTAATAAAACACTCACCGTGAGGATATGTGCACACATATTGTAATTCTGGGCACCTGAGCTGATGGAGTCGCGGAATAATTCAACGACAACTCAGTCTCGATACATAAGTAAGACTGTAATAAAAACACTCCTGGGAGATATGCACCATATACGTAATGTAATGGGACACGCTGACAGCTCATGGAGTCGTGGAATAATTAACGACAATTCAGTTTTCGATACATAACGTAATGGACTGTAATAAAACACTCACCGTGAGGATATGTGCACCATATAATCCAGTAATAACTGGGACACTGACAGCTGATGTCGCCGGAATTTCAACTGACAACCTTCAGTCTTTTCGACTATTAACGTAATGACTGCAATGAAAACACTCACCGTGAGGATATGTGCATATATTCCAAGTACGTAAACTGACAACAGCTACGCTGAATGGAGCGTGGAAATAATTCAACTGAAAAAACTTCAGTAATCGACACATAGTAATGACTGTAATAAAACATCACCGTGAGGATATGTGCACCATATATTCCAGTAATGTCTGGGACACCGCTGACAGCTGATGGAGTCGTGGAATAATTCAACTGACAACTCTGTCTCGAACTACATAACGTAATGACTGTAAATAAAACACTCACCGTGAGGATATGTGCACCATATATTCCAGTAATGTCTGGGACACCGCGATAGCTGATGGAGTCGTGGAATAATTCAAACTGACACTTCAGTCTCGACTACATAACGTAATGACTGTAATAAAACACTCACCGTGAGGATATGTGCACACATATTCCAGTAATGTCTGGGACACGCTGACAGCTGATGGTCAGTCGTGAATAATTCAACTGGACAACTTCAGTTGTCGACTACATAACGTAACGACTGTAATAAAAACATCACCGTGAGGATATTGCACCATATATTCCAGTAATGACTGGGACACCGCAGACAGCAGAGGAGTCGAAGGAATAATTCAACTAACTTCAGTCTTCGAACTACATAACGAATACTGTAATACATCACCGTGGATATATGCACATATTCCGTAATTCTGGGACACCTGACAGCTGATGTAGTCGCGAATAATCAACTGACACTTCGTGTCGACTACATACGTAAAGGACTGTATACCTCACGTGAGGAATATCTGTACATCCAGTAATGACACCACAGACAGCTGATGGAGTCGTGGAATAATTCAACTGACAACTTCAGTCATCGCTACATAACGTAATGACTGTAATGAAAACACTCACCGTGAGGATATGTGCACACATATATTCCAGTATGTCTGGACACAGCTGTCAGCTGATGGAGTCGTGGAATAATTCAACTGACAACTTCAGTCGTCGACTACATAACGTAATGACAGTAATAAAACACTCACCGTGGAGGATATGTGCACCTTACCAGTATGTCTGGTAACAAAACACCTTGCTTGAATAGCTGATGGAAAGTCCTTGAATAATTCAACTGACAACTTCAGTCTTCACTACAATAACCGTAAAATGACTGTAATATAAAAAACTCCCACCGTGAGGATATAGCACACATATTCCAGTATTCTGGACACCCCGCTGACAGCTGAATGAGTCGCGGAATAATTCAACTGACAACTTCAGTCGTCGACTACATAACGTAATGACTGTAATAAAACACTCATCGTGAGGATATGTGCACCATATATTCCAGTAATGTCTGGGACACCGCTGACAGCTGATGGAGTCATGGAATAATTCAACTGACAACTTCAGGTCGTCGACTACATAAACGTAATGACTGTAATAAAACAATCACCGTGAGGATATGTGCACCATATATTCCAGTAATGTCTGGGACACCGCTGACAGCTGATGGAGTCGTAGAATAATTCAACTGACAACTTCAGTCTTCGACTACATAACGTAATGACTTTAATAAAACACTCACCGTGAGGATATGTGCACACATATTCCAGTAATGTCTGGGACAAAACCGCTGACAGCAATGATGTAGTCGCGGAATATTCAACTGACAACTTCAGTTCTTCGACTACATAACGTAACGACTGTAATAAAACACTCACCGTGAGGATATGTGCACCATATAATTCCAGTAATGTTCTGGGACACACCGCAGACAGCAGATGGAGTCGCGGAATAATTCAACTGACAACTTCAGTCGTCGACTACATAACGTAATGACTGTAATAAAACACTCACCGTGAGGATATGTGCACACATATATTCCAGTAATATCTGGGACACAACTGACAGCTGATGGAGTCGCGGAATAATTCAACTGACAACTTCAGTATTCGACTACATAACGTAATGACTGTAATGAAACACTCACCGTGAGGATATGTGCACCATATATTCCAGTAATGTCTGGGACACAGCTGACAGCTGATGGAGTCGTGGAATAATTCAACTGACAACTTCAGTATTCGACTACATAACGTAATGACTGTAATAAAACACTCACCGTGAGGATATGTGCACCATATATTCCAGTAATGTCTGGGACACCGCTGACAGCTGATGGAGTCGTGGAATACTTCAACTGACACCTCAGTCTTCGACTACATAACGTAATGACTGTAATAAAACACTCACCGTGAGGATATGTGCACCATATATTCCAGTAATGTCTGGGACACCGCTGACAGCTGATGGAGTCGTGGAATAATTCAACTGACAACTTCAGTCGTCGACTACATAACGTAATGACTGTAATAAAACACTCACCGTGAGGATATGTGCACCATATATTCTAGTAATGTATGGGACACCGCTGACAGCTGATGGAGTCGTGGAATAATTCAACTGACAACTTCAGTCGTCGACTACATAACGTAATGACTGTAATAAAACAATCACCGTGAGGATATGTGCACCATATATTCCAGTAATGTCTGGGACACCGCTGATAGCTGATGGAGTCGTGGAATAATTCAACTGACAACTTCAGTCTTCGACTACATAACGTAATGACTGTAATAAAACACTCACCGTGAGGATATGCACACATATTCCAGTAATGTCTGGGACACCGCTGACAGCTGATGTAGTCGCGGAATAATTCAACTGACAACTTCAGTTGTCGACTACATAACGTAACGACTGTAATAAAACACTCACCGTGAGGATATGTGCACCATATATTCCAGTAATGTCTGGGACACCGCAGACAGCTGATGGAGTCGCGGAATAATTCAACTGACAACTTCAGTCGTCGACTACATAACGTAATGACTGTAATAAAACACTCACCGTGAGGATATGTGCACACATATATTCCAGTAATATCTGGGACACAACTGACAGCTGATGGAGTCGCGGAATAATTCAACTGACAACTTCAGTCGTCGACTACATAACGTAATGACTGTAATAAAACACTCATCGTGAGGATATGTGCACCATATATTCCAGTAATGTCTGGGACACCGCTGACAGCTGATGGAGTCATGGAATAATTCAACTTACAACTTCAGTCTTCGACTACATAACGTAATGACTGTAATGAAACACTCACCGTGAGGATATGTGCACCATATATTCCAGTAATGTCTGGGACACAGCTGACAGCTGATGGAGTCGTGGAATAATTCAACTGACAACTTCAGTCTTCGACTACATAACGTAATGAATGTAATAAAACACTCACCGTGAGGATATGTGCACCATATATTCCAGTAATGTCTGGGACACCGCTGACAGCTGATGGAGTCGTGGAATACTTCAACTGACACCTCAGTCTTCGACTACATAACGTAATGACTGTAATAAAACACTCACCGTGAGGATATTTGCACCATATATTCCAGTAATGTCTGGGACACCGCTGACAGCTGATGGAGTCGTGGAATAATTCAACTGACAACTTCAGTCGTCGACTACATAACGTAATGACTGTAATAAAACACTCACCGTGAGGATATGTGCACCATATATTCTAGTAATGTATGGGACACCGCTGACAGCTGATGGAGTCGCGGAATAATTCAACTGACAACTTCAGTCGTCGACTACATAACGCAATGACTGTAATAAAACACTCACCGTGAGGATATGTACACCATATATTCCAGTAATGTCTGGGACACCGCTGACAGCTGATGGAGTCGTGGAATAATTCAACTGACAACTTCAGTCTTCGACTACATAACGTAATGACTGTAATAAAATACTCACCGTGAGGATATGTGCACCATATATTCCAGTAATGTCTGGGACACCGCTGACAGCTGATGGAGTCGTGGAATAATTCAACTGACACCTTCAGTCTTCGACTACATAACGTAATGACTGTAATGAAACACTCACCGTGAGGATATGTGCACCATATATTCCAGTAATGTCTGGGACACCGCTGACAGCTGATGGAGTCGTGGAATAATTCAACTGACAACTTCAGTCGTCGACTACATAACGTAATGACTGTAATAAAACACTCACCGTGAGGATATGTGCACCATATATTCCAGTAATGTCTGGGACACCACTGACAGCTGATTGAGTCGTGGAATAATTCAACTGACACCTTCAGTCTTCGACTACATAACGTAATGACTGTAATAAAACACTCACCGTGAGGATATGTGCACCATATATTCCAGTAATGTCTGGGACACCGCTGACAGCTGATTGAGTCGTGGAATAATTCAACTGACACCTTCAGTCTTCGACTACATATCGTAATGACTGTAATAAAACACTCACCGTGAGGATATGTGCACCATATATTCCAGTAATGTCTGGGACACCGCTGACAGCTGATTGAGTCGTGGAATAATTCAACTGACACCTTCAGTCTTCAACTACATAACGTAATGACTGTAATAAAACACTCACCGTGAGGATATGTGCACCATATATTCCAGTAATGTCTGGGACACCGCTGATAGCTGATGGAGTCGTGGAATAATTCAACTGACAACTTCAGTCGTCGACCACATAACCAAGGTGCATGATCACGTGGTTACAACAACGACAACGTCGCCCACTCCAAAGTAAGTATTATTTGATATTTTCCTTAATATAAAACGGATTTTGATGAAATATGGCGCAGCAAACGCGTCTTCATGAGCTGCATTTGGTGGTCTATGGAGTTTGGCACAGACTTATGTCGTTTTTGCGAAGAATCGATTTCCGTGTCTCTGACACGGAAATCGATTCCTCGCAAAAACGACACAAGTTTAGGCGAACATAAAGAGACCACCAAATGCAGCTTAACAAGACGCGTTTGATTCGTCATATTATATCAAAATCCGTTACGTAATAAGGACACTATAAAAGAATACATACTTCGGTACTTGTTGTTATTGTTAGTACCACGTGATCATACACCTTGATAACGTAATGACTGTGATATAAGACTCACCGTGAGGATATGAGTAATAATGTCCTCCATGAATCCATACAGTTCCTCCATCATGTCTTCTCTCCTCGTCTTCAGCCCCTGTCGCAAGGTCTCTCGATCCTCCAGTATCGTACCCGCATACTCGTACATCGTCTCTAGGGTCGACGTGTAGAACAGGTAGGCGTTCCTGCTCACGGCCGACCGCCGACCACCTTGGGACAGATGAGTGATAAGTATAAGTTAGACTCGTGTAGTCTGATAACGATCAGTATTGCTTATTAGAAGCATGACGGGTGTTTCATTAACGGAATGGCGGCAAGTGCAGATCCTGATCAGACTGTGAGGATGCACAGGCTGGTCTGGATCTACGCTGTCGCTAAACTCCAGTCACAGCCACATATGCGGAATAAGCCACAGTTAGAATACGGTTCGTCCGCATGTACGAGGAGATAATCCGCTCGTACATGCAGACAAACGTGATCTAACTGACTTATCGTATCCTCATGTACATACATTGCACACGAGCTGCATTAATACAGAAACAAGACCCGGAAATGTGTCAAAGATGTCATAATAATTAGTGAACACCGTCCGGGCTGGTGTAATGATATCAATGAATTTTTCACTTATACATCGCCTCTAGAGGCTCGACATGTCGAACAGTAACCCGAATTATCTGTCTGTAACACAGGGCGACTTACAAGGCGTTTTTGCTCGCGACCTACCGCCGTTCACCTGGGGACAGGTGGGTGATGATAATTAGTGAACTCCGTCAGGAAGTGTGTGATGATGTAAATGATTGTCTCTAGAGGCTCGACATGTAGAACAGATAGGCGTTTCTGCTCACGGCCGAACGCCTGGGGACAGATGAGCGATGGTAGTAAGTCACCCATGATGGTGAGGATATCGATGGTCTAGTAACATAAGGTCGTAACTGCTATGCTAAAGCATAGCACTTACGACCTTATGTTACTAGACCATCGATATGTAACTATAACAATTAATGTCCCTATCTTACTTCGTCTCTCCAGATTTGTTTCTGTGACTGGAGAAATGTGGTTAATGAGATCGTGACCGGTGTAGCGTTAGGTTTAACTGCGCATTCATTGATATAACGATGTATATTAGATTGCTTGTTAGATGCATGGTGGGTGTTTCATTGTTGGAATAGCCAATGGTGCAGATCCTAATCAGTATATTATGTAAGAATCGTACATCTTCTTAGGTACATACTCACATGCCTGATCTCAGATGAGACACGCCATGGGATTTGGTACCTTCGAACATTTGCGTAATGTTATGAAATACGTTTACAAAATTTACAATATTTTCCGTAAATGGCGTCAAAAGTTGACAAAATGTTCACAGCATACAGGGGTCATACCAATTATACGGACAATCAGTTCATCGGACAAATAAAAATACCTGTTTTTTTAAGGCATTCTTTTGATCCGATTTTGAAACGAATACATCTAAGTTACGCAGGTGCTTGCTGTTTCCATGCCAGTTTGATGAATATATCGCCAAGGTAAGAATTTTAGTAAAATTTGCTGAAAACATTCCCCATCTATCCACAAGTTGTTTACAACGTCAACAGTCTCGCGATGGTGGGGGTGGGGGTGGGGGTGGGGGTGGGGGGGGGGGGGCTTGCAATCGATTGCGCCCATTACGTCATTTCAGAGTTGTTCTATAAATACAAGAAATTCTGTAAATACGTTGTTTTCCAAGAAGCGAATGGTGATTTTTTTTCTGCAGAACTACACAACGCCGTTTACACTGGTTTACAGGCGACACAATTATGATTTCATGTTGAGAATACAAGTTATAAGACGAGTATATGTTTGTCTGGATAACTGATTGTCGATGTTAATTTTGGCGCAATCTTACGACTGATGATCTGACCCAATTTTAAGTGAGAAAGATGGCACATTTTTCTAAATAGTTTACATGCGTTAAGAAAGAAAGCAAGAACCGACGATTGTTCTGTGAAAAGTTTATGCCCGTAGCTGCTATTTTAAAAAAAATATCGTAAAAAAACTGCTATTGTTGTCCGATAATCTGGAAGATCCTTGTATGCGGAATATGATTGATAAAATATTGTAAATTTTGTAAATGTATTTAATGAAATTACGCAGATGTCCGAAGGTACAAAATCCCATGGCGTGTCTCATTAATAAGTGATAGAGCACGAGCTTACCTCTGCTCGAACTCCAGCTGTCGCCGCTACTTCCGGACAACCTACCGACAGATGACCTACTGGCAGCCGACCTCACATTCGGAATAACCTCCTTACACTTCCGGTGCAGTCTCGTGGCGCATCTGGAACTGCATAGCTGCATATGATCAACACAGAAGTATTCCAAATCCGAGCCACTGAAACTGACCGAGTCGCCGCCATTTTTCACGAACTTCCGGTCATCGCCATTATCCAGTGAAGCGTAATCGCTATCGTTGTCAATGGTTATGTCATTGCTGAATGTTGTTTTCGGTTTGAGAATTCCTTTTTTCTCCGCAGACGGAATTTCGATGAAGACGTTACGTGCTGTTGTTGGCGCGTCCCTGTCGTCTGCGCTTGATGGTGGCTCCGTGGACACGACAAACGGTTCGTCAGAAGACGCAATGTCAATGGTTTGACGTTCACTAGACTTTGAAGTTGATGGAGTATTATTGTTAGTCTCAACAATGACCTCGAATGGAAGCGATGGAGTGACGTCATGTCTGTCGTGAGCTATTTCCGTGTACTTGTCATCGTGTATTCTCCTCGGAAAGTCGTGGCGAAAATTAAACGACATCTTCGGTGTGTGTCCGGCAATTTCCGGCGACGGAATTGAAGACCCGATCACAATATCAAAGGTCGGCGATTTGGTACCTGTACTCCTGCCACTCTGCGCCGGCTTTTCTTGTCCAGCCTGTGACTTCTTTTTACCGAACGCGTCACCAAATAAGGCACCGGCATACTGTTCAAAGTCCTTGTTTTGAAAACCAAATCCTTTCTTTGAAGACATTCTCATTTGACTATAGCCGTGTAGTAATTGAAAATACTTCACGTGTCGTGTCAAATAAACACTCCTGGAAAATGTATAATTTTCACACCTTGACTACAGCATCCGCGCACATATTCCATAATAGTTCATCCAAAAGCTGATAACAAACACCGATACAAGCGAAATATAACTAATTTTGAAACGCGATATAATATTTATAAATATCGGCCTATCAAAGTATCATCGTGCAGACACGCTGTGCTGCGTGTTGTGGAGAATGTCACCACGAACCGACCACAATATTGGCTGGTCGGGGCGGCCGCTCTTCTCGAGTCTGCTGCCGCGACAGCCGACATCGATGCCCGATCGATATACAGTCAACCGTGCTTGACATGGAGAGAAAGGGCTTTGCGTTAGAAAACACTAAGTATATAAGTTATTACTTACATATTGGATCTTTAAGGAATCAAGGTGTATCATCACGTGGTACTAACAACAACAACAAGTACTGAACGTTCCAGAATCCATCTGATTCAAAGTACGTATTCTTTTATATTGTCCTTATTACGTAGCGGATTTTGATGAAATATGGCGCATCAAACGCGTCTTGTTAAGCTGCATTTGGTGGTCTCTCTATTTTCGCCCAAACTTCTGTCGTTTTTGCGAAGAACGGAAATCGATTCTTCGCAAAAACGACATAAGTCTGTGCCGAACTCCCTGGACCACCAAATGCAGCTCTTGAAGATGCGTTTGCTGCGCCATATTTCTTCAATATCCGTTGCATATTAAGGAAAATAGCAAATAATACTTACTTTCGAGTGGGCGACGTTGTTGTTGTTGTTGTAACCACGTGCTCATGCACCTTGGGAATTAAATGCGAGGAAGCGTCCTTAACTGTATAACCTGACCGAATGCCACAGATATATCCCATTCTCTACTACTTTCAGTTTGCGTATGTATCAAGGTGCATGATCACGTGGTTACAACAACAACAACGCCGCCCACTCCAAAGTAAGTATTATTTTATATTTTCCTTAATATAAAACGGATTTTAATGAAATATGGTGCAGCAAACGCGTCTTCGTGAGCTGCATTTGGTGATCTAGGGAGTTTGGCACAGACTCATGTCGTTTTTGCGAAGAATCGATTTCCTTGTCGGAGAGACACGGAAATCGATTCTTCGCAAAAACGACATAAGTTTGGGCGAAAATACAGAGACCACCAAATGCAGCTTAAAAAGACGCGTTTGATGAGCCATAATTCATCAAAATCCGTTACGTAATAATGACACCATAAAATAATACGTACTTTGAATCGGTACTTGTTGTTGTTAGTACCACGTGATCATACACCTTGTAACAATTAGAATGTTTACCACAATATACCATACCTACATACCATCTACTCCATATCATTGCTGTTATCCAGATTATGGAGAATAATTCATCTATTAAACTTTTAGAAAGCTTGCTTAAATCAAGCTGCAATCTGTCTGTACTGGATCTAAACTTCATAAAACATATATTCACTTGCCCCTTAGAACGGTTGTGTGAAGTTGGCTCTGACATCGAACATCGAAATTCGATATTCACCGGTTTGAATTTCGAGTTGAATATCGAGTTGAATTTCGAGTTGAATCCAAAGCTGAGAGGTCGATATTCACCGGAACTAATTTCGAGCTGGGTTGTTTTGAATATCGAGCCAGCTCTGAGATCGATATTCGACTACAAGATGGCAAATGCAATGCGAATTTCGAGCTGGGGTGTTTTGAATATCGAGCCAGCTCTGAGATTGATATTCGAGCAGATTGGACATACGTATTTGAATTTCATGCTGGGTTGTTTTGAATATCGAGCCAGCTCTGAGAAATGCAGTGCGAATTTCGACCTGGGGTGTTTCGAATATCGAGCCAGCTTTGAGATCGATATTCGAGCAGATTGGACATATGTATTTGAATTTCGAGCTGGGTTGTTTTGAATATCGAGCCAGCTCTGAGATCGATATTCGAGCAGACTGGACATACGTATTTGAATTTCGAGCTGGGATGTTTTGAATATCGAGCCAGCTCTGAGATCGATATTCGAAACAATATTGCAAATGCAGTGCGAATTTCGAGCTGGGGTGTTTTGAATATCGAGCCAGCTCTGAGATCGATATTCGAGCAGACTGGACATACGTATTTGAATTTCGAGCTGGGTTTTTTGAATATCGAGCCAGCTCTGAGATCGATATTCGCGCAGATTGGAGATGTGTATTTGAATTTCGAGCTGGGATGTTTTGAATATCGAGCCAGCTCTGAGATCGATATTCGCGCAGATTGGAGATGTCTATTTGAATTTCGAGCTGGGTTGTTTTGAATGTCGAGAGCTCTGAGCAGCTCTGAGATCGATTCCAGCAGATTGGAGATGTGTATTTGAATTTCGAGCTGGGTTGTTTTGAATATCGAGCCAGCGCTGAGATCGATATCCGCGCAGATTGAGATGTGTATTTGAATTTCGAGCAGGGTTATTTAGAATATCGAGCCAGATCTGAGATCGATATTCGCGCAGATTGGAGATGTGTATTTGAATTTCGAGCTGGGATGTTTTGAATATCGAGCCAGCTCTGAGATCGATATTCGTGAAGATTGGAGATATATATTTAAGTTTCGAGCAGGGTTGTTTTGAATATCGAGCCAGCTCTGAGATCGACATTCGCGCAGATTGAGATGTGCATTTGAATTTCGAGCTGGGATGTTTTGAATCTCGTGCCAGCTCTGAGATCGATGTTAGCACAGATTGGAGACGTCTATTTGAATTTCGAGCTGGCTTCTTTCGAATATCGAGCTAGCTCTGAGATCGATATTCGCGCAGATTGAGATGTGCATTTGAATTTCGAGCTGGGTTGTTTTGAATATCGAGCCAGTTCTGAGATCGATATTCACGCAGATTGGAGATGTGTATTTAAATTTCGAGCTGGGATGTTTTGAATATCGAGCCAGCTCTGAGATCGATATTCGCGCAGATTGGAGATATTCTTTTTTATTATCGAGCCAGCTATAAGATCGATATTCGCGCAGATTTAGATGTGCATTTGAATTTCGAGCTGGGATGTTTTGAATATCGTGCCAGCTCTGAGAAGATCGATATTCCCACAGCTTGGAAACGTCTATTTCAATTTCGAGCTGGGTTGTTTTGAATATTGAGCCAGCTCTGAGATCGATATTCGCGCAGATTGAGATGTGCATTTGAATTTCGAGCTGGGTTGTTTTGAATATCGAGCCATCTCTGAGATCAATATTCGCGCTGATTGAGATGTGAATTTGAATTTCGAGCTGGGTTGTTTTGAATATCGAGCCAGCTCTGAGATCGATATTCGCGGAGATTGAGATGAGAATTTGAATTTCAAGCTGGGTTGTTTTGAATATCGAGCCAGCTCTGAGATCGATATTCGCGCAGATTGAGATGTGCATTTGAATTTCGAGCTGGGTTGTTTTGAATATCGAGCCAGCTCTGAGATCGATATTCGCGCAGATTGGAGATGTGTATTTGAATTTCGAGCTGGGATGTTTTGATTGTCGAGCCTACTCTGAGATCGATATTCGCGCAGATTGGAGATGTGTATTTAAATTTCGAGCTGGGTTGTTTTGAATATCGAGCCAGCTCTGAGATCGATATTCGAACAGATTGGAAATACGTATTTGAATTTCGAGCTGGGTTGTTTTGAATATCGAGCCAGCTCTGAGATCGATATTCGCGCAGATTGAGATGTGCATTTGAATTTCGAGCTGGGTTGTTTTGAATATCGAGCCAGCTCTGAGATCGATATTCGTGCAGATTGAGATGTGCATTTGAATTTCGAGCTGGGTTCTTTTGAATATCGAGCCAGCTCTGAGATCGACATTCGCGCAGATTGAGATGAGCATTTGAATTTCGAGCTGGGATGTTTTGATCGAGCCACTCTGATCGATATTCGCGCAAATTGAGATGTGCATTTGAATTTCGAGCTGGTTGTTTATATCGAGCCAGCTCGAGATCGATATTCACGCTGATTGAGATGTGCATTTGAATTTCGAGCTGGGTTGTTTTGAATATCGAGCCAGCTTTGAGATCGATATTCGCGCAGATTGGAGATGTGTTTTTGAATTTCGAGCTGGGATGTTTTGATTATCGAGCCAGCTCTGAGATCGATATTCGCGCAGATTGGAGATGTCTATCTAAATTTGGAGCTGGGTTGTTTTGAATATCGAGCTTGCTCTGAGATCTATATTCGAGCAGATTGGACATACGTATTTGAATTTCGAGCTGGGTTGTTTTGAATATCCAGCCAGCTCTGAGATCGATATGCGATTACAATATTGCAAATGCAGTGCGAATTTCGAGCTGGGGTGTTTTGAATATCGAGCCCACTCTGAGATTGACATTCGAACAGACTGGACATACGTATTGGAATTTCGAGCTGGGTTGTTTTGAATTGAATATCGAGCCAGCTCTGAGATCGATATTCGCGCAGATTGGGGTTGTCTATTTGAATTTCGAGGTCGGTTGTTTTGAATATCGAGCCAGCTCTGAGATCGATATTCGCGCAGATTGAGATGTGCATTTGAATTTCGAGCTGGGTTGTTTTGAATTTCGAGCCAGCTCTGAGATCGATATTCGCGCTGATTTAGATGTGCATTTGAATTTCGAGCTGGGTTGTTTTGAATATCGAGCCAGCTCTGAGATCGATATTCGCGCAGATTGAGATGTGCTTTTGAAATTCGAGCTGCGTTGTTTTGAATATCGAGCCAGCTCTGAGATCGATATTCGCGCAGATTGAGATGAGCATTTGAATTTCGAGCTGGGTTATTTTGAATATCGAGCCAGCTCTGAGATGGATATTCGCCCAGATTGAGATGTGCATTTGAATTTCGAGCTGGGTTGGTTTGAATATCGAGCCAGCTCTGAGATCGATATTCACGCTGATTGAGATGTGCATTTGAATTTCGAGCTGGGTTGTTTTGAATATCGAGCCAGCTCTGAGATCGATATTCGCGCAGATTGAGATGTGCATTTGAATTTCGAGCTGGGTTGTTTTGAATTTCGAGCCAGCTCTGAGATCGATATTCGCGCTGATTGAGATGAGCATTTGAATTTCGAGCTGGGTTGTTTTGAATATCGAGCCAGCTCTGAGATGGATATTCGCCCAGATTGAGATGTGCATTTGAATTTCGAGCTGGGTTGGTTTGAATATCGAGCCAGCTCTGAGATCGATATTCACACTGATTGAGATGTGCATTTGAATTTCGAGCTGGGTTGTTTTGAATATCGAGCCAGCTCTGAGATCGATATTCGCGCAGATTGAGATGTGTTTTTGAATTTCGAGCTGGGATGTTTTGATTATCGAGCCAGCTCTGAGATCGATATTCGCGCAGTTTTGAGATGTCTATCTAAATTTGGAGCTGGGTTGTTTGAATATCGAGCCAGCTCTGAGATCGATATTCGAGCAGATTGGACATACTTATTTGAATTTCGAGCTGGGTTGTTTTGAATATCGAGCCAGCTCTGAGATCGATATGCGATTACAATATTGCAAATGCAGTGCGAATTTCGAGCTAGGGTGTTTTGAATATCGAGCCCACTCTGAGATTGACATTCGAACAGACTGGACATACGTATTGGAATTTCGAGCTGGGTTGTTTTTAATTGAATATCGAGCCAGCTCTGAGATCGATATTCGCGCAGATTGGAGTTGTCTATTTGAATTTCGAGGTCGGTTGTTTTGAATATCGAGCTAGCTCTGAGATCGATATTCGCGCAGATTGAGATGTTCATTTGAATTTCGAGCTGGGTTGTTTTGAATATCGAGCCAGCTCTGAGATCGATATTGGCGCTGATTGAGATGTGCATTTGAATTTCGAGCTGGGTTGTTTTGAATATCGAGCCAGCTCTGAGATCGATATTCGCGCAGATTGAGATGTGCATTTGAATTTCGAGCTGGGTTGTTTTGAATATCGAGCCAGCTCTGAGATCGATATTCGCGCAGATTGAGATGTGCATTTGAATTTCGAGCTGATTGGAGAGGTCAGTTTGAATTTCGAGCTGGGTTGTTTTGAATATCGAGCCAGCTCTGAGATCGATATTCGCGCAGATTGGAAATGTCTATTTGAATTTCGAGCTGGGATGTTTTGAATATCGAGCCAGCTCTGAGATCGATATTCGCGCAGATTGGAGATGTCTATTTGAATTTCGAGTTGGGATGTTTCGAATATCGAGCCAGCTCTGAGATCGATATTCGCGCAGATTGAGATGTGCATTTGAATTTCGAGCTGGGTTGTTTTGAATATCGAGCCAGCTCTGAGACCGATATTCGCGCAGATTAAGATGTGCTTTTGAATTTCGAGCTGGGTTGTTTTGAATATCGAGCCAGCTCTGAGATCGACATTCGCACAGATTGGAGATGTGCATTTGAATTTCGATCCTGGTTATTTGGAATATCGACCAAGCTCTGAGATCGATATTGTAGATATGTATTTGAATTTCAAGCTTCGAACTATGGAATTTTGAATATCGAGCCAGCTCTGTGATCGATATTGTAGATATGTATTTGAAATTCGAGCTGTGTATATTTGAATATGTTTCCAGCTCGGAGATCGATATTCGAGCTGATTGGAGATGTGTATTTAAATTTGGAGCTGGGTTGTACAAGATTGCAAATGCAATGCGAATTTCGAGCTATGGTGTTTTGAAATTCAAATGCAGATCTCAATCTGCGCGAATATCGATCTCAGAGCTGACTCGATATTCAAAACAACCCAGCTCGAAATTCAAATGCACATCTCAATCTGCGCGAATATCGATCTCAGAGCTGGCTCGATATTCATAACAACCCAGCTCGAAATTCAAATACACATCTCAATCTGCGCGAATATTGATCTCAAAGCTGGCTCGATATTCAAAACAACCCAGCTCGAAATTCAAATGCAAATCTCAATCTGCGCGAAAATCGATCTAAGAGCTGGCTCGATATTCAAAACAACCCAGCTCGAAATTCAAATGCACATCTCAATCTGCGCGAATATCGATCTCAGAGCTGCTCGATATTAAAAACAACCCAGCTCGAAATTCAAATTGGCATCTCAATCTGCGCGAATATCGATCTCAGAGCTGGCTCGATATTCAAAACAACCCAGCTCGAAATTCAAATTGACATCTCCAATCTGCGCGAATATCGATCTCAGAGCTGGCACGATATTCAAAACAACCCAGCTCGAAATTCAAATGCACATCTCAATCTGCGCGAATATCGATCTCAGAGCTGGCTCGATATTCAAAACAACACAGCTCGAAATTCAAATGCTCATCTCAATCTGCGCGAATATCGATCTCAGAGCTGGCTCGATATTCAAAACAACCCAGCTCGAAATTCAAATGTACATCTCAATCGCGCGAATATCGATCTCAGAGTGGCTCGTATTCAAAAAAACCCAGCTCGAAATTCAATGCACATCTGAATCTGCGCGAATATCGATCTCAAAAATGGCTAGATATTCAAAAACAACCCAGTCTAAATTCAAATGACATATTAATATCGCGATACGATCTCAGAGCTGCTCGTACTAAACACCCACTCGAAATTCAAATGACATCACAATCGGCGAATAGATCTCGGTACTCGATCAAAAACAGCTCGAAATTCAAAATGACATCAATCTGCGCGAATATTGATCTCAGAGCTGGCTCGATATTCAAAACAACCCAGCTCGAAATTCAAATGCACATCTCCAATCTGTGCGAACATCGATCTCAGAGCTGGCTCGATATTCAAAACAACCCAGCTCGAAATTCAAATAGACCTCTCCAATCTGTGCGAACATCGATCTCAGAGCTGGCTCGATATTCAAAACAACCCAGCTCGAAATTCAAATACACATCTCAATCTGCGCGAATATCGATCTCAGAGCTGGCTCGATATTCAAAACAACCCAGCTCGAAATTCAAATGCACATCTCAATCTGTGCGAATATCGATCTCAGAGCTGGCTCGATATTCAAAACAACCCAGCTCGAAATTCAAATGCACATCTCAATTTGCGCGAATATCGATCTCAGAGCTGGCTCGATATTCAAAACAACCCAGCTCAAAATTCAAATGCACATCTCAATCTGCGCGAATGTCGATCTCGGAGCTGGCTCGATATTCAAAACAACCCAGCTCGAAATTCAAATGCACATCTCAATCTGCGCGAATATCGATCTCAGAGCTGGCTCGATATTCAAAACAACCCAGCTCGAAATTCAAATGCACATCTCAATCTGCGCGAATATCGATCTCAGAGCTGGCTAGATATTCAAAACAACCCAGCTCGAAATTCAAATGCACATCTCAATCTGCGCGAATATCGATCTCAGAGCTGGCTCGATATTCAAAACAACCCAGCTCGAAATCCAAATACGTATGTCCAATCTGCTCGAATATCGATCTCAGAGCTGGCTCGATATTCAAAACACCCCAGCTCGAAATTCGCATTGCATTTACCTTCTTGTAGTCCAATATCGATCTCAGAGCTGGCTCGATATTCAAAACAACCCAGCTCGAAATTCAAATACGTATGTCCAATCTGCTCGAATATCGATCTCAGAGCTGGCTCGATATTGAAAACACCCCAGCTCGAAATTCGCATTGCATTTACCATCTTGTAGTCCAATATCGATCTCAGAGCTGGCTCGATATTCAAAACAACCCAGCTCGAAATTAGTTCCGGTGAATATCGACCTCGCAGCTTTGGATTCAACTCGATATTCAACTCGAAATTCAAACCGGTGAATATCGAATTTCGTTATTCGATGTCAGAGCCAACTTCACACTACTCCTTAGAACAACAAATCCATCTCCTCTGACCACCCTAGTTCTATGAAATGTTCACTGGCTCAAACACTGTTTACACCATGTGACCATCAAGTTTGAGTACGTTTTTAAATATCATACAAATGTTTCTGGAAATGGAACTAAGAATGCCCTAACACATTTCTCAAGAAGCTCAGTACGACAGTTGATCATGTTCTAAAAGCAAACTGTGCCGTGACCTAAACTGATCGGGATTATTTTTACAGGACTACTATTTGCCCCTCCCCCAACCCCACCCCAACCCCCTTATCTCCTCGGCACTATACGATCTCTTAGTATATTACTATAGTTAGAGAATTACCTGTATTACCATTATCATATCAGAAATACAGCGGAACCTCTCTGAACCGGTAAACGCTGGTTGATGGAGTATTATTGTTACTCAACATATCAGAAATACAGCGGAACCTCTCGGAACCGGTAAACGCCGACGAGTTGCATTTTCATGTTTACATTTGATGGGTTTCACGTAGTTGCGAATAGTGTCTCTTGCAATCTACCCCCGTACCGTCCGTAGCCACGGAAGGTATGGGAGTAGATTGCAAGAGTTACCGTTCGCAATATCTAGTAAGTATGTGTGTTCCTGATTATTATAAGATCCGAATGACAATGGGGCCTCTCTGAACCGTACATTTGATGGGTTGCAGGGGCGGATCTAGAGGGGGGGTTCCGGGTTTGTAATCCCCCCCCCCCGTTCAGCCACGGAGTTTACATATATCACATTTTACTACCAGTTGGTATCTGAATTGTAGTGCCGTAAAACACAGGAAAGTGCATTTCGAAGAGCTCAAAAATAGGACAACCCCTAGTTGCGAACGGTAACTCTTGCAATTACTCCCGTACCGTCCGTAGCTAGGGAGTAGATTGCAAGAAGTTACCTTCGCAACTAGAGACCCCCCCCCCCCCCCACCCCCCCCCGTTCCCAAATGCTGGATCCGCCCCTGGGTTGCACTGTAATTTAGCTATAGTAAGCGTGTGTGCTCCTGATTTGAATGTACACACGCGTGTACTCGAGTCCTTATGTTACTGAATCATCCAATGCAATGTCAGCGGAAAAAAATTGCCTCGGTCGGTAGAAATTTTGCCGATTTTTTTTAGTAAAATCTTGGGGGAGGACCCCCCCCCCCCCCCCCCCCCCCCCACGCTCCCACCGGATACACGTTTCATATGCTTTGCCTCGGTAGATTTTTACCTCTGGCTACGGCCCTGAGTGGTCTAACTCATATACTCGAAGGTGTTGGTGGAAGAAGGGACATAGTTAGCCTACTTATTCCATATAACTATTCAATTCCACGTATATCGTTCACCCCGTCATAGAGAATTACTCCGCCGCAACCTCGTGTATTCCCAAGATGGATACGTATTATGATTACAGCGAATATTGATGAGGCAATTTGTTTCTGTTGGGTGTGTGTCGTATTCTACGGAGCCCAGTTTTTTTTCATAGAACGCCTATATTCTCGTGAATAGTTACAGGCGTTCTATAATTACAATCGGTCGATGGGCCGAATGGGGTTCGCTGCGGGAAACTTCGTAAAATGAAAGTGTGCCAATACCAACAAGCTATATGTTAGTTCAATATTGAAACATGCTAACACCTGTAAGCATTGATAGGTTATATTAAAATAATAATACGCATGTAATTTGCAAAAAATAGCTTCCCAATGAAATTTAGTTTAAATAGATTTTCCCGTATGGAGCCTCATTTAGAACGTCTGGTACATATAGAGTCAATATTTGAACCTTTTTACTAAACGCCATAGTGTCATGTGTCCAATTTATTGGACACAGGACACTTTTTTTTAATGTAATATACCAACCAATAACAAATTTACGTTTAAAAAGTCAGCTATTTGTTGTTAAATGCGATTGTATTTTCATTGTGACGTCATATTATATTTCGTGTCCTGCCAAACGCGTATAAATAATACAATGATTGGTCATATTGCCATTACACGTACTGGTCCAAGCCATCGTGAAATGATTGCTGTCTTCATTGTTGATAAGCTCTAAATACGGAAAAACAGATACTCATTGTGTACTCGACGATTTGTGAATGCTACAGACGTACATTTCTGCAAATTTGCTAAAGTTGAGAGGACAATACGGCGACAGCCAAGATGCATCAATAATTGACCTACATTTTACATAAGTCTACTAGCTGCCAGACACGAAACATTCGTTTCAGGTAGGAATTATTTCTTTATTACTGTTGACCAATATTTGAATCGTGCTGACTTCGACAGCACTTTTAACCACAGGGCTACTAAAATAATTCCATTGTATTCAATCTAACATGAATTCAAGTGGTGGGGGATATTCAACATTGCCTGTGCATGTGCCGAGTCATTGTTTCCACAATTGTTGTTTAAATAGCTAATTTCTAATTTATGGTGCATCTCGGACTCTGTGTGTTTGTGGCACCTCGATACTTGTAGATTCACTTTGAATATATGTTTTCAGTCCAACAAGTCAATTCATTATCTATTTAGGCTATTATCTGTTATCTATTGTCTATATAGGCTTTTAGCCACTTAAAAAAGACACTACTCTCACCCCCCCCCCCCCCGAGAGTCAAATGTGTTTATAAAAACTGTAACAACAGTGATGAAATAAGTAAAAAATTGAGGTGTGCGAATACAGGTACACTGCATTTGCACAGCGGTGACTTTTCCCCGAAATATCATGAATATAGGCCGGTGCAGTATTTCTATTAAGTAAGTGTACCCGGCTTCGCACCGTGTATGTGGCTTTGCACACACCAATATTTTACATGTCTGATTATTATTCATGTTGTTTTCTTAAGACAAGTGTTTTCAGAAAGCCACGTGTTTACACGATTTAGAAAACTATAACAACAGTGACCAAACAAGTAAAAAAATTGAAGTGCAGTATTAAGTATTTGTATTGCAGTGGGTGGGCTTTAAAATTTATTTGTACACAGGGTACCATGTTTGGTTTGGGGTGGTGATGAGGGACTTCTTTGCTTCATTGGGGTGACCTCACGAAAATGGGCGGGGTGGAGACTGTATGTTTGTTGGGATTACAATCGTGTCTGTTAATTCTGCGCACCTAATAATAATTTTCGTGAAAATGTCCATATTCAGTCCTGAACATTCAAGGCAGTTCTTAGCCGAGATAATCACGGCTAAACGGATGGCTTTTACTATTTAATCTGTCGTCTATTATCTGTATCCGCCTAGCTGAGACCCAGCCAAATTTGATCAAAATATCAGTCCATTTTGTCCTTGAGTTTTGCGAATAATACGGGAATAAAATGATAACCAATGTCGGTATATTTGCATGTGCATTATTTGTTTATGAAGCTTTTTTTTAACAGATCTGTTGTCGATCTATTAATTTAGTAAGCAGGACCACTAATCATTTTGACCATGTTCTGAATAACTTTTTACCAAACTATCGGAATGGGATAAAATTGTGACTTAGTATACCGTTAATCAGCTGATTTATTCCAAATCAACATAATTTATTCTGACGTAAGCTGGGCAAAAGATTACGTGAATTGTGCATTAGCCGGTGCGCAGAATTAGCCGAAATTACATTTTTTATATGCAGATCAGAATGTCAGTTTACATTGGTTTGATATGTATGTCAGTGATTCTATATTTTATGTACGTACATCTGGTGTCCCGGTGTAATTTACTGACAAATCACACAATTTATAAGGAAAAAATTTTTTTTTTTTCAGTAAAGAAACTATGTATAATACCATGTATATAACGATGTTTGGTACATGTGGTAAAACACGGCATTCTGTTAGTTGCCAAGCTATTTTGTTTTGCTTAACTTTACTGATTCATATTAAATACATGTTGTTGGGTTACCATAAATGAGAAATTCCACAACTTACTACTAAATTTCTCTGTTTCGCACTAATACAATTAGCTTACCATATTCTTGACACTTTTCTAAATAGATGCCCCTTCAGTTGTATGTTTTATGCCGTTGAAAAGAAACAAATGTAAAGCTATATTTACGTCATGTAAATGTACGTAACGGAAATTTCTGAGACCCCTGGTCCCTTGAAGTGGAAATAAAATAAAAAAAATGACGAGAACAATTGGCTATACTATTATACATGTAACAGTTTAATGAATTATTGGTTCTACATCGAAACTAGAAAAACGACACCAATATGTACATAAAATATAGAATCACTGATGTCTCATTATTATTGAACCATGTTATTGTAGATTGTAGTTGCGAACAATAACTCTTGCGATCTACTCCTGTACCGTCTGTAGCAGAGTTACTATTCCATTCATACATGTAGGCTTCCTCTACATAATAGCTAATCAGATCTGATTTACACTTTAGTTGTTAATTGTTACACAATTTGTATATTTTCCATCTGAAAAAAAATATTATAAAAGTAATACGCATGGATCACGATTTGCCTGGTTTGGCCCTCAGGTACGTTTTCATCTTTCGCTCTTTCTGTTACCTGGGAGTTGAATTGGGTTATTGCCCATTACAGAAGTAGTAAGATTATTACTGATCCTACTGCTTTTGGGAGGGGCCATGTGAGTGTGGCGAGGACCTGGCATCAGATCAGAAACATCCTGATTTCAGGGCTGAGTATATAGTTCTTTTATTGTAAATATTCATTTCTGATTTTAGGATTTTCCCCCCATTGGTACATGTACTTGAACATGTACTTGTACAGGTAATATATGGGATTTATTACTAAACCCATTGACCCGGCCTTAAATGACCGCATCTGTTGATGGGCCGTTAGACCCCAACAAACAAATAAATGATATACGTAGGCTTCCTCTACAGAATAGCTAATCAGATCTGATTTACACTTTAGTTGTTAATTGTGACCTAATTTGTATATTTTCCATCTGAAAAAAAAACTATTATAAAAGTAATACAAAACTTTACGTGGGTGGTGGTCGGGAGAACGAGACGACGTAAATTAACGGTAGTGGTTCCTCCATCTAGGAATCACTATTTGCCTGGTTTGACCCTTCAGTACATTTTTATCTTTGGCTCTTTTGTTACCTGGGAGTTGAATTGGGTTATTGCCCATTATAAAAGTAGTAAGATTATTACTTATCCTACAGCTTTTGGGAGAGGCCAAGTGATTCTGGTGTGGCGAGGACCTGGTATCGGACCAGGATTATTCTGATTTCAGCGCTGAATATATAGTTTTGTTATTGTAAATATTCAGTTCTGATTTTGGGATTTTCCCCCCATTTGTACATGTACGTGAAATATACATGTACTTTTTCTTTTTATATGAAACGTGAATTTCGTCACTGATATCAGGGGCGATAACCATGTTTCCATTAAAGGTTAATGGAAACTATATTCTGTCTGCTTAGTTTTGTTATGTGCACTATGATCGTACTTTATAATGTGTAAATAAAAATATTTGTTCGGGTGACACATTTAATTGGTATAAATAATTTAAAAATGTCATGTCTCATTTGCATATCAAAATAGCCTGATACCACCGCGAGTCACTATCAGTAAAATCAATATTACTAAATGATTATATGTGCATAGTGGGCCTGCACTCGTAATTTTTAAAACTGGCAGAATACATGTACCGTAGTTACACAATTATACACTTATTTAATTCTTATAGGCAAACTGTTATGCCTACTAGATGGGACCACAGGTTGAAGTACATTGTAACGGACCGAGGTCTATAAATACATTAAATACGCCTAAAAGCGTCCATAAACGAAAACAAAACAAAAAGCTAAAAAAAGTTGTGTTACTCCCTCTATAACACACACATATATATACCTCGGTCCGTTACTTCAACCTGTGGATGGGACCCCAACTTTAGCTGCTACATGTAATTTGGGAACCAGATCTTTTATTCACTATTCTGCAGAGGAAGACTATGAATGGAAACGTAACTCTGCTACGGACAGTACGGTTGTAGATTTCGAGAGTTACTGTTCACAACTATGAACAATGTGGCTTACTCGCTTACCACATTTATCCAAGTGTTGTGAGTTTGATGCCCGGGTGGGATGTAGTTCTATAAGCACTGTTTCATGTTGGAAAGTTGCGGAGTCATTTGCTGAGTATTGGTTAATACTGGTAAGAAATTCAATAAAAGGCTAACCATGTACATAATAGTGTTTGATTGTTTGTTTCAGGGAAGCCGTCTACAGATCTTAGCCATCTGGATTATTCGTCGAGCCTCTTCAACTTCACCCTGCAGTCGAGGCAGACACCAGCAGGGCTATTGAGATAGTATATGGGCGGTTTCAGAAGAAGCAGATAAGGCGGAAATTGTTTCTCATTCTGCTATTGAAGGACAAAGGCCACCAGAAGAATCGCTGCCCGAAGACACTACTCCACCTGGGCAACAAACACTCGCGAAATGGGAACTGATCCAGTTCCCGACCTACACGAAGCAAAATATAGTGTCGCCATGACAGACTGTCATCATCTTAAGATCAGCGACATCTGAAAATATAACTCTCGATGAAGAGCTTGAGAAAGACAAGTTCAGTTACAAAAAAAATAACCATTTAACCGGAGTACCATCCATGCCAGCGGCAGTGTTTGTGTGGTTCTTAACTCTGATTTCTGCTCTAATCATCTAATCAACCTGTTGAAAGGATGTGTCGTGAAGACATGTTACTTCTTGTGTTGATGGAATTGAGAATGAATCTTATTCACACAAATCTGACTTGTGCAGTTTTAAGATTTGTCAATATTGTTTGAATCGGTGACTCATTCTTGTGGTGGACAGAATGACATTTGTAAATTTCTGATTATGTGACACTCGAAGGACTAGATATTGAAATGGTCAGAAATATATTTACTATGCTTTTACACATATGCGGCTGTGACCTCAGGTTGAAGTAACGGACCATGGCCTATACATACATTAAATATACCTAAGAGCATCAATAAGTGAGAGAATAATAAGCTAAACAAAATGTATTTACTCCATGTGTGATATATGGGAGTAAATAATTTGTTTAGCCTATTGTATTTCACTTATTGATGCTTTTAGGTATATTTAATGTATTTATAGGTATTGGTCCGTTACTTTAACCGGTGGCTGTGACTGGAGAATGTGGTTTATGGGATTTGTGACCAGTGTAGCTCCTGATCAAATAGTACACTCCTGTAGCCTGATAATGATGTGGCTTGTTAGAAGCATGATGCAGATTTCATTGATGCAATGGTGAACAGTGCAGATCCTGTGCGGATATGTGTATCTACACTGGTCGCAAATCCCATAAGCCCATTTCTCCAGTCACAGACACATATTTGAGCAAATTTAAGAATCTACCGCCAACCTAGAGTGATTAGCATTTAAGGTATTGCATTCAATCTTTGATTCATAAATTTCTGTTTAAAGTCCACAGTCTATAAAATCTATATTTGGTTGGTTTCACATGGTTTCAGTTATCTTCGCAATAAAGGATTTTACTTCAAACATCCAGAATAGACCAAAGACAAACTTTGTAGACTTTCGAAGGGAAACGAAAATTTACGAATTAATGATGTATTTTTGTGCTATTATCATGATTATAATTGAAATCAATGCCCAATGGTCAAACTTGTAACAAATTACATGTGTACAATAAATTTCGACATCGAAATTTGACTTCGAATGAAATGGTGCAATTGGTTGATATTGGTCATTTGCAGTGCATGATGTGACAAACAACATATTGAGGCATCATCTGTAACACAGTGCCTTCAATCATGGTTCATACCCAGGCATACAAAGTTTTCGTCCATCCGTAAGATTTGCGTTAACGGTTTTTGGGTACCCATTATATCTGCAACCGTAAATCGCATTGAGTTGAATCTTCATATACTTCTTTATCGTCATCCATATTTTTTATACTGTAGCACACCGATGTGGCTTTCCTGCACAAGGTCAAATTACTTAAAAGTTTTGAAATATTTGCATCAAACATGTCAAAGGTTTTTAAGTACACAATGTCTCTGCAACCGCAAGTCGGGTTGACTTGAAACTTCATATATATACTTCTTTATGAAGTTAGAAGATCAATATTTTCTTTCTATAGCCCTGGTGGGTGCATGTGATGGGTAATTTAACAATCGCGATTCATCCTTACCGGAATTCCGACTGGAGACCTGGTTTGGCCCTTACATACGTCTTTGGCATTTTGTATGTGACAGTTGAATCTGGTTATATCTCTTGTGTGAGTATTACGATTATTCGTAATCCTTTTTTAAGGAAAGGGGCCAAGTGACTTTGGTGTGGTATGGACCTGGCATCAGGTCAGGTTATTCTAATTTCAGGGCTGACTATATTTTTCTCGATGAAATTATTCCGTTCTGATTTTGGGATTTTTCACCCAATGCAGCAGGTTAATACAGGATCGAACCCGTTTGCCCAGCCTTATATGACCTGAGCTGTTGATAGGCCGTTAAACACCAATAAACAAACAAACAACTTTGGCATTTGGTATCCGACAGTTGTATCCTTTATGTGAGTATTAGACCATAGCTGTTGATAGGCCGTTAAACACCATTAAACAAACATTCTATAGCCCACTCATACGGCTTTCATGTACACAGTGAAGGTGAAATTACTTTGAAACTTGCGTTAAATGTTTTGAAATATATGCGTTAAAGTTTTAAGTAAACAATTTCTCTGCAACCGTAAGTCAGATTGAATTGAAACTTCATATATTTGTCTATCAACAATCAACATCCATATTTTCATTTTATAGCCCATGCATGTGACTTTCATGCCCAATGTCAAGGTCAAATTGTGTTAAAATGTTTTGATATATTTGCATTAAAGTTTTAAGTACACAATTTATCTGCAACCGTATATTGGATCGACTGGAAATGTCACATACTTCTTTATCAACAGCCATATTTTCATTCTATATCTCACCTAAGCGGCTTTCATGCCAAAGGTCAAGGCCAAATGACTTTGCTACGGCCGAGGGTATGTGTGAGACCCCGCTCACTTGCTCTAGTCCTTAAAAGCAATAATAACATATCTTACCATACTGACTTCTTTTGTTTTTTTCGGATACATGTAATTATTTTGTGTCCCGAGCATAACTGGAATTCCTTTTTGTATATTTATCACAACTCTTGCCTCACTAATATTCCAGTGTTCTCCCTTTGTTTTTTCACGCATTGATTTTGTATCTGGCACATGGCGATATTTCAAATTTGACCTAATATGGTCCTGATATATATCAAGTCGAAGGTATCGTGGGTATTGTCAAAATCGGATGATACATCATACAAGATAGCCGCCGACAGGTCATCCTTTAATTATAGATTTCGTCTTCTTCTCATGTACCGTTTGGCCGACGCTGGTCAGACTTCATAGTTGTGGTGCGTGGGTGAAGCATTTTCATATTTGTTAAAATGGATGTTGTCGCATAATCCAAGAAGGCCGTCGTAGAAAATTTGGTAAAATTCGTAAAAAAATCATATCAACCATGTTAATTTTACATTATTATTATTTTTACATCAAGCTTGAATTGCCACTTTGATATCAAGGGCGATAACATTGACTCTTTATAATGTTAATGGAAACAACTATTTATTCTCTCTATTTATCTTTTGATGTGCAATGATCATATTTTGTAACAAGTCAATACAAATATTTATTCAGGTGACACATTTAGTTGATATAAATAATTTAAAATGACCTGCCTCATTTACAATCAAAATAGCACGATGATACAACCTATCAGTAAACCTAAGATTACTAAGTGAATATTTCTGTGTAGCGGGCACTCGTATGTTTTAAAACTGTTGATATAGTTACACAATTATACTTATTTAATATTTAATTCCTATAAAGAACACTTTGTGCCAAACAGATGGGACCCCAATTCAAATCATGATTTGCAACTTTGCTGAAGGATGTCTGGCACCCAGTCATTAAGTGAAAAGGCACGACACTTGTCTTATCAGCTCATTCACAAACACCACTGTGACATCATACAAAACACTTGTCACATGGATTCACCAGTGGGTGTACAGTACAAAGTCCAGTGACATGGTGTGTAATTGCATCCCGTAACATTTGGTCAGGTGTGTATTTTTTTACTTTAACCTACGTTTTCTGGGGGAAATAACTACCTGTATAATATATGTGAAAATCACTACAATGGAAGAAATTGAATGTATGTTCTCGCACCCCTTCCAAACTCCATTCACAATTCACACCCCCTCTGCATGAATCTGGATACTCCACTGCAGTGCAAAGTCGCAGAACAATTTTTGACATACAGCCGTTTGAATGTGTACTTGTGTGTGTGTAATATTTCTCAGACTTTTTCAAGGCAATGATTTCTGTTTCGATGTAATGTATGACCTGTTGTGAATTTCACTCACAAGTTCATATTGGTGCTTGTAGGAGTATTTGATATCCAGTATACATTTTCTATGGCCTTCACATTCTGCAAAACCGTCTGGAGTTTTGACAATGAAATGGAGAAATGGCAAACATTTTCATGTGTCTGAATGTGGATTATTTCTGGCACTCATATCTTTGGCTTATAACGTCGTTCAAATTGTACTGCGTCAATTTTATCGAATTTAAGATTGCATATTTCATGACTTTCTTCAAAACGCCAGTTTTAGAAGTTGATGGTTTTAGGATTTTTATATCATGCACTGCAGTGCCGGTGATAAGTCGCTAGGTGGCGTTGCCAAGTCGTCGGACTGTTGTACTGTGCGGACTCACCGAAACAAACCGCCAGTGGACGCGTTACACTATGTTTACAATGTAATCTCCCTGGGTAAGTTTATAGATCGCGGCTAAGTCAGCGTGCGACTAGATGTCTTTTTTTTTTGTTAGGGGAAAGTACTAAAATTGGGAAAATTGGGCCCGCGCAATATTTAAAATTGCGCCATGTCAATTAAAGTTGGTGCAGGATGTTGAATGTAATATCTTTATAATGGAAAGACAGAGTTTAATGAAACATAACGCAGTAAATGCTTAACAGGTTGCAAATTAGTATCCCCTCGCCGATAGGCAAGAGCTGGTATATCGTTAGTCCATGTACTGCGTACGTATGTACGTACGCTAGTAACACCTTTCATTTTTCAATAACTTGTGAACTGCTTCCACGATTTTGATATTATTTGACCATAATGTGTGTCTATGGATGGAGCATGTTTAGCTATGAGTAGATCATATGACCCACGTTCGACCGCCAAGGTCACGGAGTACTTTTTATTATCAAGGCTGCCAGCGAGGGGATTAGCTTCGTTTAATGATGCCAGTGCGAGGGGATTAGCTTCGTTTAATGATGCCAGTGCGAGGGGATTAGCTTCGTTTAATGATGCCAGCTCTTGCATTATGGTATAGTTTGCTTTAATCTAACAATTTTCTGGTTTTGACGAAGAATCGGTTACCATGGATGTGAATATAAATCTAAAGAACGTGAATGTATGGTGTGATACATATCATCGAACCGGTTTGTCACTTCTATGGTGTGATACATATCATCGAAATCCGTCCGTTTGCTTGGAATTTTCAAGAAAATTTACTGTAAAAATAACGTCACAGAATACGTCACGTCGGAAAAGCATGTTCGGAAACCACTGATCCCATAGACTGATATCTACAACTTTACATGCTATTTGCAAACATGTAGTTGGCCTCAATAATAATAACATACACTCAAAGCGTTCTTTTATAACATGATCATTCATGTTATAATTGTTCTTGTTATTTTATTAATTCATTCCCACGAAATAACAATTCGTTCCCATTGTGCACGGATCACCAGTATTGCATTTTGCACCGGTTGGTGTGTGAAGTTAGCACTGAGATCGTAGATCGTAGATCAACATTCAAATATCGAATAACGAGCTGGGTATTTATCACCTGAATACAGAGCTGGGAAGTTTGAATAACGAGCTGGCTGTGAGATCGTTATTCATATGTATTTTCGCAACATTTGAATACAGTGCTGGGTAGTTTGAATAACGAGCTGGATCTGAGGTCGTTATTCAGAAAATTGTGTTAGTATAAGCCGAATACAGAGCTGGGAAATTTGAATAACGAGCTGGCTGTGAGATCGTTATTCAGAACATTGGTTTAGTATAAGTTGAATACAGAGCTGTGAAGTTTGAATAACGAGCTGGCTGTGAGATCGTTATTCAGATTTGCTTTGGCAGTATTTGAATACAGAGCTGTGAAGTTTGAATAACGAGCTGGCTGTGATATCGTTATTCAGATTTGCTTTGACAGTATTTGAATACAGAGGTGGGAAGTTTGAATAACGAGCTGGCTGTGAGATCGTTATTCAGCTCTCGCGTGTGCCCTTTCTGCGGCAAAATAAACTGCATTTTACAGATAAAGCAGCATAAGTTGTTTAAAAGTCGTTTTTCAAAGTCGCGTCCAATGTTATATCGGTTCCAGTACCCTGTGAAGCATCGGTGAGAAAATCATGCAAATCCGATAAAGAAAGTGGCATTCCATTTGTTTGGCGATAACTTCGTTATTAATAGGCCGATTTGCATGCGGTTTTCAGTATTCTGAATATTTATTTTGGCAACGTTTGAATATAGAGCTGGGTAATTTGAATAACGAGCTGGTTCTGAGATCGTTATTCAGAAAATTGTTTTAGTATAAGCCGAATACAGAGCTGGATAGTTTGAATAACGAGCTGGCTGTGATATCGTTATTCAGTACTATGTGTTCTGTATACTCTGAATACAGAGCTGGCAAGCTTGAATAACGAGCTGGCTCTGAGATCGTTATTCAGCTCTCGCGTGCCCTTTTTGCGACAAAATGAACTGCCTTTTACAGATAAAGCAGCCTAAGTTGTTTAAAAGTCGCGTCCAATGCTATGTCGGTCCCAGTCCCAATACGCTGCACCGATACTATTCTTGGGGTCCACTACACGACACCGTGTACCAGCGGACCAAGGGCGTAACGAGCGGGGTATTATTCCGGTATTATTCTCGAAGGACGTCCACCCATGTGATATATTGGCCCCATCCGCCCAAGTAGTCGAATATAAGTAATGTAACATAACGACGTCATATATAACGTCAACCTCATCATGGCGGAAACCTGAGTTGGACGATACTTACCTGTTCCAGAATCGTGACTGCCTTGGCTGTGTGACTGAGCTTTGGAGAACCCATCAAGAGGACGTTATCCGTACTGTCTTGAATGTTCATTATTTGTGTATATCATTATTTGTAAATACATCATCATTGTAACTATATACATTGTTGTCTCTTTCCACAACGTGCTTGGTGTTCCGTCCCAACAATAAGCTATATCGGTGTCAGGCGTGACAGATACTCTCATTAAAACCCTTGATGAACTACGGGCAGACAGCGTCACCAATACACGTCATCACGCGGTAAATTTGACATGTTTGCCTATGGTGGGCTGCAACGGCCATTCGTCTTATTGTCAAATACGGCAGTATTTTATTTCCCTTGTTTCGATTTTTCTAGATTGTTTATATGTTCTTTATAATGCTATCTGCAACACATGTGTAACACATTCTGTTGCAATTATGTTGAGTTGATCATACAGGCTGACTGGATTATTACCGGAATCCCGACCGGAGACCTGGTTTGGCCCTTGCATACGTCTTTGACATTTTGTATGTGACAGTTGAATCTTGCTCTACCCCTTTTGTGAGGATTACGATTATTCGGAATCCTATTTTAGGGGAAGGGATCAAGTGACTTTGGTGTGGTATGGACCTAGCACCAGGTCGGGTCATTCTAATTTCAGGGCTGAATATATTATTTATCGATGTAAATATTCCGTTCTAATTTTGCACCCCCCCCCCCCCCATACCCCCTCCAATGCAACATGTTAAAACGGGATCGAATCCGTTTGCCAGGCCTTCCAAGACCTTAGATGTTGATAGGCCGTTAAACACCAATAAACAAACAAACATTAAACCCACGTAAGTTTGTATGCACCACGATAGAGGATGGGGCATTTAGTGTTACCAATGTCCGTCCGTCCGTCCGTCCGTCCGTCCGTCCCATCCGTCACAAGGTTGAATTTTTGTTTGAGCTTGTATCTTCAATACTATTAGGCCTACAACCATTATACTTGAACACTATCATGAGCAAGTGATTTAAACCACAAACCAACGTGTATGAAATGACAATTTTGTGACCTTGACCTACAATTGCAATATCTACATACAGTGCAACCTCTCTACAACAGCCACTGATGGGAAGACGCAAAACTGGCTGTTGTACAGAGGTGGCTGTTGTAGGGAGGTTAATGCTGAATTATATTTTGTCGCCTGATGTTTATTTATTTTCTTCGATAATTCTCACCAAAAACATGCTTTGGCAACATTTTAGAATCATTTCCAATGGAAATGATTCTAAAATGCTGTCAAAATATGCTTTTATTAAGAAAGAAGGCAAAGCAACAGCAGACGACACTTTTCGTGCTCAGCAGTCTAAGGGTTAGATATAGAGAAAATCATCCATTTGGGATATAAAATAGCGGCTGTTAGTTTAAACAATATGTATTTCAAGTTGTGGCAAGTGATATAGCGGCTGTTACAGAGAGGGTGTTGTTTTGTTGTAGAGAGGTGGCCGTTCGGGGAGGTTCGACTGTAGTTATTTCCCTTGGTTAAAGTTTTTGTTTCAACTTGTCTTTTTGTTTTTTAACTTTTAACCTCGTTTACTAACTTAATTATATGTGGGGCGTCCGTGTTCTATGAACACATTTTATAGTTTTTTACTGCCACTGGGAAGGATTTACATACCGAAAAGGTCACGTGTTTTGTAGTGTTGTTGTCTATCGGGGTTACGGGGGGAAGAGTACAAGGTGCATGATCACGTGGTTATAACAACAACAACAGTGGCTGAAAGTGTTGAAATCTTGAAAGTATTATTTGATATTTTCCTTAATATGAAACAGATTTTAATGAAATATGGCGCAGCAAACGCGTCTTCATGAGCTGCATTTAGTCGTCCAGGGAGTTCGGCACAGACTGCTGTCGTTTTTGCGAAGAATCGATTACCGTGTCTACCGACATGAAATCGTTTCTTGGCAAAAACGACAGAAGTTTGGGCCAAAGTACAGAGATCACCAAATGCAGCTTAAGCTTAACAAGACGCGTTTGATGCGCAATATTTCATCAAAATCCGTTACGTAATAAGGACAATATAAAAGAATACGTACTTTCAATCGGATGGATTCTGGAAGTTTCAGTACTTGCTGTTGTTGTCTGTACCACGTGATTATACACCTTGGAGTAGAAGACTGCAGCAACCACAGTTGTCTCTGCCAATGTGATTGTGGAATATGAAGACAGGATTGTGGCGACAAGCAACTCAAGTTATCATCGTCATGCGCTAATTTACTCCACGAACCGTTCCATGTCGAATCCAGTCATGTCCATAATACAGTGTGCCCTTTATGTGGATGTTTACCCGTGTTGCCATGGTTCAATGTGGATTGTTCTTGCCTTGTATCAGGTAATTGTCACTGACTTTTCATTGGTCGAACGACACATGGTGTTTCCGAATGACATCAGTGTAATGCCACAGCGTAATATGCGTTATTTTCACAGTAAACCATTCCATATTTGCTAATTCTGTTGCATATAACATTAGCTGGTAAATATAATAATATTGCTAGAGTATTTTAATACCAAATATATGAGGAAAAGTTGGACAATGGTAGAAATTCCATGGCGAGCCTAGGAATTTCTGCTCGTTTCCTGGCCTTATCAAAACACATCTGGGCCCGGTTGCTCAAAGCTTCTGTTAGCTTAACAGACTGTTAAGCTAACAGAAGCTTTGAGCAACCGGGCCCAGACTGGTATACAGAGAATAGTTGGGTAGTGCCGTGAATGGGCATCATAATCAGTTTCATATTAAGGAAAATATCAAATAATACTTACTTTGGAGTGTGCAAGATTTCAACACTTTCAGCCACTATTGTTGTTGTTATAACCACGTGATCATGCACCTTGTATATGATCGGGTATGGGCCCTGCTTCTGACAAAGCTCGGATCGTAATTGTTTGTGGTTGCATTAAAGTTTTCGGGCACCTATTACAAGGTGCATGATCACGTGGTTATAACAACAACAACAGTGGCTGAAAGTGTTGAAATCTTGCCCACTCCAAAGTAATATTTTATATTTTCTTTAATATGAAACGGATTTTGATGAAATGGCGCAGCAAACGCGTCTTCGTGAGCTACATTTGGTCGTCCAGGGAGTTCGGCAAAGAGTTCTACCGACACCGAAATCGATTATTCGCAAAAACGACAGAAGTTTGGGCGCCATATTTCATCGAAATCCGTTACATAATAAGGACAAAATAAAAGAATACGTACTTTGAATCGGATGGATTCTGGAAGTTGCAGTACTTGTTGTTGACCCCTGACCTCAAGAGTGGATACTCACATGTTTGTATAAAAAGTATATAGAGAATAGTAGGTTTAGTGCCGTGAATGGAAAAACATGTCTTGCAAGGCTTAGGAAACGGGATGGGCGAGGCTCTGCAGAGCACATCCCGTTTCCGTGCCGCGCCAGATATGTTTTCCCATTCACGGCACTAACCGACTATTCTATTTATCCCGTTAACACAAACAAATAGCTTTAAAATGCAATACAAATAACCCCAGCCACCGCACATATTCATACGCAGTGATTAGGTCGTATTGACAGAATATCAAAAATGTTTCATGGCACCGTGTTTCACGGCACATACGCACTGTGTTGACGGGATAAACATGTTTATCCCGTCAACACAGTGCGTATGTGCCGTGAAACATTTTTGATATCCAGTCAATACTATTTTTGCATTTTACAGCCATTTGTAGGTGTTGACGGGATAAATAGAATAGTAGGTTAGTGCCGAGAATGGGAAAAAATATCTGGCGCGGCACGGAAACGGGATGTGCTCGGCAGAGCCTCGCCCATCCCGTTTCCTGAGCCTTGCCCGATATTTTTTCCCATTCACGGCACTAACCTACTATTCTCTATAAACATCTGCTAGTATTCGACATTGTGAAATACGTTTGCTTATATGTGGCTGTGACTGGAGAAATAACACACCTGTAGCCTATAAATATAGGTTATTTGATTTGTATGCGGAGCGCAATATCGTTGGGCGGCGGAACGATGGCATATATTCACATACAAATTATATACGCACTCTACATACGTACATCATTCTAAATTTATATGCGCTTCAAAACATATACAAAATGCAAATAAAATAAACAAATTAGATTCGCTTTAGAAGCGACTATTTTGCGTTGTGAAGCGTACTGTCAGTTTCACGAAAGCTGCCCAAATTTTACGGCTATATAAACAATTCAAAAACAATACTTCTTTTGATGATATTAAATTAAAGGAAAAATTAAGAATGAGCCTTCTTTTTATTTCGTGAAATTTTGTCAAATATTGATTTTATTGCGAAAGCAAAATTTCCCCATGTTAAATCCACATAGACATCTTCACTCCGTGAAGATGTCTATGGGGATTTAACATGGGGAAATTTTTTTGAATTTCAGAAATACTGGACCGATTTTTAAAATTTAACTTTTGTTTTCTTAGTTAGATCATTTCAAGCTAGCTAGCTAGGTTTTGGAGTCAATTTCCAAAAAAAAATGTTTTTTGACTCCTCCCACAAGTCCTCTACCTCTTCCCCCCCCCCCCTCCCCACCCCATGTTAAATTCCCATAGACAAATCAATTTTTCGTAATAAAATCAATATTTCACCGAATTTCACGAAATAAAAAGAAGGCTCATTCTTAAATTTTCCTTAAATTTAATATTATCGAAAATAATATTGTTTTTGAATTGTCTATAAGGCCATAAAATTTGGGCAGCTTTCGTGAAACAGACTATAGTTCCGCACTGACCAATACATGTATGAACTCACGAGACGTCAATATGGAAAAATAGTGACGTCTTGCGGAAAGTACGTACATGTATATAATAACGATCTACGTGTATATTGCTTGTACAAACCATGACGGGGTTTTTATCGATGGAATGACTAACAGTGCAGATCCAGATCAGAATGCACGGATGCACAGGCTGGTCTGGATCTGTAATGGTCGCAAAATACATAATAACAATTTCTACAGTCACTGCCAGACATGGGTTCCTAGTCTGTTTAAGTCATATTATTTTCTAATGCATGATAATGTGATCAATTTGATTATTAAAACATAGATCTCCTGCACTACAACTTGGTGCACAATACAATAAAGTTCAAAGTATTGCAATGAACTTCTACAATCAATTATAAGTACATGTAATATAGAATATTTAATCAATTAATTTTGAGCTAGCGTTAACTTTTTAACATGTTATTGTTTGACCCAGCCTTCACATGCACTTATGGTTGATGGAATGGCGAACAGTGCAGATCCTGATCAGACTGTGCGGATGCACAGACTGATCTGGGTCTACGCTGGTTGTAAGCCCCATTTCTTCAGAAAACAGCCACACATTAATAGCCACAGTTCAATTGCCACAAGTGATAGATTTGGCCTAGGGATTACATGTAGAACACCTGGCATTCAATCCGATAGGTTGTGGGTTCAAACTGAGCCTCGGGCATCCATAAATACTTCATAGTATTTCTGTCACGGTACGTAACTCACTATGGGGAGAAAATGTGTATTCGTGCCTGGCTAGCTCAGTCGGTTAGAGCGATGGTACGGTAATCCAGAGGTCCCCGGTTCGAGCCTCGGGTAGGATTTGCATTGTTCTCATCCTGTGACATTTGGCGCCCAAACGAGGGACCGTGACTGATAAATACTGCCCAAATTGTACCAAAAATATGGAATTCAGATACGAATTCAGATACGAATTAAATATAGAATTCGGGGACGAATTTCAATTTGGCGGGGAAGTATGTCACGGTACAATGTACGTAACTCACTATGGGGAGAAGATGTGTATTCGTGCTCGGCTAGCTCAGTCGGTTAGAGCGATGGTACGGTAATCCAGAGGTCCCCGGTTCGAGCCTCTGGTAGGATATGTATCTTTCTCACCCTGTGACATTTCCATCCCACTGGTCTGTCGGATGAGACTTTAAACTATTGTCCCGTCTCTATATGACCTTAACTGTTGGTGGGACGTTAAACGCTTTCACTTTCACCTTTGCACTTGTTTGTTTGAATGTAACCCCGCCTATAAACGCGTTTTCGAATTGCGATACTACACTGTGATTGACACCGAAGCGCATCTCGTGAACTTCCGACAACAATGCGTTACCTCTGATTCCAAATATAACGTTGTATTTATTGCAGTTAATACATAACGTAATATGGCGAAAGAAGTGCAATATGCGTTTAATTTAGACGAAAAGAAATCAAAATGCGGTGTTTCCATTTGTCTAGAAACTGGGGCAAAGAATAATAGTGATTCTGGTCTTATACCCCAGACATGTCGGCATGATACAGAGTCAGATTATATACCGTCGGAGAATCAGGCCAATCAATGAATGTGTCTATAGGGTTTCATTTGCTGAATCAGTTAATTACGAGTTTTGTTCTGCTAATGCTTAGTACACACGTTCAATTATTGTTAAAATCAATACCTATATCAATTATGAATTAATATACGTTATACAGTATGACCTCTCCGGACACCCAGTGAGGTCCCCAGGGTGTCCGGTTTAGACAGGTTCCACTGTAATTCAGGTATATGACACTGGGAGGTCCCCAGGGTGTCCGGTATAGAGAGGTTCTGCTGTAATTCAGGTATATGACACTGGGAGGTCCCAGGGTGTCCTGTATAGAGAGGTTCTGCTGTAATTCAGGTATATGACACTGGGAGGTCCCCAGTGTGTCCGGTATAGAGAGGTTCTGCTGTAATTCAGGTATATGACACTGGGAGGTCCCCAGGGTGTCCGGTGTAGAGAGGTTCTGCTGTAATTCAAGTATATGACACTGGGAGGTCCCCAGGGTGTCTGGTATAGAGAGGTTTTGCTGTAATTCAGGTATATGACACTGGGAGGTCCCAGGGTGTCCTGTATAGAGAGGTTCCACTGTAATTCAGGTATATGACACTGGGTGATCCCCAGGGTGTCCGGTATAGAGAGGTTCTGCTGTAATTCAGGTATATGACACTGGCAGGTCCCAGGGTGTCCGGTATAGAGAGGTTCTACTGTAATTCAGGTATATGACACTGGGAGGTCCCCAGGGTGTCCGGTATAGAGAGGTTCTGCTGTAATTCAGGTATATGACACTGGGAGGTCCCAGGGTGTCCGGTATAGAGAGGTTCTGCTGTAATTCAGGTATATGACACTGGGAGGTCCCCAGGGTGTCCGGTATAGAGATGTTTGACTGTAATTCAGGTATATGACACTGGGAGGTCCCCAGTGTGTCCGGTAGAGAGAGGTTCTGCTGTAATTCAGGTATATGACACTGGGAGGTCCCCAGGGTGTCCGGTATAGAGATGTTTGATTGTAATTCAGGTATACAACACTGGGTGATCCCCAGGGTGTCCGGTATAGAGAGGTTCTGTTGTAATTCAGGTATATGACACTGGGAGGTCCCAGGGTGTCCTGTATAGAGAGGTTCTGCTGTAATTCAGGTATATGACACTTGGAGGTCCCCAGTGTGTCCGGTATAGAGAGGTTCTACTGTAATTCAGGTATATGACACTGGGGGGTCCCCAGTGTGTCCGGTATAGAGATGTTCTGCTGTAATTCAGGTATATGACACTGGGAGGTCCCCAGTGTGTCCGGTATAGAGAGGTTCTACTGTAATTCAGGTATATGACACTGGGAGGTCCCAGGGTGTCCTGTATAGAAAGGTTCTGCTGTAATTCAGGTATATGACACTGGGAGGTCCCCAGTGTGTCCGGTATAGAGAGGTTCTACTGTAATTCAGGTATATGACACTGGGAGGTCCCAGGGTGTCCTGTATAGAGAGGTTCTGCTGTAATTCAGGTATATGACACTGGGAGGTCCCCAGTGTGTCCGGTATAGAGAGGTTCTACTGTAATTCAGGTATATGACACTGGGAGGTCCCCAGGGTGTCCGGTATAGAGATGTTTGACTGTAATTCAGGTATATGACACTGGGAGGTCCCCGGTGTGTCCGGTATAGAGAGGTTCTGCTGTAATTCAGGTATATGACACTGGGAGGTCCCCAGTGTGTCCGGTATAGAGAGGTTCTACTGTAATTCAGGTATATGACAATGGGAGGTCCCCAGGGTGTCCTGTATAGAGATGTTCTACTGTAATTCAGGTATATGACACTGGGAGGTCCCCAGTGTGTCCGGTATAGAGAGGTTCTGCTGTAATTCAGGTATATGACAATGGGAGGTCCCCAGGGTGTCCTGTATAGAGATGTTCTGCTGTAATTCAGGTATATGACATGCTGAGGTCAGTCGTGTCCGGTATAGAGAGGTTCTGCTGTAATTCAGGTATATGACAATGGGAGGTCCCCAGGGTGTCCGGTATAGAGAGGTTCTGCTGTAATTCAGGTATATGACAATGGGAGGTCCCCAGGGTGTCGGTATGGAGAGAGGTTCTGCTGCTAATTCAGGTATATGACAATGGGAGGTCCCAGTGTGTCCGGTATAGAGAGGTTCTGCTGTAATTCAGGTATATGACAATGGGAGGTCCCCAGGGTGTCCGGTATAGAGAGGTTCTACTGTAATTCAGGTATATGACACTGGGAGGTCCCCAGGGTGTCCTGTATAGAGAGGTTATGCTGTAATTCAGGTATATGACACTGGGAGGTCCCCAGTGTGTCCGGTATAGAGAGGTTCCACTGTAATTCAGGTATATGACACTGGGAGGTCCCCAGGGTGTCCTGTGTAGAGAGGTTCTGCTGTAATTCAGGTATATGACAATGGGAGGTCCACAGTGTGTCCGGTATAGAGAGGTTCTACTGTAATTCAGGTATATGACACTGGGAGGTCCCCAGGGTGTCCGGTATAGAGATGTTCTGCTGTAATTCAGGTATATGACAATGGGAGGTCCCCAGTGTGTCCGGTATAGAGAGGTTCTGCTGTAATTCAGGTATATGACATTGGGAGGTCCCCAGTGTGTCCGGTATAGAGAGGTTCTGCTGTAATTCAGGTATATGACACTGGGAGGTCCCAGGGTGTCCGGTATAGAGAGGTTCTGCTGTAATTCAGGTATATGACACTGGGAGGTCCCCAGTGTGTCCGGTATAGAGAGGTTCTGCTGTAATTCAGGTATATGACAATGGGAGGTCCCCATGGTGTCCGGTATAGAGATGTTCTACTGTAATTCAGGTATATGACACTGGGAGGTCCCCAGTGTGTCCGGTATAGAGAGGTTCTGCTGTATTTCAGGTATATGACAATGGTAGGTCCCCAGGGTGTCCGGTATAGAGAGGTTCTACTGTAATTCAGGTATATGGCACTGGGAGGTCCCCAGTGTGTCCGGTATAGACAGGTTAAACTATAATTCAGGTATATGACACTGGGAGGTCCCCAGGGTGTCCGGGTTAGACAGGTTCCGCTGTAATTCAGGTATATGACACTGGGAGGTCTCCAGGATGTCCGGTTTAGAGAGGTTCCACTGCAACGCATGTATATTAGCACAGTGATACATGTGTGTGTGTGTGTGATTCACAATCGCCATGATGCATTGCAATGCATGGATAAACAATATGATTGTGTTCTGTGTATCCTATGGAAACGTCCTGGGGCCCGTTTCACTAAACTTCGTACGACTAAAATGTTTGTAAGTGCAAATTTAGAATAGTCTGTAAAGTTCAATTGATGGATTTACATTTATTGAGCATAGGCTTCTCATGCAGCCATTGCTCAATACATGTAAATCCAATCAATGTGAAATTTACAGACTATCATAATTTTGCACTTACGAACATTTTAGTCGTAGGAAGTTTAGTGAAACGGGCCCAAAGTGCCAATGCTAATATATTTGTTATCTCCTTATTAGGAGACAGTAACTCCTAATTAGGAGATAGTAACTCATAATTAGGAGATAACAAGTCTAATTAGGAGATAGTAAGACTTAGTCCTAATTAGGAGATACTCACTTCAAATTAGGATATATTATCTCCTAATTAGAACATATTATCTCCTCATTATGAGTTACTATCTCCTAATTATGACTTATTATCTCTTAATTAGGACTTAGTATCTCCTAATTAGGAGATAAATATATTGTATCATTGGCACCAGGACGCTTCCATAATATCCAGTTTTAGAAAGAGCGTGGTATTATGTATCACTGATGTTATGACATCACGTGGCTTCGTAACCAAGTGACGTCATGCGTGACGTGGTTTTTTTTACAGTAGATTTTGGATCTTGCCTACAAACGGATTTTTAGCTCG
Source organism: Conchocele bisecta (assembly GCA_029237695.1). NCBI lineage: Eukaryota > Metazoa > Mollusca > Bivalvia > Lucinida > Thyasiridae > Conchocele > Conchocele bisecta. The sequence goes on from CM055272.1 coordinate 29,917,420, forward strand.
ACTATTCGAAGAATAGTTAGAACTTATGTAGTCACCCCGGCGTCGGCGTCGGCGTCGGCGTCGGCGTCGGCGTCGGCGTCACGCATTGGTTAAGGTTTTTAGTCAAGCTTGTATATGGAATACTCCTGGCCCGACACCAACCATACTTGGACAACTTCATCTCCTAGTGATGTACATCAACAAACCCTGACCTATATTTGACCTTGACCTACATTTAACCTTGAATTACTTACTTAATTCCCCTTGGTTAAGGTTTTTAATCAACCTTGGTTAAGGTTTTTAGTCAAGATTGTATATGGAATACTATTGTGCATACAGACACCATATTTGGACAACCTTTTATCATAGGGATGTACATAAATAACCCCTGATCTATATTTGACCTTGACCTACATTTCCTCTTGAATTACTTAGTTAATTCCCATTGGTTAAGGTTTTTAGTCAACCTTGGTTAGGGTTTTTAGTCAAGCTTGTAGATGGAATACTATTGTGCATACAGACACCATACTTGGATAACTTTTTCTCATAGGGATGTACATCAATAACCCCTGACCTATATTTTACCTTCACCTACATTTAACCTTCCATTACTTAGTTATTTCCCTCCCCTTGGTTAAGGTTTGTACTCAAACTTGGTTAAGGTTTATAGTCAAGCTTGTATATGGAATACTTGGACAACTTCATCTCCTAGTGATGTACATCAATAATCCCTGACCTATATTTGACCTTCTTTTACCCTTGGATTACTTAGTTATTTCCCCTTGGTTAAGGTTTTTGTCGCGCCTGCTTTAGCAGAGGCGTGACTATAGCCGGCGCTTTTTCCGTCGTCGTCTTCCGCGTCGTCCGCGTCGTCCGCGTCTTCGTCGTCCGCGTCGTCCGGTTTTTTGTAAGGCAAATGCGTTAAAGTTATTGTTTTTTCACAATATCTCTTTAACCCCTTGCCAGACTTTGATAATATTTCACATCAATGTTTGTCATGGGATGATGCTTCAATACACACACCCCCACATCCAAATTCTGAAGGTCAAGGTCATTTATTTACTTTTAATGTTCACCGGTTTTGTAACAGAAAAGCGTTACAGTTATTGTTTTTTCACAATATCTCTTTAACCCCTTGCCAGACTTTGATAATATTTCGCATCAATGTTTGTCTAGGGATGATGCTTCATTACGCACACCCCCACATCCAAATTCAATGTCAATGTCATGTATTTACTTGTAATGTTCACGGCCAAATGCCTCGGCAGGCGCGATATCGCTTCCATGGCGGAATTATTGTTAGTCAAGCTTGTATATGGAATAATTCTGGGCCTACTGATCTATATTTTACCTTGACCTACATATCCTCTTGAATTACTTAGTTAATTCCCCTTGGTTCAGGTTTTTAGTCAAAAGTGGTTAAGGTTTTTAGTCAAGCTTGTAGATGGAATACTCCTGGCCCTACAGCAACCATACTTGGAAAACTTCATCTCCTAGTGATGTACATCAATAACCCCTGACCTATATATGACATTGACCTACATTTAACCTTGAATTACTTACTTAATTTCCCTTGGTTAAGGTTTTTAGTCAACCTTGGTTAAGGTTTTTATGCAGGCCGCGGCCACCTTGTTTGTCAAGCTGTGTGTACATCGACAACCCTCGTAGTCGAGCTATGCTGTTCTCCTACAGCTCTTGTTATATCATACTAATGCAACATGCGACAAGTGGAAAGTGTCACGGTCACATAATAATTCCAGCACAAAAATATTTACACAATTCCCTAACATTTGATTGGTACATAGTAAGTCTCTGTCCAAAATTTATATCCCAGTAAACTCCCACGCCGAACTACTTTCCGTAACCGTCAGGCGCAGTTAAAATAATTCTCAAGAAAACGGAAAATAAACACATTTTCTTGATGAATTTAATTCAAATGCTGGAATTATAAGGAATGAATGGCCTTTTTGTGGAATTTATCGGGGATATAAACTTGGAAAAGTCGCGGGAATACTGGGCGAGGCCTTCCGGCCTTCGTCCAGTATTCCCGCGACTTTTCCATGTTTATACCCCGATAAATTCCACAAAAAGGCCATTCATTCCTATAATAGTTTCTCTCCGAAGCTGTATAACGTCGCATACAGTTTTCTTTCACAGGCATTCGGCGTGTTTCGGCGGCTTTCGTCGGTACTGCTATTGAACAGCGCTGGTAATACTGAATGCATTACAATGATTACTTCCCTTGACATTAAATAACGCCATTTGCTTTGGTATTTCTTCATATATATATAGTTATACCGATGAAAGCCGAAACACTCAGTTATCACACTTTCTTATGAAAGTAAGCCATTTATAACAAGTATAACCAAAACAGCAAGTTAGCTCAAGCTCAGCCGAATTTTCTGCCTGCCCTTGCCTGCTTCTGGCCCCGGCCTGCCTTGGAGCTGTCTGGATGTGGCAACTTTGTGGACGAAAATATCACGTGTTTTATCGACTATATGGCACCAACTTGTGTGTCGAGTTCCGCCAGGGGTGGATTGGTTCTACCTGGGACCCGTTTTGCTCTGCATCACCGGTGCCAGGTTCTACCCAGTTAACCCCTCTCTTCTTCCCGCCTCCCGTGCACCGGGACACTGCGCGGAATTACAGGACCGTATTGGACCTAAGCAGTGTCCCATTTCGGCACACAATTATACACATCTGTCCGCCTTGTACCAACATATATCACATATGACACTTCAAAAATCGGCCTTTTTTTTACTTATATGTCCGTGTATGGAAGGTCTACAAGCCAATTTCCACCCTTAAATATAAGCTAAAAAATCACTTATTTTTTTCACGTGTAAAAGCAATACAATTTCAAGAATGTAATTTACATGCATATGCATTGGAATACATATGTATGCTTTAGCACAGTGTCACGTGACGGCACACCGTGTCACGCGACGCCAAGTCACGCGATATCGCAGCTACATAATATTTAGCATGTTATATTTTTACGGGATACCTAACAACATGTTTAGCGTACATTTATCTCTAATTGGTACGTTCCATTTCATCACCCATCGATTGGACCTCGTTACTGCGTCGTGTGTGGCGCCCTCTGTGGCCAATTACTGCAGTTTACTCTCCCACTTCAGTTCCAAATTGGATCATGAACTCGGTCATTACCCGGGGTACGGACTAATAATACCCAGATAAATCCGTATTCAGTAATCAAATAAAACATCAGATCAAACATGAGGAGACAAAATCCATGTGGCGGTATGATATTTCTGTCGCTTCAGTGAGTCGTTCTTACAATAAATGTGTACGCAACTGTGATACTGGCGAACGATCGGGGAGACAATTCGATGGTATAGTAACATAAGGTCGTAACTGCTATGCTTTAGCATATCAGTTACGACCTTCTGTTACTAGACCATCGAATTGTCTTATTTAGCAAAATATGAGTTTTTTTTGTCATGACTTAATTTTAAAACTCCTGAGTTTTCTATCATGTAAAGTACAATATTTTAGTTAGAAGCTTATTTCTTAGGCCGTTGTTGTGGCAACAGCTGCAGCCGCGATAGCACGTTGTACGTCGTGGGTTCGAGGGGCCGGACTAACCAGGTTTAACTGCTCCAGTGAAATAATGTGTTCCCCAACCGTTCCATTGTGTCATGTCTGCTCACACAGTACATGATTATGTGGGCCTGTTATTTGCAGTTTGAGCTGACAGGCCCTTACGCAGGAATTAGTTTAGGGTGGTGCGTTATCGACGGCGCGAAGGGCTAAACATTGTTTTTGCACATACACGGACATACCTCGGTAGATTAACCCTTTCACCCCTAAGTAACTGGAATGGATTTTTATTTGTTAATTTTGCAACCAATCTAAATCATTACAAAATGATTTTCAGACCAGTCCATTTATGAACATGGAGTATGTTTGTTCTCAAAATTATGAAAATTAATTGCAAAAAGTGCAGATCCTGATGAGACGGCTCGTTACGAGCCGGCTCATCTGGATCTACACTGTTTGCCAATACCACTATACATGCCTGCGGGTTAAGAGTGAAAGGGTTAAGGGGGTGCGTACGCTGTTAGCGACAATACTTCGCCTCCGATGTGTTGTCTACCTCGCGAGAGGTATGGAGCTGGGTAGCAATTTTGTTTCTACAGGCCCGTACGCAGAGGGGGTGCGACGGGTGCTTAACCCGTTCAACACCACAGGCAGTGTATAGTGGTATTGGCAAAAATGTGTAGATCCAGATGAGCCGGCTCGTGACGAGCCGTCTCATCAGGATCTGCACTTTTTGAAAGTAATTGTCATAATTTTGAGAACAAAAACACCTCATATTCATAAATGTACTGGTATGAAAATCATTTTGTAATGATTGGAATGGGTTGCAAATTTAACATATCAAAATCCATTCCAGTTATTTAGGGGTGAAATGGTTAATCTGCCGATGTCTGTCCGTGAATGTGCAAAAAAAACACAATGTTTAGCCCTTCGCGCCGTCAATAACGCACCCCCCTAATTTAATTCCTGCGTACGGGCCTGTTCTAGTACATTGTTAGTTTTGGAAAAAGTATGACAAGCATATTATTTTTTATAATGTATGCATTATTTCGGTAAATTACTACTTATAAATGCAAACTCGCGAATACAGAGCCAATATATGAATATCTCATTGATCATTTAAAACTAATAAAAGAAATAGAAAGATTAATAGCGTTAAAGAAAAATAAAAGTGAAATACACGAACGTAAATGGACTGTTATCCAGTTAAGGACAGACTATACAGTAGCGCTTTTCTGCTTCTTACCTATTTGTATATACTAATATCGTATACATATCGTAATCGTATAGTATTGGTATATTTAATGAGCATATCGTATGATCATATAATATTGGTATGTTTGTACCGTATCATCGTATAGTACAAACGTACTATACGAATATTATACAAACATACGATATCCGTTCGTATATACGATATATCCGTACGGATATGGTATGAACATACCATAATCTGGTATGAATTATACACATGTATAAAAATCGTATAAACGTACGATTTGAATGGTATATCTATACGATATTGGTTGGTATGTACGGTACAAACATACCGTACGTTTATATTATATGCATATCGTATAGAAAACATATCGTATTGGTATAGTATACGTATAGTATTGGTATAGTACGTATAGTTGACCTGCAGAAAAGCGCTACTGTGTAGAATATGACCTTTTGTTTCAAATGTAATAGAATCATACATGTGGTTGAAATTCTATATAAAGTATATCTGTAGCCCATTTCACCAACACTGCAAAGTATAATTTTCTAGCAAAGTATACTTTGAGGGAGAAATTGTCAATTTTAGGACAAATTTATTAATTTTTATTATACTGAATTTATTACATTATCACAGCCAATTTGGCTGTGATAATGTAATAAATTCAGTATAATAATTCCGCATACTTTTAATCATGAAATATATGCAGTGGTTAGTTCTATATGAAATAATGCATTTCAGGAAAAATAAATGATTACTCCCTCAAAGTATACTTTGCTAGAAAAGTATACTTTGCAATGTTGGTGAAATAGGCTTCTGGACATGTTCTTCTTATAGTATATTATACAGAGCATTGAGTTGCCATCTCCGCCATATTAGTTTGTACATGCTATCGGACAGTTTCACCTCTTGGAGCGTTTGCCACGTACAGCTAATACTATGGCAGCAAATGTAATCAAATTTGGTGAAAAACGTCTCAGATATATAGAACGTCCTATAAATATTACAGACTACACTAAACGCTAGATATCTGAGCTTTTCTACCATTACACACAACATATACAATGGACACTTTTTCCATGTAACATGTCAAACTGGTACACTGTCTATTATTAGAAGTACATATGACACAGGTAAAAGCGGTATTTATTTGCGTAGCAGGCAAGTAGACAGTAGTAACAATATACTCCGATAACTGCTTACGAAAGTCACCGGAATCGATGCAGTATGTATGGTAATACAGGTATATATCTACAGTACTGTGTATTGTTCTTACTGTTACACAGTCTTTACTGAATTCTCAAACATTTTAACAAATGGTCAACAAACCCTTCTTATATCAGACTTTGCATATAAATTTGATGAAAACAAGGCATAGCGCGCTGTTGTCTGATGTATTCCCATCATGTTGCACCAAATTGTATTCATGTGTTTGTCATATTATTAGTGGTATGTGTCAAACGCAGTAAGAGGTAAGACTGGCCGATGGCTTGTACACACTAAGATGGCCGACATGGCAACTCCATGCACTGTGTGGGATATAGTAAGAAGAAAATGTTCACATGTATGTTATGCATATATCCCTTCACATTTATGGAGCAAATGTGCATGAATCATTGGATTATCAGGGGCCCCACGGGTCCTTAACATAACCGTGTCTGTGTAATAAGACTGTATACTATAAACTAAATGAATATGAGTGTTTCTCTGTTAAGCGTCCACCTGGATAGCCAAAACCTACTTACGTATCCGGTGAAAACAAAAAAGGCTTTGGAAAAAAAAACGAATGCAAATTTATGTTAAAAACTTCCTCAACCCTTTGCAGTGTGCAAAGGGTTGATGAAGTTTTTAACATAAATTTAAATTGCCGCTAAATAATAAGAAAACACTCTTATTAAACTTATTAAGAGTAAATTCATGAACGGATTTAAAACTTAGACAAGTCCTAAATCAATGTTCATATTACTTTACCAGTAAATCATGTAAAATAGCATACACAGTTTGTTTGTTTTTTCATAGAACCACTCGCAAAACCAACCCGCACGTGGACGCTGAACGGAGGAAGAACTTGCTATGGCCTTACACCGTGAAGGCAACGATGTTCGAACTACTCATTGCATACCACTCTATTTCTATATCTGTATCATTCTTCTATCCAAACTTTTATTTAAAGGTGCATGCCCACTCAGCAGGTGCAAACTATTCTTTATAGGAATTAAATAAGTGTATAATTGTGTCACTATTGCACCAGTTCGAAAAATTGCGAATGCCCGCAAAACAGATATAATCATTTAGTAATATTTATTTTAATGATAGTGACTCGCGATGGTATGAGGCTATTTGCACATGCAAATGAGGCATGATATTTTTTTAATTAGTTATACTAATTAAATGCGTCACCTGACAAAATAATATTTTCGATAGATCATAAAGTATGATCATTGCACATAAAAAAGTAAATACAGAGTATAAATAGTAATTGTCCCTTAACATTTTAAGGAAACACGGTTATCGCCCCTGATATCAATGTGGAAATTTGTGTCTGATATAAATGTATAATACAGTCAAAATTCGTTACAACGGCATAGTTCGTTTGAGATGAATCTGCCGTTCTAACGAATCTGCCGGTATAACGAATCGGGGATTTTTTCCGTCCGATTCCGGTAATTGTTATCTGTCGGGAATTGGTATCTGTCGGGAATTGGCTACCACGAATTGTAGCGATGTTATTTGTTGTCAATTTATGCTAGCGTAATTCGGCATTATCGGCGCGATATGTGCTGAATTAAATACTTATTTGTCACCTCGTTGATAAATCAATGCATATGTATACAAATTTATATCAATGAAAGAAACAACACTCCAATAATAATCCGATGTTTGACAAGGTCAAGGTTGCACGCGAACCTCGTGTGATAATTGGTAATTACGTAGACACGTGACTACCGGATTATATGTGAACGTTGTTTCTTTATTGTTAGAAATTCGCAAACAAGTGCATAAAGAAAAGAAACACATTTAAATGAACAGTTTGTTTTTATTTACATGCTAACATTTATGAAAATACGAAACAATAACATACAGAGTTGTATCCCTTTCAGTATTTCATTTCGCCCCAACGAGAACTCGGCCCAGAAACTATGTTGCTAACTGTTAATTTATCACCGCAATAATCCTTAATTATATGTGGACAAAGGCACGCGGTCGAGTATTTGTGACAATATACAGACCGACACGTTGTTAATTGACGCGATTTATGACATCGTGTCAGGGTTAATCAGCCGTGAAATTGTTTAGCGACTGGTTCCCGAACATCGGTGATGCCGGATAACTGAGCTGGGTCAAAGTCCTGGTACCAGCTACACAGGTTACCGGCGCCGTTATAGCGAACATTAAATACGACTTAAATTGTGTATTCGTTTGCGGGATTTCTCTGCCGGTGCCGGAAGCCGAATTTGCCGGTATATCGAACAGTTTAAAGAGCGTGCCGATTCGTTTGGCGGCGTATCGTGCCGGAAGGCGAATATGCCGTTGTAACGTGTGCCGTTGTAACGAATTCTGACTGTAATGCCAATCAATACGTGGGGTAATGGTGAATGAATATTTATTTTGCCACACAAAGCCTTTGTGGGGATGAACCTTTAAACTGCTGACACATACATAACTAAGCATATATTATTGATGGTTACAATTGAATGTATTGTTAAATGTTGTACTATTACAAATTGTCTGATTGTGAATTATATGTAGAGCGTGTGTTTGTACTGTATAAATGTGTTTCTAATGCACTCTAATGTCCCAAGTGGTATTCTGGTATTATTGTCAAAGGCTTGCATATGAAACGTCCTGGTCCGAAACGTCCTGGTGACCTGGTCCGAAAATTGCATGGTCCGAAGCGTACGGCGAATAAAAATACAAATATCTCACCGTTGATCACGTTTCATATGTTTTGGCAGTAATAGATCGTTCACACAAAGAGAAAGTATGTATCCTGTGTAATCTTGCATCTCAAATGGTAGTATATCACGAATGATAGTCGAGTTATCACAATATGTAACAGTATCAACATCAGGGAAGTTTGACAGGTGGTCGCCATTGAAATAGTGTTGCTAAGAGATCGCACTGGAGAGACATTAAATGCGCAAAGTAGTAAATAAGGCAATTATAATTCTAACGACGAATTTATTGCTTTTAGTATTGAAAAATATTGAAATTAGCACAATAAACGTATATACATTCGCTAATATCTTGTAATTGAGTTGGAACTATTTTCTTCTTAGAAAATATTATTTGCGTGATCCGTCCGGTATAACCTGCTCAACAAGCTTGCAATCCGGTACGATTTTCCAACGAGACTCGATGCAACTAAAGGAGTGCATTAGAAATAGGTTAACCGCATTGTAATTTTGAAATTTGCGGCGTATATCAGAAAATTAACCCTATATTGAAAATTAAAACTAAACACTGAAATAGTGTGTTCCCCGACCGTTCCAAGGCGGTACCCTTGTGTCATGTCTGGTTACACAATACATATGAGGGCCTGTTATTGACTGTTGATTCTTTGGGAGTTCAATATTGCTTAGATTTCATTTCTTTTATCGCGCATTTTATAGTACATATTGGCCTCTGTCTGGCTAAAGGGACTGTACGGCGGTTGGCAACTTGGGACCAGCATAGGCCCAGATCAGCATGCGCTATACTAGCTGCACGTTTTCCGCGTTATAGGCAACAAATCACACTATATCGCTACGCAACGCTACACAGTAAAATTGTGGGCAATAACATTTACACTTCGCGCACTAACAAGGTTCATGATCACGTGGTTACAACAACAACAACGTCACCCACTCCAAAGTAAATATTATTTGATATTTTCCTTAATATGCAGCGTATTTTGATGAAATATGGCGCAGCAAACGCGTCTTCATGAGTTGCATTTGGTGGTCTCGGGAGTTTGGCACAGACTTATGTGTTTTTGCGAAGAATCGATGTCCGTGTCTCTGACACGGAAATAGATTATTCGCAAAAACGACATAAGTTTGGGTCAAAATACAGAGACCACCAAATGCATCTTAACAAAACGCGTTTGATGCGCCATATTTCATCAAAATCCGTTACGTAATAAGGACAATATAAAAGAATACGTACTTTGAATCGGTACTTGTTGTTGTTGTTAGTACCACGTGATCATACACCTTGACTAAAGTATAGGGAAAAAACCTTCAGGGCGCTGACGTTCATCCATCGCTATAATGTTATTGAGCGACGATTCTACACAAGGACACACAAATATATTACCATACATTTACCTAATAAAGTGTGTATTAGCAACATTATTACGCCACTCTCCACGAAGAAGAAAGTAAACAAAGAAGGCTTCAAATGCATATTTTGAAAGACGCTTATGTAATGCAATGTAATGAAATGTAATTATAGTCTGTTTCACGAAAGCTGCCCAAATTTTACGGCTATATAGACAATTCAAAAACAATATTATTTTCGAAAATATTAAATTAAAGGAAAATTTAAGAATGAGCCTTCTTTTTATTTCGTGAAATTTGGTCAAATATTGATTTTATTACGAAAAATTGATTTGTCTATGGGAATTTAACATGGGGGAAAAAGTGGTAAGGAAGTGTGGGAGGAGTCAAAAAACGAAAAAAATTGGAAATTGACTCCGAAACCTGGCTAGATAGCTTGGATATGATCTAACTAAGAAAACAAAAGTTAAATTTTAAAAATCGGTCCAGTATTTCTGAAATTCAAAAAAAAAAATTCCTGTAAATACCATGAATATGTCTTGGAATTTCATTAGAATTGCGTCCAGAGGACGCAATTCTAATGAAATTTCAAGACATATTTACAGAGAGAAATAAAACATATACTCCTAATTCGATATTTGCACCGCTAGCATGCAAAGAGTTAATCACTGAAGTAGCCGTGTCACAATCACCTCAAACACTTGTATTAAAATCCTACTGAATGAATGTGTAAGAGAACAACATTAATATCTACACGTTTCAATAAGGTCATAAGAGCCCTTTTCACAACCGAGGGCGAACCATGGGGTTATTTTTTGCTGGTCGTGGAGTGCTCATTCAGTCATTGATGTCGTGTTGAATGCTCCGAGATGACGATGTTATATAATGTAAACTACATCATGTTTACAAGCATTTACGATTGCAAATCAATACACAATGTACAAGAACAATTAGTCATGGTATGCCTATGATCAGGGTGTGGGGGAATACGTGGTATCGGAAGTGCGTCACGTAATGTTTGACGTCAGTTTAGTTGGTTTTTCCTCAATACCTTTTCAATTACAGAAGTTGTGAACTGTTTGTGTTGAAACATGATGGCGCAGAAAATTCAGCATTGTTTAATGTTCAACACATCTTTTGATACATGTTAAAGTTTTGTTTCTGCATTTATACAGCACATGGTCAATGTATGCACATGAAGATGTGATAACACAGTTAGATCACGTTCGTCCGCAAGTTCGAGGAGAGGGGTTACCCGCCACATCGGGGCACTCTGGTAACCCGCCAAATTGGGGCCCTTTTTACCCGCCAAATAGGGACCCTGCCTCTGGTTACATGCAAACTAGAGGCCCTGGTTATTATATCCACTTTTTGAAGACGCATGATTATATTGCTTTTGTTATGTGTGTCCGTCCGTCCGTCCGTCCGTCGGTACGTTCATTCGTTTCTAGTAAGTCTAAACACTTTTAAAGTATAATAGCTGCAGCCGTTATACTTTAAACGTGTTCAGACTTATTAGAAAAGAATGAACGTACCGACGGACGTACGGACGGACGGACACACATGACGAAAGCAATATACTCATGTTTCTTCAAAAAGTGAATACAATCACCAGGGCCTCTATTTGGCATGTAACCAGAGCCCTTAATTGGCAGTTTACCAGGGCCCCTATTCGGCTGGTAAAAAGGACCCCTATTTGGCGGGTTACCAGAGTGCCCCTATGTGGCGGGTAAAGTTGCCAACCCTACTGACTTCGATCGATAATCCTGCGGACGAACCGTGATATAACTGTGGCTAATTCCGCATATCTGGCTGTGAATGGAGAAATGGGGCTTACGGGTTTAGCGACCAGTGTAGATCCAGATCAGCCTGTGCATCCGCACAGTCTGATCAGGATCTGCACGTGTCGCCATTCCGTTAATGAAACACATGCTTCTAACAAGCAATATACAGTGAAACCTCTCTAAACCGGACACCCTGGGAAGTCCCCAGGGTGTCCGGTTTAGAGATGTTTCACTGTAATTCCGATATAAGAGCAGTGAAACACATGCCTCAGTGCATTTCAATCATGAACACCGATAATCATCAGCGATATTCGACAGCGAAATCGGTCATAAATTAACACATCGGTGTCGCAAGGCTGTTCGGTTTAGAGAGGTTTCACTGTAAATCCTTACCAGGCTACATGAGTGTGCTATTTGATAAGTAGCTACGCTGGTCACAAATCCCATAAGCCCCATTTATGCAGTCACAGCCACATATATGTGTTCAAATGTATCTATTGTTTTGCCACAGAATCGAGCACTGCCAATGAAGGCAACATGATAGATCACATGAAAACTCGTGAACATGTTGGGGTTTTAAAAAAAAAGGTTTTAGTGTGACCATAAAACATGCAAAGCATCGTACAGTAGAACCCCTGAAAACCGGACACAGAGGAAAATTAGTTGAGCTTAATTTAGATACGTTACATTGTCATTTACCTCGTTCGGAAACGCTCGGAAACGTTCGGAAACCACGTGGTCCCATAACCCGGATGCTGTATATGTCCCCCTGTATTGTATCGCGAGATAGCTGTCATTCTCTAATGGATATTGTTCATTCGCCAAGTAGAATAACCCGGTACAGAAACAGAATAGCCCGACAGTGTAGTATTATACAGAGGAACATCTCTAGTCGGGAAACCAACAACACCTCAGTGTCTCATCTTGTATTAAGGCCATGCCATGCAGTGTTCTTCTCTGTTAAGCGTCCACCCGGATGGCCGAAACCTACTTATATATCCGGTAAAAACAAACAAGGCTTTGGGAAAAAAACGAATGTAAATTTATGTTAAAAGCTTCCTCAACCCTTTGCAGTGTAAAAAGGGTTGATGAAGTTGTTAACATAAATTTAAATTGCCGCTAAATAATAAGAAATCACTCTTATTAAACTTATTAAGAGTAAATTCATGAACGGATTTAAAACTTAGACAAGTCCCAAATCAATGTTCATATTACTTGTCAAGTTGACCAGTAAATAGTGTAAAATAGCATGCACAGTTTTTTTTTCATAGAACCACTCTCAAAACCTACACGGACGCTTAACAGAGGAAGAACTTGCCATGGCCTAACCCGAAAGTGGCCCTGTGTGGCAGCAAGAAAATTCGGGTTAATATTGTATGAGAATCGCTGATGAGCCGCCTATATGCATGGATTAGATTGCAATCTCTCTAGTCCAGACAGACACCATGTGGATCTCCCAGGGTGTCCGGTTTAGAGAGGGTTAGACAGTACACGTGTTATCCACCCGACCTCACAGTGCAGGGCAAAGATAGACAATCGATATCAATCATTGAGGTTAGGTGTTGCCGTAGTTGTCGCCCTTGGACTGTCAAAAGGATTTTCAGCCAACATGTGGCGAGCACAATCTCTAAACCGGGCACCGTCACAGGTTGAAGTAGCGGACCAAGGTCTATAAATACATGTACATTAAATATTCATAAAAGCATCAATAAGTGGAAACAAATAAGTTAAACAAAATGCTTTACTCCCTCCTAACACACATAGGAGGAGTAAAGCAATACTTTCACTTATTTGTTCCCTTATTGATGCTATAGGTATATATTTAATGTACATGTATTTATAGACCTTGGTCCGCGACTTCAACCTGTGGGCACCGTCTGTATTTTGGTGGGTTTCATTATCATTTACTTATACGCTTGGTCTCATATATGCGTCGAAATATGAAACAGAATAGGACAGATCGTTTAATTCTAGATGTGTAGATCATATTTCTGAACATATTTGTACATATGATATGAACGTCAATTGTAATAATGTGAGGGTTGGTTGGTAAAAACATGTTTATAATGCAACACTAGTTATGTTTCGGTAATATAAACATGCGTTTCAATCGATGGTTTCCAATTATTAACTATAATAGGAATTTCTTTCAATTTATTTTTTTATAGTATTACCAGTTTATGTCAAGCCAAATTATGTCCACTGATTTTGACATTATCTGCAAACATGTTATTGAATATAACGGATGTTTTTGGGAATATGATCAAACAAAATGGTTCGATTGATTTATATATGTGATTCAGTGGGCATGAACCGACAACCCACATATTGGATACCCGAGACATCGTCTGGGGCGCAGTGCCTTTACTATTGGCTCCTCATTGCAAATCTACGGTGTTCCGTTAAGGCCATCGTACTATCGCTATTGGGTCGATACTACGATAGTACGATAGTACGATACTACGATGACGATAGTACGATAGCACGATGACAATAGTACGATATCACGATGACGATAACGCGATACCACGATAGTACGATGACGATACTACGATATTATATCGTACTATCGTCATCGTACTGTCGTGATCTCGTATTATCGACCCGATAGCGACATTACGATGGCCTTAACGGAACACTGTTTATCGTAGTATCGTACTATCGTCATCGTGCTATCGTACTATCGTCATCGTAGTATCGTATTATCGTCATCGTAGTATCGTACTATCATCATCGTGGTATCGCCTTCCGGATGGACACGCGCATGCGCATTGTTTGTCTGCGAAAATGGTGGTACGCCTTAATCAAGGTGTGGGATCACGTGGTTTCCGAACGGCATGACGTCATGTTTTGTAGATGTGTTTACAGTGGATTCTTTGTGAAATTTATAAGTTATTGTAAAGAACTTTCAGAGCACCCATAAAACACATATGCCATCGTATTTGGTGCGCTACATACCATCAAAATCCGTCCGTTTGTTAGGAAGATTTTAATGAAAATCGACTGTAAAAATGACGTCACAGATTACGTCACGTCGGAAAACGGCGCAAACAAGATTATTTTTTCAAATATCTGTGTTAAAAATCTATTAAATGAAATTAAAGTAATCTACTGATGATTATATGTATCAAAATACCGGCGAATTACCTCGTCATCCATTGTTTTGATGCGAATGCGCATGTCCATCCGGAAGGCGATACTACGATGACGATAGTACGATACTACGATGACGATAGTACGATACTACGATGACGAGAGTACGATAGCACGATGACGATAGTACGATACTACGATAAACAGTGTTCCGTTAAGGCCATCGTAATGTCGCTATCGGGTCGATACTACGAGATCACGACAGTACGATGACGATAGTACGATACTACGATGACGATAGTACGATATAATATCGTAGTATCGTCATCGTACTATCGTGGTATCGCGTTATCGTCATCGTGGTATCGTACTATAGTAATCGTGCTATCGTAGTATCGTCATCGTAGTATCGTACTATCGTCATCGTAGCATCGTACTATCGTCATCGTAGTATCGTACTATCGTCATCGTAGTATCGTACTATCGTACTATCGTAGCATCGACCCGATAGCGATATTACGATGGCCTTAACGGAACACCGTACAAATCAGACGAGCATGTGTCCGAGTAGTTGCGGGAAGTAACTCTGCAGAATACTCCACGGGAGTATTCTACAGAGTTGCTTCCCGCAACTAGTGTCCGAGTGTTCATACACCTGAATTAAAACGGAGCGTCTATACACCGGACACCCTGGAGACCACACATGGCGTCCAGTGTAGAGAGGTTACACTCATCTTTGTAGTGTGAAATTCCCTACAATCACCTAGGTGATGAACACAAACAGAATGATAACCAAAGTACTGAAATTACTGAAATATGTTTTCTCCATCGGTGTGTGGGGTAAGTTAACTTTGTAAAACACACTGCTGTAACTTGCAGGGTCCGTACTGAAATATATAGAAAATCGCCCACCCCCTTTTACTGCTAGCTCCGTACTGTCCCGTGAGACCAAAAGATAATAGATGTTCATACGCACGAAATGTCTTGATTCGTATCTTCCATAATTTAAAGGATAAACTGAGCACAAAACTGTGAAAACTATAGAGAATAGTATATGTAGAGTTTTAGATACAAAGCAAGACGGACCAAAACGCCATAGGATAAGTTGGCACAGGGTACTATTTTCATGGTCGTACTCGCCAGTTAGGAGTGGCACGACAATGGCTGCCCTCATAGAAATATGAGTGACACAATATGCTAGTTCAAGGGAGATAACATATAAAAATAAAAAGTAAACACGACGACTCTGGATCTGAGGTGGAACGGTCATTTCTGTCTGTTTATGACACTCCGTCTGACAGCTAAATCTGATCCGGTTCCTAATGAGTGGTTTCCGGCGTGTCGTTTGTCAGTTATGGACAGTATATGTTCAATAAATGGTGTTGGGGTTCACACCTGGGACCAAATGATCTGGTGTAGTAAGGGCGCCTGGCACCGGACCTTGGCCATTGTTATTTCATTGCCGAATTATGAATAATACAGTAACCCCTCCCCATGCAAGTGCATTCGCGTTAGTATATGCCATTGCTGTTGAACGGACTGAAGCGAGTTTCGTTTCGTATGCAACTTTTTTAATAAATATCATATTAACCCTGAGACCGTTATCTTATATTTTTTTGTCGTCTGCTGATTATTTTCTATTTTACATTCTTATCATCAAAAATATGCGTTGACAGCACTTTAGAATAATTTACAACATGGTTTGACAGCACTTCAGAATCATTTCCATTGGAAATGATTCTGAAGTACTGTCAAACCATGTTTTTATTGAGAAATAAGTCAACATATAAAAGCAGCAGCAGACGATAATTGTTGTTAGTGGCGTTCTAAGGGTTAAATAATCATGCATATTATATTATATTCATTACCACAGGTTCTGAAGAACGGTTGATATGGGCTATTTTGGTATATCTGGTGGTTTGGTAGCATTGTTACCAACACACAATTTACGTCGCCTCACGCGAATTACTTGTATAAGTACGGTAATTTACTTTGACAGAAAGAAAGGGGCCCGAAAGTTCGGGACGGTGAATGTGTAGATAATTGACGAGTCTGTCGTGTGTAATGATTTAGCATTGGTAGTTGCACAAAACTATATAAATTACCCAAAACCAACGAAATCCACCCAAATCTACCCAATATCCACCAACATTCTGACCATCTGTTCAAAACCCTGCGGAAATGACATGTCTTAGCTAGGGGGCCAAAGCCCATTTTTGGAGTCAACCTGTCATGGGATGCTGTAAAAGGTTGTGTGGTATCAATGTGTTCAGGAACCCTTCACAAACAATTTCCAGGTGCACAACCCGAAAAATGTGCTACTGGAAAAAAATGGTAATATAAAATATACTTATGACTAAATATCTGGTATAAATGCACATATAGTCACAATTCCTGTTGCTAAACCTATGTGCTATGGGTCACAGAATACATTCATACCATCAGGGGATACATCAGGTTGTTAATTATAAAAATAATGGACATGACAGACAATATGGTCGCCAGAAATACACAAAAAAAAAAAATAAGTTGAACATTAAATAAAAGTTGCAATTTCTTTGGCAACAATTGCTGTAGCACGCATTATTCAGTCAAAATACAATCGTATGAGGTACACATTACTTCATGTTAAAGCGAGTGTGTGGCATACATTATTAATGCAATTATAGATTTTAGATGAAAGTATACTATCAAACAACTGTTATTTTTGGTCATTGAATTCAGAATATTTTACCAATATTTTATGCATACATGTATTTTTCATCTGCTGAGTTTCTTTGTTTTATATACTGATATGTATAGTTCTTAAATTCTGTAATAACATATAAAGAATAACACGATGTATGTGATGCATTCGCTTTAACATTCACTACTTGTGTACTGTTTATATATAGGATTCATCATCACTGCTCTCACTTATGTCACTGTTCAAGTCATCAGCCGCGAGAACACTTCTCTTGCGATCCGGTGCATCGACAAGCAATATAGCATGGTACACCTCTTCACACATGAACATCTATTACCACACCTTTTGGTACAACTGCAAGCAATCGATCTGGCCATTTATTGAGGCCATAGTGGTTCAGACGTTGTTACGGGAACATAGCTATCATCTTTGGCATTCCATCCGAATTTCTCAAATGAAGGTAGAGTTGGCTTAGGAATGTGCACCGACTTGTCTATTGTGGTTGCCAATGCTGCATGCTTTAGATGAGAACGGAATATGCCTTCCGTTGGTGGTAGAATCTTCAACAGTGCTGATTTTTTGTTTAGAAATTTGTGAGCTCGAATGTCAGCAAGAGATTGGCCGGCATCGGTTGATTTAGCATACACTCCAATCATCAGTTGCTTTGCTTCTTTGGCTACATTGTCATCAAGCTGGAATACGTCAGGAGTTTCGGCAAAGTCTTGCATCGCTGGCAGATGGATAACCATGTCTTCTTACTGGTATAATAGAAGAAACTTGTGGTGTCTCTTCCACTCAGGCTATGAATGAAGGGAAGGGATCGGCATCGAGATGGTCCTAATGCTGCAGCTATATCGTGTATAGGCAGGTATGCATCACTGTCTGTTCTAATCCATATTTCTGACAATTCTTTCAGTAGAGATGCTGTATAACAGACTAAGATGAAAATCACGTCTGTGTCGTTGCTATGAATGACCAAGCGTTGAGTGTGTTCATGATTAACACTGTGGATTGCATGCAGCACAATTCGCGTGTCTGCTTCCTCCTGAGTGGATTCAAGTTCGGGGACAGGGGTAGAAGAAGAAGAACCATGACTAATTTTAAAAGTCTTTGTTTCTTCACTAAATCCACTTCCAAGATACAGATTGACATGATTCAGAGATGGAGCTTCAGTTTCGGATATCAACCAAGTGTCACATAGGAATCTCTGTAATCCAGCTTTGTTGGCTGGTACTGAAAAGAACTCGAGTGGTTCTGGAGAACGAATTTGTTCTTGTATATCATATACTTTGGGTTCAGATGGTTTGTTTCGGCTCCGCTTTTTACTTTTAGCTCTCTTCAAGCTTGGTGTCCTATATCTATCACAGCAAAAGTGAATCGATTCCGTATTTACCAGTATGTCTGAGAGCAAGTTGTGCTTGTATCGCTGGGATATCTGCCCAAATGTTTCATCTTTATGGAAAGACCAATGACGAATGGCAAACATAGCATCAACAATAACTGCTATTTTGAGCTGGCTTTCTGGCAATTTGGCCACCGAACTCACATTCGTCTCTGTTTTCATGGCATTGACAAAGTTTGCCTTATTACCCGATCGCATCTGGCCATCTTCTGTGAATATTGATGGTGGATATTTGCTGCATTCATGATTGCCAATATAGTTGATACTATCAATTTGTCCACCACTTGCTGCAATCTGGATCATGCGAAGCAGAGGTACACTTTGTGGTTTTATTTTACGCGACTTTGACGTTTTGTTCTGAGTAGCAAATGTTTGTAGTTTCACAACTTTGGTTTTCTTCTGCTTCTGTTGTATTGAATCATTTAACGAGTCCTTACCGATTTGCTTAACATGCAAGAGTTGTTGTTGTACATTTGGGTCTGCCTTTTGACCAGTAGCTATGTTGATGTGGTTGTGTTGCAAATGGGCTCTTTTTGATTGCAGCAACTACCTTTAATATGTCATGACAATCTCTTTCGATTCTGACACGACAACTTTCACGATGCGGATTATCTATTTCTGGATCTAGATGTAGCATACTCTTTAATTCTGATGAGACAGTTGCAGTCAATGCCTTCGTATACACCCACTTACTTCGAGCCTGGGGATTAGTCGTTATTCCATCTTGTCCACATCTAGACGTCGTTGTGGTGACCCTCAGCTCTTCTACCAACAAAGGCACCTTGCATAAATGCCCGATCAACTTCCGGTGATGTTTCGGGCAGTTGTTGAACACATCTCACACATCACAACACCACCACCACCAGTAACTACATATATTAGAGAAGACCAATTGAAGAAAATGATATTGGTGTACTCTGACACATTAATAAATTGAAAAAGTGTTGTCAATGAATTTTGCAGGCCATGTTACGATGTACTGCATGTATTTTGGCGGCCATCTTGGATTCTTTATCTACCAGTGATGTTTTCCATTCACCGATTTATCAAATAAACTCTATAACATAAAGAACCTTAGTATTGCAGTAAAATTTGTGACTATATCTTCAACGATATTCAATAAATATAGAAAATTCATAATTGACGGCGGCCATCTTGAAAACGGTTGTATATTTTTTCCAGTAGTACATTTTTCGGGTTGTGCACCTGGAAGTTGTTTGTGAAGGTCTACTGAACACATTGATACCACACAACCTTTTACAGCATCCCATGACAGGTGGAACCCCTTGGCCCCCTAGCTATCTACCAATTATTTGAGCTGACAATTCATGATCAGATTTCATAAAAAAAGATCAAAGGCATACTGACTGCTTTAAAGAAGATGCCTTATAATACTTGTCGTATGGAGTGACACTGGCGCATGCGCATCACGACATTTCAGCCAATCAGTCATGATTGTTATTGACCATATATATACGAACATACTGACGTCATGTGATCGTCTATCCGGCAGAAAATGGCTATTAATTAACTCAAGACGAGGCCAGAAGTGAATCTGTCTGAAAGGAATCCAGTTATGGGGGCAATATGATTTAGCTAAAGTGACATGATCGAGTTTCGCTTATATCAAGGACATAACGTAATAGCGGATAGAAAACGGTGGGGGAATATCTGCTACACCCACGGGGCACTCGCTGTTTAACCCGGTCATCGCTATGTTACAGGGGCTCGTTTCACTAATTCACTAAGCTTCGTACGACTAAAATGTTCGTAAGCGAAAACTCATGTTAGTCTGTAAATTTCACATTAACAATATGTTCTTGTAAATAATTATTAGATTTTCATTTATTGAGCATTTATTGAAATTTTCAGACGATCCTAAATTTGCATTTACGAACATTTCAGTCGTACGAAGTTTAGTGACGGGCCCCAGGAATGGAGACTACCATGTTATTTTTCAGACCGTTCCATTCATCATAAAGGGGTAATGAGTTAGAAATCATAAAACATCCGCAAACAGTGCAGATCCAGATGAGACGGCTCGTTACGAGCCGGCTCATCTGGATCTACACTGTTTGTCAAAAAAAATATGATAGCGGTATGAGGTGTTGAAATAGTCAGCACACTAGCCAGTTTATGTGAACTAGCGGTACCATCCTGACGTATAATCTAAATATCGGAAAAACGTTCATAATAAAAGAACCTTTTAATAATTTGTTGTTGTTGTTGTTGTTGTAGTTGTTGTTGTTTCTTTGCGTTATCTGAACTCGCGACAGTTTATCGCCCTGATTGGCCATATTGATAATCTGACCGGAGATTTGTGGCCGACAGGAAACAAACAAGAAACGTGCCGCGAATCAGGATCTCGCCGCCGTCGTCGGCAATCGATTGTCAAACGTCCGTCGGCGGAAATAGGGACAAAACGCGCCATCTTAAGACCGATGCAAACATTGCAGATATTCATTATATTACAACATGGACATGTTCAGGTCTGGTGTGCTTCGTTGACTTAACATCTCGGACCTTACGTCCTTACAGTAGAACCTCTCTAAACCGGACACCTAGACAGATTGGTGTCCTTAATTATGGTGTGTTTAGTTTAGGTTTATTATTATGTTAATACAGTGGAACCTCTCTAAACCGGACACCGAGAAAGATTGGTGTCCTTAATTATGGTGAGTTTAGTTTAGGTTTATCCATTATGTTAATACAGTGGAACCTCTCTAAACCGCACACCATGGGAGGTCCCCAGGAGTGTCCGGTTTAGAGAGGTTCCACTGTAAAACAGACATATGACTTCTTCAAGACATGCGTGGATAGTTTGTTATCATGAACATACATTATTATTGGAGGTAAATGGCAATGGCAAAATTCAGTACAACTAACATGTCTATGTGTCCGGTTTAAACAGGTTCAACTGTATGTGTTCCTGTTCCCGAAGCACATGCTCACTTGGAATACTTATTGCCTGATTTACTATAGGAATGAATGGCCTTTTTGGTATAAACTTGGAAAAGTCGTGGGAATACTGGACAAAGGCCGGAAGGCCTCGTCCAGTATTCCCGCGACTTTTCCAAGTTTATATCCCCGATAAATTCCACAAAAAGGCCATTCATTCCTTATAATTCCAGCATTTGAAATAAATTCATCAAGAAAATGTGTTTATTTTCCGTTTTCTTAAGAATTATTTTAACTGCGCCTGACGGTTACGGAAAGTAGTTCGGCATGGAGTTTACTGGGATATAAATTTTGGACAGAGACTTGCTACGGACCAATCAAATGTTAGGGAATTGTGTAAATATTTTTAAGCTGGAATTATAGTGGGACATCTCTAAAGCGGACACCCTGGGGACCTCCCAGGGTGTCCGGTTTAGAGAGGTGTCACTGTATTACGTCACCAAATTGGCATTGTCCGGGATTTTCAGACCGTTACATACTGATGGAATACGTTAGTCTGTCTTAGTGCTATAGTGTCTAGTTGGCTTAATGGCGAACAGTGTATGCCCTGATGTCGCCGCGCGTCGATATTCAATGACGATACTGGTCGCATATAAATGTTCCGTAAGCTGTTGTGACCGTGGGTCGGGGGCTGGGCGTTGGTCCGGTCATTGTCCGGCAAATGCATGCAACCAGAAACTCATGTTCTGCAAACACCAGACATTATTTGAATCAAGTGAAACATTTATGTTGCAACAAGGTGACATATAGGTCCAATGGGCCGGGTGTAATTAGTATGATTATCAATGTTATATTTAGTCTTGTACATTTACACATGTCACTATAATAAACAAATTACTTACTTACTTACTTATATAGAGCCTGCCCATTGTGTGCCCACGTGGTCTGATCAGGGCATATACACAACCGCCTGCATTAATCTTGCCCAGCTTATCAATGTTCCTGTAGCGATATTATGTTTTATTGTTTTTTATTTATTTATACATTATTTAACGAGGGTGACACATTTGGCCAAGGCCAGTCTGCATGCGCTGTGGTCCTCACTATATAATTGCATTAAAACATGTGCACATTATACATTATACAAATACATGTAAAACACTAGAGAGTTTTGCGAACAGAGTAGACACTACACAATATATACTGATTGCAATAACATTAAGTGTGAAAACATAGATCTGGCAAATATTGTAGTCCCAGATCCCAGGTAGATTTGTATCAACACTAGTTGAAATCACTATATTGAATAATTTTCACAACCAATCATGCTACATTCGCTGTATATACCAGCAATAATTCCAGCACACAAATATTTACACAATTCCCTAACATTTGATTGGTCCGTTGCAAGTCTCCGTCCAAATTTATATCCCAGTAAACTCCATGCCAAACTACTTTCCGTAACCGTCAGGCGCAGTTAAAATAATTCTTAACAAAACGGAAAATAAACACATTTTCTTGATGAATTTATTTCAAATGCTGGAATTATAAGGAATGAATGGCTTTTTTGTGGAATTTATCGGGGATATAAACTTGTAAAAGTCGCGGGAATACTGGACGAGGCCTTCCGGCCTTCGTCCAGTATTCCCGCGACTTTTCCAAGTTTATACCCCGATAAATTCCACAAAAATTCCATTCATTCCTATAATAAGGCCATAAACTACACAATTTGGACCGGATTTCTATAAATAAATTCAACTAGCTACGATCCCTCATTGCGTTCAAATGTTGAATATCTCCTGATCCGTTAGTTGGATCATTACGAAACTTTATCGATAGATAGCACGCACTGATGGCTATCCAGCCATTGCCATTCGGATGACCTTAATCTTGGTCACCTTGACATTCGTGGGTGAATCACTCGCCGGTAGGCGCCTAGTATATATTGGCGCGCCACATTTCACGTAACGGGTAGGCCAAGGATTTGCAGTCAGACACAGAAACCATACGCCATCCAATGAGCAATTACGTAACTACTATCTGTTTCATGAAACCTACCCAAATGTACGGCTATATACATAATGCAAAAACAATATATGTTTCGATACTATTAAATTACAGCAAATTTAAGAATGAACCTTCTTTATTTTTCGTGAAATTTTGTAAAATATTGATTTTATTGCGAAAAAACAATTTCCCCATGAGTGAGAGTGAAGATGTCTATGGGGATTTAATATGGGGACATTTTTCTAATTTCAGAAATAGTGAACCGATTTTCAAAATGTAACTTTTGTTTTCTTAGTTAGATCATTTCCAAGCTATCTAGCTAGATTTCAGAATCAATTTCCAAAATTTTCGTTTTTCCAGTCGGCTCCTCCTCCAGGTTCTCTACCTCTTTTTTCCCCATGTTAAATTCCCATAGAGAACTAATTTTTCGCAATAAAATCAATATTTGACCAAATTTCACGAAATAAAAAGAAGGCTCATTCTTAAGTTTTGATAAAATTTAATATTATCGAAGAAAATATTGTCTTTGCATTGTTTATATGGCCGTACAATTTGGGCAGGTTTCGTGAAACAGACAGTAGACATAATCGGGAGGAATACGTACAGTTCTCCGATTAACTGCACCATATATGGAGACCGACCAGAAATAGCTGTCATGTGACTTATAAACGGGCAAAGGGCAATACTTTCGCATTTAGCCGGCTTTCTACACAATGAAGTTAATTTCAGATTCTGCGTAATAAACTTGCGGCAATTGCGTCTTTAGTTTAATACCATGGCTTATTAGTTCATACAGTGGTATTCGCCATGTATTCGCCATGGAATAACGCAATATTATAATACACTACTGTCTGTTCCACGTTTTTGTGCCGACAAGCTTTTGGCTATTAAACACATTCAATCTAAAACATTATTAAAATGTAACTTACTTTTTCACTAATAACAAAAATAGTCACCCGCCCCAAAAAATTTGTTTGGATGAAATTCCATCAAATATTGATTTTATAGCGAAAAACATGGGGGGGGGTGGGGGTAATGAGGAGGAAGCAGTGGGGGAGGAGTCAAAAAACGATATAGTTTTTAGAAATTGACTCCGAAACTTGTCTAGATAGCTTGAAAATGATGTAACTAAGAAAACAAGTTAGATTTTGAAAATCGGTCCATAAATAAAAAAATATATGTATATAAAAAAATATTTTTAGCCCCCAATTTATCCAATACAAATTTTTTTTTTTTTTAATAAAATCAATATTTCATAGAATTTCATCTAATACATTTTTGTGAGTAGGGTGACATTTTGTTATTGATGAAAAACTACTTACATTTAAATATCTTTTAGATTCAATGTGTTTAATAGCCAAAAGTCCGTAGGTACAACAACGTGGAACAGACAGTAGTGCAATAACTATGTAAATGGGACCGAAATAGTATGTACAACTTCAATGTATGTTGCTGTGTTTATGTAATAAATATATTCTAGCACTTTTTTCTGATTCAGTATATTTATTAAACGAGTTTACTGATTTTCTAATCATGAACACCACCTTTACTGCAATGTATCTGTGTCATATGGCCAGTCAAATGCACAGTAATTATTCAAACCCAGGTGTCAGGTCCAAACCCGGGTTAAGCTCCTCAAATATGGGTTTGAAAAATAACCACCACTCGCACTGGTCTTTCTTCCCAGGCTTGGGTAATTATTGTGCATCGCGCATGAAGCGCCAATCGAGAACTACAACCCGGGATTGAGGTACGCCAAATGCACAATATTACCTCAAACCCGGGGTTGAGGTTCGCCAAATGCACAATCTTACCTCAAACCCGGGTTCGAGGGGCCCGTTTCACTAAACTTCGTACGACTAACATGTTCGTAAGTTCGAAATTATGATAATCTGTAAATTTAACATTAACACTGTTTTCTTGTAAAAAATTATTGGATTTACATTTATTGAGCAAAGGCTGCATATGCAGCCTATGCTCAATAAATGTAAATCCATCAATATAAATTTCCAGACCCTAATTTCCAGATCCTAAATTTGCACTTACGAACATTTTAGTCGTACGAAGTTTAGTGAAACGGGCCCCAGCTCTCAAACTCCGGTTTGATGTATTGGTGTGTAAAGTGATTACGCAAACCCGGCTTTGAGACCTTACTACAGAGGAACCTCTCTTAACCGGACACCCTGGGAGGTCCCCAGGGTGTCCGGTTTAGAGAGGTTCCACTGTCAATCAGGCATTTGATCATTCTGAGCCATAGCTGCGTGCTATGCGATCACGAACAGACATCATCACCTGAGATAAATGACAAAGAAACTATTAGAAAATAAGATCACATGTGTTGTCTTGGTGCCCGGTTTTGAGAGGTTCCATTGTATAACCTAACATAACATAACAACATGGATGTCAGATCGTGACTGTCTGCATGAATCGTGCTCAATACATTAATTACATAAAATGTTATATCAAGCCTAGTTCAAACACGGCAAACCACAAGCAAACAACCGTTTAAATAGATGCACTATACGCATATAGAACTGTTCCATTAAGGATTTTTTTTTTATCGAAGACAATCTGACATTCATAATTAATTTCTCCAAGCCTCCAACACTGTCTAAACACGTGGATGTGACTTTAGAAATGGGCTTATGGGATATGTGATGAGTGTATATAGCTCCTGATCAAATAGCACACTCCTATAGCCTAATAATGATATGTATTGCTTGTTAGAATCATCACGGGTGTTACGTTGACTGAATGGCGAACAATGCAGATCCTGATCAGACTGTGCGGATGCACAGGCTGATCTGGATCTACACTGGTCGCAAACCCAATAGGCCCCGTGTCTCCAGTCACAACAACAATTTCATCCACGCCGTTTCCTCAATAACAACATCATATTTCTAATACTGACATGTGTCTGTTTTTCCTGTATCTGTATTTGGAAACATTTAAAAGCATTTGGAACAAGAAGCCATATTGAACTGCCTAATGAGGAAATAGGGGATGCTGTTTGAAGGCTTTGTTGATTGGATCCGGTCTTCCAATGACAGCCTGGGCACCAACTAACTGTTCAGGGAGCCGTTTCACTAAACTTCGTACGTCTAAAATGTTTGTAAGTGCAAAAATATGATAGTCTGTAAATGTCACATTAAAAACGTTTTCTTGTATACAATTATTGGATTTACATTTATTGAGCATAGGCTGCATATGCAGCCTATGCTCAATAAATGTAAATCCATCAATTGGAAATAACAGACGATCATAAATTTGCACCTACGAATATTTTAGTCGTAAGAAGTTTAGTGAAACGGGCCCCTGCTGTAGTGAACAAACCTCCCATTTAAAAGGATTAGATGTTGACCCTTATTTTATTTTATTTTGGTTAGAAACATGTGATACATACATATTTATTTACACCTGCTAAACATGGCTATCCTTACAACACATAATTAAATGCATTACAGACACTGCTAAACATTTTTTTGATAAAAAAAAGCTACATGCCCACTCAGTAGGCACAACATGTTCTTTATATCAGAGACATCATCAGAGATATTTTCTGGAAAAATAAATGTATTATATACCTACCCATGAAATACATAGGTATACGATGTAAATACAAGTCATATGTTCTCATCGATGAAATAAACAACTTCCGGTGAAAATACAACTACTTTCTCTATCTATATTCATAACGCGCATCGGCAGTAAAACAGCGCAAATAGACTGCAAATACACATTCATTACCGTATACAGTCTAAAAAAACTGCTAATTTCCATGGAGCGGTATATAATAAATAGAATATTCATAGTTTTGCAACGAATATGACATATATGTTCATCTCGTGGTGTGAAATGTCTATATTTCACTCGTGCCTAACGGCACTCGTGAAATATGGACATTCCACACCACTCGATGAACATATATGTCATATTCGTTGAAAAAATATGAATATCCTGTATTTATTCACCATTACCTCACGTATTGATTGGCATTATTATTGACCCTGTTTTGTATATGAACCGAAAACGACAATGCGATAATCTGTGTAATTTCAACGCGAATCGGGAAAAGTTGGTAAAGATGAGCGAGTGGAGGAGTTGAAATGCTTGTGGCTGTGACTGGAGAAATGGGCTCATCCGTTTTGTGACCAGTGTAGATCCAGATCAAATTGTGCATCCGCACGCACAGTCTGATCAGGATCTACACTGTTCACCACCCCATCAATGAAACACCCGTCATTCTTCTATGAAGCAATATAGATCATTATCGGCAGACAGGTGTGTGTTTTATCCCGTCAACACCGTGCGTATGTGCCGTGAAACACGGTGCCGTGAAACATTTTTGATATCCAGTCAATACTATTTTTGCATTTTACAGCCATTTGTAGGTGTTAACGAGATAAATGGAATAGTAGGTTAGTGCCGTGAATGGGAAAACATATCTGGCGCGGCACGGAAACGGGATGTGCTCGGCAGAGCCTCGCCCATCCCGTTTCCTGAGCCTTGCCAGATATTGTTTCCCATTCACGGCACTAACCTACTATTCTCTATATGTGAGCAGAACTACACTGGTATTAAATCACATAATCCCCGTTTCTCCAGTCACAGCCACATTGAAGGATCGCCACTGAAACCCGACGATATTGCTGATAATTATATTAAATTCTGAAAATCGGTCCACAGCACATAGAAACAGTATGGCCGTGACTGGAGAAATGGGTCTTATATGATGTGTAACAAGTGTAGCTCCTGATCAAATAGCACATGTCCGTAGCCTCATAACGATCTACATGTATATTGCTTTTTAGAAACATGACGGGTGTTTCATAGAAGGAATGGCGAACAGTGCAGATCCTGATCAGACTGTGCCGATCCTGTATTTCCGTTATTATAGACGCTCGTTAAATACTTTAAATCAATAAATTAATAAGCATCAAATGCAAAACATGTTTATAATACAATGGAACCCCTCTAATCCGGACACTTTGGAAAATATAGATGTTTAGTTGTTTACCTTGTGTGTGTTCGCTGTTATGTATCTCTGATTACAATGACTTTTCATGAGTGCAAAACACTAGAATGTGTCATGAAGTGCTCACATGTCTGATTTACAGTGGAAAATCTCCAAATCGGACACCCTGGGGACCTCCCAGTGGAACATCTCCAAACCGGACACCCTGGGGACTTCCCAGGGTGTCCGGTATGGAGAGGTTCCATTGTACTGAAAAATCACTGGCGTTGCAACCGCTAATTATTGTTCAGCAATATAAACATGTTTTTACAAATCCCCGTTTCTTTTCTAGTACAATAGGTACAATTGTTTTCAGAAACACGATACAAATCTAAATTGAAACTAGTTTTGTTTCTAATCCGTTTCATCATCTAAGAACCAATGCGCTTAAAGGTTGCTAGTCTACCGTATGTGTATACGTCTTCGGTCTAAATGCAACATCATGTCCGAATCCCAGGTCCGTGTAAAACTAGGCCGCATTATGCAGAGACAGCATACACTTATTGCGTACATGTCCGTGGGGTGTTCAAAAAATACCCGGACAAGTCCCTCAATACTATCACCTTTCAGTGCATTTGAGCCAAAAGTGGCAAAATCTCATTGCCGGGTTAATTGTCTTCCATTTAGGCAAGACCAATTCTGAAAATAAAGTTCATTATTCGCGTTCCAGGGGCCCGTTTCACTAAACTTCGTACGACTAAAATGTTCGTAAGTGCAAATTTAACATCGTCTGTAAATTTCAATTGATGGATTTACATTTATTGAGCATAGGCTGCACATGCAGCCTATGCTCAATAAAGGTAAATCCAATAAGTGTTTACAAGAAAACATTGTTAATGTGAAATTTACAGACTATCATAATTTTGCACTTATGAACTTAGTCTTACCAAGTTTAGTGAAACGGCTCCGAGTCATATGGTAACGTCGTGGTTTGCAGTACGGTCCAAGTAACGTAATTTCGTAAGCACACTTTGAAATGTTGTTTGCTGCTGGCTCAAATAGATATTGGGAAATAATAACGTCATTATTC
Source organism: Conchocele bisecta (assembly GCA_029237695.1). NCBI lineage: Eukaryota > Metazoa > Mollusca > Bivalvia > Lucinida > Thyasiridae > Conchocele > Conchocele bisecta. The sequence continues at coordinate 29,947,357 of CM055272.1, forward strand.
TACGTTGCTCATGCGACCACAGTTTGGAAAATGTGACGTCATGGCTCGGAATGACGTACTCTATGGTTTAACACATCTGTATTTAAAGGTTCATGCCCACTTACTAGGTACAAACTGTTTTTTTTATATCAGAGACATCATTTGAGCCATGTTCTAGCAAAATAAACATTCATTCACCATTGCCCCACGTATTGATTGACATTATTATACATTTTATATCATACGTAATTTCCACACTGACATCAGGGGCGATAACCGTGTTTTCTTAAAATGTTAGCGGACATTACTATGTATTATCTGTGTTTATTTCTTGATGTGCAATGATCATACTTTAAAATTTGTTGAAAATATTATTTTTTTCAGGTGACTCATTTAATTAGTATAAATAATTAAAAAATATCTTGCCTCATGTGCATATGAAAATTGCCTGATACCACCGCGAGTCACTATCAATAAAATAAATATTACTAAATGCTTATACCTGTAAAGCGGGCACACGTAATTTTTAGAACTTGTGGAATAAGGACACAAGTATACACTTGTTTAATTCCTATAAAGAACATGTTGTGCCTACTGAGTGGGCATGTACCTTTAAGACGATGTCTGAATACATATTGATTTCACAAGACTTGGCTGGGTATTTTTTAACACCCCTCGGATATATAGTTTATACGACTGTAACTAGAGAAACGGGAGTATGACCTGTGAACGTAGTGTAGAACCAGCTCCTCCGGCACATTGATCGTGTCTGATCAGGACATGCACTGTTCGCCATTAAATAATTCCAGCACAAAAATATTTACACAATTCCCTAACATTTGATTGGTCCGTAGCAAGTCTCCGTCCAAAATTTATATCCCAGTAAACTCCATGCCGAACTACTTTCCGTAACCGTCAGGCGCAGTTAAAATAATTCTTAAGAAAACGGAAAATATACACATTTTCTTGATGAATTTATTTCAAATGCTGGAATTATAAGGAATGAATGGCATTTTTGTTGAATTTATCGGGGATATAAACTTGGAAAAGTCGCGGGAATACTGGACGAGGCCTTCCGGCCTTTGTCCAGTATTCCCGCGACTTTTCCAAGTTTATACCCCGATAAATTCCACAAAAATGCCATTCATTCCTATAATAGTTCAAACAATCACCGTGCTTGGTAAACGGTACAGACCCGGCATGAGTGTGTTAGTAGAGCTGGAGCTGGACAGGCCAACAATATCGTAAATTCCCTTTCCCCAGTCAAAGTAATAGGTGACTGTGACGGGAGAAATGGGGCTTATGGGACTTGTGACCAGTGTAGCTCCTGATCAAATAGCACACTCCTAGCCTGATAGCGATCCATATTGCTTGTTAGAAGCACGTCGGGTGTTTCATTGATGGAATGGCGAACAGTGCAGATCCTGATCAGACTGTGCGGATGCACAGGCTGATCTGGATCTACACTGGTCGCAAACCCCATAAGCCCCATTTCTCCAGTCAAATCCACCTCGATTAATGTATGCCAGGTCAGGACCGGTTATGGAAGGTGTTTGAGCCAAATCCCACCCTTAAATATAAACCGAATGAATGACTGTATGTCAGGTTAACTTAACACTGATGCATTTTGTGAAATATTAACGTGTAGGAACAATTGATGTCGTTAAAATGGAAGACAAAGAATTTGTATCAGATAGTTTTGATACTAACGACGCAATGCCGGACGTTCCAAACGCAAAGGTATCAATTTCCATGGTAACGTATATGGAAAATGGCGCAACAGAAACCACGACGACGATGACACGAAGCCATGGTATTGGGAGCTGGTTCACTTTCAGTGACGAGTGCCATAAGAGAAACTTCATCATCAACATCTGTGTTTATTTTAGTTTTATGTCATTGGTGAGTATAAATGACGTCACGTAGAAGTGTATCTGCCGTTATGTGCGGACGCTTAGGCTGACTGGATCTACACTGGTCGCAAAACCCATAAGTCCCATTTCTCCAGTCTTAGACACATAAAATGAGACACGTCATGCGATTTTGTACCTTCGGACAGCTGCGTAATTTCATGAAATATGTTTACAAAATTTACAATATTTTCCGTAAATGACGCCAAACGTTGACATAATCTTTAGAGTACATGCTCTGACAATTTTGTCAACTTTTGACTTTATTTATGAATAACATTGTAAATTTTGTAAACGTATTTAATGAAATTACGCAGATGTCCGAAGGTAGAAAATCGCATGGCGTGTCTCATAATTATGTCCTACGAAATCAAAGTAAATGTTTGTGTCGATGAGGTGTATAGTTGTATTGATGTAGAGGTTGCCTATTTTGGCAGAAATTAATCCATGCTTTGTTAATTAAACGGGAGATCACTCGGGTGACGTTGATGTAACGTCAAAATGACGCCGCCTAGTCATGACTACTAGTTATATCCCCGGCATACGAAGCATTTCCGTCCGTCCGTTTGTTTGTTCGTTCGTCCGTCCGTAATATTTGCGATAAAGATTTTGTTTGTTGGGCGGCTGAGGGTATCCGTGAGCCCCTGATCGCTTGCTCGAGTTAATAAGCTCGAGTCAATAGCGTGTATGTAAGAACTCTTTGCTCGAGTTCAATAAGCTGTATGTAAGAAACTTTGCAGTTCAATAAAGCGTGTTAAGTAAGAAACTGTGCAGGTTAAATAAGCGTGTTATGTAAGAAAACCTGTGCAAGATACTGTGCAGTTCAATAAGCGTGTATGTAAGAACTGTGCAGAAAGGGCACTTATCGCATCTTTGATACATTTTCGAGTTTTCTTTCTGCATTTACACAGCACATGTCCCAAGGTGTATGATCATGTGGTACTAACAACAACAACAAGCACCGATTCAAAGTACTTATTATTTTATAGTGTCCTTATTACGTAACGGATTTTGATGTAATATGGCGCATCAAACGCGTCTTGTTAAGCTGCATTTTGGTGGTCTCTTTATTTTCGCCCAAACTTCTGTTGTATTTGCAAAGAATCGATTTCCGTGTCTCCGACACGGAAATCGATTCTTCGCAAAAACGAATAAGTCTGTGCCAAACTCCCTAGACCACCAAATGCAGCTCATGAAGACGCGTTTGCTGCGCCATATTTCATCAAAATCCGTTGCATATTAAGGAAAATATCAAATAATACCTACTTTTGAGTGGGCGACGTTGTTGTTGTTGTAACCACGTGATCATGCACCGTGTGTCCAATGTATGGACAAGAGGATGTGATAACACAGTTATATCACGTTCGTCCGCATACATACGTACATGCGGATGAACCTTGATCTAACTGTGACATAGTTTACAAATTTAACTTCTAATATATTATGGCCAAATAGGAAACTTGTGTGTATGTACATTCAGCAACAGTTAGAGCCTCCGTATCAGAACTTTCTGAATGCCCCTCGTACATTCCAGGGCTGGACATACGGGCAACTAGGAACAGTGTTCCCCGATTTTCAACTTATCCTGAAAGCTGGCGTCCGGCAAACGTCGCTGGTCTTCACGATGAACTCGATTGGATACATGACCGGAAGTATGGTTATCAGTGGCGTCATCTATGAGCGCGTCGACAAGTTGTTGTTGTTGTCCGTTGTGTCTATGTTGATGGCGATAACCAGCGTCGCGTTGCCGCACTGTACACGGTTCTGGCTGTTTCTGGCCGTTCGGCTGGTTGGCGGGTTGAGCTGTGGAGGACTAGACGCGAGTACGTACCTGTAGTGTGTGTAGCTGGATAAATGGGAGTTATAGGACTTGTGATCAGTGTAGCTCCTGTAGTCTATTTCAACAACATTGCAACGTATACTTATCTAGAAAAGTATACCATTTATTTTTGCCCAAAATGCATTATTTTGTATAGAACTAACCACTGCATATATTTGATGATGAAACGTATGCAGAATTATTGTACTGAATTGATTACATTATCACAGCCAAAATGGCTGTGATAATGTAATCAATTCAGTATAATACAAATTAATAAATGTTTCCTTAAATTGAAAATTTCTCCCTCAAAGTATACTTTGCTAGATAAGTATACTTTGCAATTTTGATGAAATCGGCTACTGATCAAATATCGCACTCCTGTAGCCTGATAATGATCTACTAGTATATTGCTCGTTAGAAGCATGACGAGTGTTTCATTGATGGAACGGCGAACAGTGCAGATCCTGATCAGACTGTGCGGATGCACAGTCTGATCTGGATCTACACTGGTCGCTAAACCGATAAGCCCCATTTCTCCAGTCACAGACACGTTTCCTGGCAACGTATTAGGTGAACTGTACTAACACTCACCGAGCTGTGCTTTTGCTTGTTTTAAATGGTCTTAAATAGTAGCATTCTAGTCTAACTGGTCTCTTCAGTCACGCGGGTAGTTGGTCTGGAGTTCGCGAAGGGTAATTTAACGATCGGGGTTCATCCTAAAGCCACAGTCTCACTGTCACGATTTTGCTCCCGACTAGTCACCATGTGAAAAATCGTCAACAGTCGTAGTACCATCGTAGTGGTGTCGCCAGTATTCTTGAGTGTTCTTGAGTGTTAGTGGGTCATCGGGATAAGCTCCCGACTGTTTTGAACATGTTCAAAACAGTCTGGAGTGATCGGCTAGTTTTTCAAGTCGTACGGCATTCGTACATCATTCGTACATCATTCTTGAGACCGTCGTAGAGGTATTCGTGACAATCGTGGCTATTCGTGGCACTTCCCAAGTACGACTCTGCAAGACCCGGCACTAACTAGTACGATGGTCCTACGACTATGCCACGGTTGTACTACGAATTAACTACGATCTACCACGATTTATGCCGATTACACTACGAACGTACTAAGAACTTGTCCCGAATTATCAATAACTAGCACGACAACACCACGAATATTTTCGAATGCACTACGAATTATGCCGACAGCGCTAGGACTGCAGTAAGAACTACTACGACTTCTCACAGTGCCACTACGGTTTCACTACGATTCGGCACCAAACAGTTAAATACAGGCTGTCAGCATCCCAGAAATCATACATTATGTGACTTTCAACCAGAGAAAATCTACCAAGAAGATATAACAAAAACTTCTACCATGGATACTCCTGGAACAATGTTGCCTCTCCGTGATCTCGTGGCACTGGAGGCAGATATTACACAGAATGACCTGGCTATTGCCCATCAGGTTGAGAAGAGGAGAAGAAGAGGTACAAGGAGAGCTAAACGATTTTGGTGCAGGGCCTGGCTGACACGAAGACCTTTACTAGGACAGTATGAAATGCTGATGGTTGAGCTGAGTCAGGAAGATGTACCTGGTTACAAGAACTTTATGAGGCTGGAGCCCTAGATGTTCCAATAACTGCTTAACATAGTCAGTGGTAGAATAGAGAAGAAGGACACATGGTACATGAAGGCAATTCCACCTGGATTGAAGCTGGCGATTACACCTAGCAACAGGAGATAGTTACTATTCCCTGATGTATGGTGTCAGAGTGGCCCACAACACCATCTCCTCCATTGTGCGTGATGTATGTGAAGCCATCGTTGAGGAATATGCAGATGAAGTGATCCCCTGTCCAACTACACAGGAAGAGTGGAAACTTATAGCTGACCAGTTTGGGCCAGATGGCAGATGCACCACACCATTGGTGCATTGGACGGCAAGCACATATCAATGCAGTGTCCAAATAATTCTGGTTCTCTCTACTTCAACTACAAGGGATATTATTCGGTAGTGTTGTTGGGATTGGTGGCTGCTGACTATAAGTTATTATGGATGGATGTTGGTGCCAACGGCTCTGCATCTGATGCTCAAATCTGGAACCAGTGTGAGATGAAGGAGGTCATTGAAGATGGTAGTATTGGATTCCCAGAAGCAACACCACTCCCTGCAGATGACAGACCCATGCCATACTTCATCATTGCAGACGACGCCTTCGCTCTTAGGACATGGCTCATGAAACCATTCTCGAGACGCAACCTGACAAATGAAGAGAGAATCTTCAACTACATACTCTCGAGGGCTAGGCCTATAGTAGAGAATGCCTTTGGCATCCTGGCCAACATATTTAGAGCTTTTATGACCACACCTAGACAACAACCATAGACCGTTAATAGCATTGTACTGGCCTGCGTTTGCCTTCATAACCTGATGAGAATGAGGTACCCTACTACTCAGGATACTCTCGTAGATCAGGAAGATGCGAACCACAGTATTATCCCAGGAGCTTGGAGGGATGGTGCCAACCTGGATGACATGGCCCACATTAGGGGTGGCAACTTTACAACAAGGGCAGCCAACCAATCGATGTAGACTGTGTGACGTTCGAAAACGGAATGAATTCGTAACTGATCGGGAGTCTTTATCCGATTCGCACGGACGTCGGGGTAGACCGGGAGTAGTCGTAATATAGTCGTAGTACAGTCGCGGTGGTTCGCGGTGCAGTCGGGGCTGATCTTGGCGAGTCGTGACGCAGTTGTGTCGCAGTCGTACCAGATCCTGGAGATTCTTGATATGTCGTACTGCATTCGTACTGGCAACGTAGTGGAGTCGTGGTAGGTCGTTGCTATTCGAGGACCATCGACTTGGAAAACGTAGAGCATTCGTACAATAGTCGTCAGTAATCTTGGGCACTCGTAGGACATTCGTGGCAAGGTCGAGAATGATGCCGATTCATGCCGATCTTTATCAAAATTTTGCAAAACGTCGGGAGCAGTCGTGGTTGGATAGGTCGGGACTGATCGTGGATGGTCGTGAGTAAAATCGTGACAGTGAGACTGGGGCTTAACGGAATGCCGACTTACATTTGTTTGGCCCTCCTATTCATTGTTGGCCTTCTGATACTTGGGAGCTAAATCATGTTATGCCCCATTAAAAGGTAATACGATTAGTGCTGATCATATTACTTTTGGGGTTGGAGCTAAGTGACTCCGGTGTGGAATGGACCTGGCACCAGGTCAGGATATTCTAATTTCAGGGCTAATTATATATTTTTTCTATAAATATATGTATTCTGATTTTGGGAATTGTCCTCATTATTCACATGTTAAATAAGGGCTAGTTCAACCCGTTGGCCCGGCCCAAATGACCTTAGCTGTTGATATGCCGTTAAGCACCAATACACCAACAAAGAAACTCTTCAGTCGCCTAGCTATTATTTTCGTTTATATGCCAACTCAAATGAAAGTTAAATTTAACTACCGACAGTTATTGAATACCATGAATGGCATGTATAACTATTCTGTTACATATACATTACAGGCGGCAACGCGAAGGTGGCGTCGAGTTGGGGCACGAAAGGACGACAATACATGCAGGCACTACACTTCAGCTACGCTCTGGGCGGCATTATATCGCCCCTGATAACCAGTCCCTTCCTCGCGCCCAGCATCCCGCGCAGCACATCGGGAGTCTACACAGATGAGTCGGGAAACCACACGACTATCCTAGGAAACTATACGATGATGGGATTTAACGGAACGGTTGCTATGGATATGGAGATCTATGACAGTGAATCAAATGATGACGTCATAATATACGGAGAAACACGTGTTCACTATGCGTTTCTGATAACTGGTATATTGTGCTTCGTTGCCTCCGTGTTATATTTTGTATTGTACATGAAAGGGTATAGTAACACTCCGCCTTACACGAAGAACAACGGGGCGCGTGCGCGGAAGGAAGTCGCTGTAAATGTGAATAACAAACGCGTACATATGCACTGGTATCACGTTGTCATGTTCCTGGTCATGCTCGGCCTGATGCTCGTGGTTTATGGAGCCATCGAATGCAAGCTGCAGTCGTTCCTCATGCCGTTTGTTATCATGCAACTTGATTGGTCGAAACAAAATGGCGCCATTTTGGGATCACTGCTCTGGGCGTTGTTCGGTGCTGGGCGTCTCTTAGGGATTGTTATATCTCGCTACCTGCAGCCATCCGCGTTGATTGTCTTATTTATGTCTTTAAACGTTTTGTCATCGTTTGGTATATTGCTCGGCGGGTTGTTGATATCGGACGCTCTAATCTGGCTCTGCATTCCTCTGTCGGGTCTGATGATTTCTGTCCTGTTTCCCACGTTTCTGGTCTGGACCGGCGAGAACGCTCTCCGTATTTCGGGGAGAATTTCGGCGTTTTACATGTGCGTGGCATCTCTAGGATTTATGATAGACCCTTTATACATTGGGAAGCTGATGGAAGAATTCACGCCAATGTATTTTGCGTATGTTCAAGTTGGCGAGGCAGTGCTTTGTCTCTTGTTCTTTTTAATTCTTTTGCTTGGAATACGTTATTTGAGAAGAAATAGCACGGGACAGCATTCGCCGTCCTGACCGCTAGTTTAATCAGTGTGTGATCCGTGTTTGTTAATTGAACGCATGTGTTCGCACTATGCTTTCAATCTGATAGTTGTCATTCTAAGTAGAATTACAAGAGACTATACAGTGTAACCTCTCTAAACCGGACACCTTGGGAGGTCCCCAGGGTGTCCGGCTTAGAGAGGTTTCACTGAAATCAGGCATTTGATCATTCTGAGCCATAACTGCGTGTTATGCGATCACGAACAGACATTATATATCGCCTGAGATAAATGAACGAGAATCCCATCAAAAATAAGATCACAGGTGTGTTCTTGGTGTCCGGTTTAGAGAGGCTCCACTGTATATGTATATATAGAATGAAATAAACACACCAGTTGCACGGTATTCCAATAATGTTTGAATCTGTAAAGCACCTGCGATAATGTGCTGTTGTATATGTGGCTGTGAGAGTGGAGAAATTTAGCTTATGATATGTGTGACTAGTGTAGCTCCTGATCAAATAGCGCACTCCTGTAGCATTATAACGATATGTATCGCTTGTCAGAAGTAAGAAAGATATTGACTGCATATCTGCACGGTTCGCCATTCCATCAATTAAACACCCGCAATGCTTCTAAAACGCAATATATATCGCTATCAGGCTACATGAATTTGACCAGGAACTACAGTGGTCACCAAATCCATAAGCCTCATGTCTCCAGCTACAGCCATATACGTGTTTGTGCCACAGTTAGATAACGGTCCGTCCACATGACGCTTTTGCGAGCGGTTTATCGATCGTCACATCCTCGTGTCCATACATGTGCTGTGTAAATGCAGAAACAAAATTCGAAAATGAATCAAAGATGTCATAATTTGATATTGCATTGGTTACATACCTCGCTATAGACAGCTGTCACAATGCACATAACGGTGTCATTATCATCACGTGGTCTGAAGTTCAACTTGGTCTGATTTATTCCAGACAAATTAAATTAAAGGCTTTGATTTAACGACGGCACTGGTTCGACGACCTTGCATGTCGGGACCGACTACTTAAGTCCGATAGGTCTTGCCCAACGACACGCCGAATCGGCCATTCTGAGCAGGTCGATGGGAATCGAACCCGGGGTCTCCCGATCCGCAGTAACAGTTTGTGGTTACTGGTGAATTTTGGATTGGAATTATTAGAAGTACATATACATTTACTCCTGCAACAAAAATATTGAGATAATTTTCATCTTACTGCCTGTCACGTATTGATACGTCACATGACCATATCATTCGTTGATCCATTCTCGACCGTCTGCTTTTTAGCTCGAATATTCGAAGAATAGTTAGAGCTTATGTAGTCACCCCGGCGTCAACGACGGCGTCGGCGACACCGTCACGCCTTGGTTAAGGTTTTTTAGTCAAGCTTGTATATGGAATACGCCTTGCCCTACACCCACCATACTTGGACAACTTCATCTCCTAGTGATGTACATCAACAACCCCTGACCTATATTTCACCTTGATCTACATTTCACCTTGAATTACTTAGTTAATTCCCCTTGGTTAAGGTTTTTACTCAACCTTGGTTAAGGTTTTTAGTCAAGCTTGTACATGGAATACTATTGTGCATACAGACACCATACTTGGACAACCTTTTCTCATAGGGATGTATATCAATAACTCCTGATCGATATTTGACCTTGACCTACATTTCTTCTTGAATTACTTAGTTAATTCCCCTTGGTTAAGGTTTTTAGTCAACCTTGGTTAACGTTTTTAGTCAAGCTTGTAGATGGAATACTATTTTGCATACAGACACCATACTTGGATAACTTTTTCTCATAGGGATGTACATCAATAACCCCTGACCTATATTTTACCTTGACCTACATTTAATCTTGAATTACTTAGTTATTTCCCCTTGGTTAAGATTTATAGTCAAGCTTGTATATGGAATACTCCTGGGCCTACAGCAACCATAATTGGACAACTTCGTCTCCCAGTGATGTGGGAGGAGTCAAACAACATTTTCTCCGAAACTAAGAAAACAAGTTAAATTTTGAAAATCGGTCCCCTATTTCTGAAATTATTTAAAAATGTTTTTTTCGTAATAAAATCAATATTGGACCAAATTTCACAAAATAAAAAGAAGGCTCATTCTTAAATTTTGATAAAAGTTAACATTATCGAAAAAAAAACATACTGTTTTTGCATTGTGTATATAGCTATAACATCTGTAGCAGCTTTCGTGAAACAGACAGTAGGGCGACACTGGTGGTCGCAAACGTTGGGTGGGTTTTGTCAACATGGTCAAGGTGTATAATCACGTGGTACTAACAACAACAACAAGTACCGATTCAAAGTATTTATTCTGTTATAGTGTCCTTATTGGCTAACGGATTTTTATTAAATATGGAGCATCAAACGGGTCTTGTTAAGCTGCATTTGGTGGTCTCTGTATTTTCGCCTAAACTTCTGTCGTTTTTGCGAAGAATCGATTTCCGTGTCTCCGACACGGAAATCGATTCTTTGTAAAATCGACATAAGTCTGTGCCAAACTCCCTGGACCACCAAATGCATCTCATGAAGACGCGTTTGCTGCGCTATATTTCATCGAAATCCGTTGCATATTAAGGAAAATATCAAATAATACTTTCTTTGGAGTGGGTGACGTTTTTGTTTTTGTAACCACGTGATCATGCACCTTGATGGTGTCACCAGTTCAAATATGTCACGGCCTTATTTACACTGAAGGTACCAGCTGACATTGGGACCAGTGTAGCTCAGATCAACGCTCGTATTTGAACAACATGATCAGGTTCTACAGTGTTCGCCATTAAGTCATTGGACCAGCACTCTACTGATAACGAATAGTGTGCCTGGGTAAATCTGGAGTCATGAGTGTGTCAGCTAAACAGACACAAGCAATACATTCACTGCTCAAAACATCAATGCGTGTCAATTTATCGTGACACCGCAAACATAATTGGAGGCAAAAAGACTTTTCATCGACTAAACTGTGCCGCTAATGTACTGCGCCGACAAGAAAGAGCTGTAATAGCCTGGACCGGAATTGCCGGCGAATGACGCGCACTTGTCGTGTTCAATATCCGTGAGGTTCCGCGTGGAGCGATAATGGCGGGAAAATGTTCAGTGCCCGCGCGATCGGTGAAGGCCGGGTGACATGTCAGGAGTCCGCTGTATTCTACTCGGTATATATCGGGCAGATTAATTTTATCAGGTAAGCCGCTATACTATGCATTGACCGAATACACCTTGACTGAATGCACACTATCGTATCCTGCATTGACATATCTGGGGCCCGTTTCACTAAACTTCGTACGACTAAGATGTTCGTATGTGCAAATTTAGGATCTTCTGGAAATTTCAATTGATGGATTTACATTTATTGAGCATAGGCTGCATGCAGCCTATGCTCAATACATGTAAATCCAATAATTGTTTACAAGAAAACATTGTTAATGTGACATTTACAGACTATCATAAGTTTGCACTTACGAACATTTTAATCGTAAGAAGTTTAGTGAAACGGCCCCCTGGATTACACCAAATTGAAAACTGACGTTTCATTTGTAGAATGGAATGACACCGAATATTGCCAAATGACCCAATGTAAACAAGTCCGCGTACGTTTCAAAGATGTTGTATTTGACCATCGGTTATCATAAACGTTACCTAACACGATAGAAGGCTCCAGATAAGCAATTAGAAATTGAGTATTGTTACTCCATCATTTCTGAAGCAATTGGGTATTTCAACAGACAGCAAGTATTGAACAGTTTGTTTCGAAATGAAAACATGTCTTGGAATTTCATTAGAATTGTCTCCTTGGAGACAATTCTAATGAAATACAAAGATGTGTTTTCATGGGAAAATAAGAAAAATATCCTAAGTTTGTGGTCAGTTTATTGTTTTCTGCAACATGACAAAGGTACCACAATTGTTGTCATTGCTTTTTGATACTCACTACTTCTGATTTCAATTGGGTTTTTGGCCATTTTAATATTGGGTATTTACGCAAATACGCAGCTTATCTGGAGCCCTGGGATTGTGTCTTGTATATAAATGTACAGTGAAACCTCTCTAAACCGGAAACCCTGGGGGGAGCTCCCCACGGTGTCCGACTTAGTTAGGTCTCAATGTAAATCAGGCATTTGATCATTCTGAGCCATAGTTGTGTGCTATGCGATCACGAACAGACATTGTCATCTGAGATGAATGACCATGAAAAATAAGATCACATGTGTTTTCTTGGTGTCCGGTTTCGAGAGAGGTTCCACTGTATCAGGTCCGACTCGAAAATGGTAGGAATTCTTTGAAAACTATTTGGTGTGTTCTAACCTTTAAACTTGATACCAAAAGACACCAGCGGATATTGTAGGTTAGAATACACCAAATAGTTTTACTATATAATTTAACCGAATCCCATCCAATAAGGCCAGTCTCTCATACTTTCACTATTCGTATTGATGCTGTGGGACCTACTTTTATCCCGTCAACACAGTGCGTATGTGTCGTGAAACACGGTGCCGTGAAACATTTTTGATATCCAGTCAATACTATTTTTGCATTTTACAGCCATTTGTAGGTGTTGACCGGATAAATAGAATAGTAGGTTAGTGCCGTGAATGGGAACAAATATCTGGCGTGGCACGGAAACGGGATGTGCTCGGCAGAGCCTCGCCCATCCCGTTTCCTGAGCATTGCCAGATATGTTTTCCCATTCACGGCACTAACCTACTATTCTCTAGTACATGATAAGCAGTCATGCAGTACTGATTCTGCATGAATTAAACAATAGGTTCACTTACTCCTAAGAAAGAAAAATCCAACCTCGTCATATCCCCCAATATTGTTTACATTCTTTTGTGACGGAAATGCTGCTTACATCACGTGACCAACAGGTTCAGTGTTTTCTTTTAAATGCTATAAATATGCTGAAATCTGGTGTTAAATGCAAAACGTTCCTCAAGTGAAACTGGGTAGTAATAGATCAAGATTTTCAAGCAAACTGTGTATGTGACCTCAAAACGACCGCACTATTTTTGTTTATACCGGACTACTTCTGTACATACCTCCCTGGGCGATTCCGCGCCATTTGGTATTCTCTAACCTCTATATACTCTATGTAAGCAACATAATTATGTGTCTCCGTTTACTTGCTCTGATCTTCCCATTTGTGGCTGTGACTGGAGAAACTGGGCCAGTGTAGATCCAGCACAGTCTTATCACACTGTTCGCCATTCCATCAACATGATAACGATCCATGATAACGATCCATATTGCTTGCTAGAAGCATGCTCCATATTGCTTGTTAGAAGCATGCTCCATATTGCTTGTTAGAAGCATGCTCCATATTGCTTGTTAGAAGCATGCTCCATATTGCTTGTTAGAAACATGATCCATATTGCTTGTTAGAAGCATGCTCCATATTGCTTGTTAGAAGCATGCTCCATATTGCTTGTTTGAAGCATGCTCCATATTGCTTGTTAGAAGCATGATCCATATTGCTTGTTAGAAGCATGATCCATACTGCTTGTTAGAAGCATGATGGTCGTTTCGACCACCATGCTTCTAACAAGCAATATGGATCGTTATCATGCTATCTAACCCTAGAGGGCTATTTGAGCAGGACCTACATTGTTCACCATTCCGTCAATGAAACGACCATCATGTTCTAGACAGCACTATGGATTGTTATAAGGCTACTCTGTTCATAAATCTCATAGACCCACATCACTCTTCACAGCCCCATCTATGTCGGTGACAGTTCAGCACACACAGATGGCGTTAAAGCTGTTGATAGGTTTCTGTCGTTTAGCGAACTCGGTAATCAAATATTCGCACTATTTGGAACACGAAACGATGGAACAAGTAGAACAGTGTGGACATTATCTCACAAAACGGGCGTTAGACCATTGGTATGATAACATCGGTATTACCAAATCGCGAATATATATACATGTATATATATATATATATATATACGCGATACGTATAATTCACTTCAATAAATGTTTCTCATTTCCAATTTCAAATGTTCAGGCACAAATATGTTTGGCAACATTATGAATTATTAGACTGGCATGTATTGTCAGATTAAGACATCTGATGAACTGAGTATATCCGGAATTCGACATAGGCTCAGTAAGGCGTAAACAAAAAAAGTGTTTGTTTCCACTAACCCGACCGACCCTATTTTTTCCCGCCGCGCCGACCCTACACTTTTTTTCGTCATATCGGTAATTTTTTTGATAAAAAACAGTATATTTTCATTAACCCATAGTGGGTATTCAGCACAAAAAGTGTGTCGTGAATGGAAAAAAAAAATCGCCTACCTACCTACCCTCTTTTTTCCAGGTGTTAGCGGCCTAAGACGTAAATGGGTGAATCAATTCAACGTAAATGGGTGAATCAATTCAACGTAAATGGGTGAATCAATTCAATACATTTGATTAAATAAACTGGTATAGTCGATTGATATGTACCAAGTGAATTCGATTATTTAAATAACGCATTGAAAACTGGCACATCATCATGAGCGACACTGACCTTTTAACCTGTTATCGGTTAGTTATCGTCCAACGAACTCGTTAATACTTTATTCTTATCACTTGCAGCACGAACTGAAAAGCTCAGCAATACACAACATGTCAAACATAGCACGTACATGGTGGTATATGAAGCGTATTTCAGATGACATATAATGAGGCTGTGTCGCAGATAGCCGTCTTTCTGACACCATTAATAATAGAGAAAATTTGCCGACAATTGATTTCGAAAAAGTGGGATGTCGTGTTATTTTTATATCACACGCAGAAGAAAATTCTTCTACCATAAATATTTGAGAATCTTAGCATGATATCAGATGATAGGACGGCTGAATTTATTGAACACACCACATTTGCATTATTGGTATGTGTCTTGTCATATCAAGAAGATAGTTGTTGTGAGTGCGACCAGTCTAGACCCAGATCAGCCTGCGCATCCGCGCAGTCTGATCAGGGTCTACACTGTTCGCTTATGCCGTGTATATCTAACGATATTTATCCCGTCAACACAGTGCGTATGTGCCGTGAAACACGGGGCCGTGAAACATTTTTGATATCCTATCAATACGACCTAATCACTGCGTATGAATATGTGCTGTGGCTGGGATATTTTTTTTGTTGCATTTTAAAGCCATTAGTAGGTGTTGACGGGATAAATAGAATAGTAGGTTAGTGCCGTGAATGGGAAAAATATCTGGCGCTGCTCGGAAACGGGATATGCTCGGCAGAGCCTCGCCCATCCCGTTTCATAAGCCTTGCCAGATATTTGTTCCCATTCACGGCACTAACCTACTATTCTCTATGTATATGTGTAGTGGAACCCTTCTAAACCGAATACTATGAGGACCCTATTGTGTCTAATTTAGATGGGTTTCAATGTAATTTATGTCATTATCCTGTCTGTTCATAACAGAAAATGACAACAAAATAGCCATCGACTGCTTAGTTACAGTAGAACCTCTCTAAACAGGACACGCTGGGTACCTCCCTGTGTGTCCGGTTTCGAGAGGTTCCACTGTACATATAGTTTCGATCCACACCGAGATGTAAGAGTGTACGCACGTATTAATTGGCAATTAACCATAGAGGTGAAACACTGAATTAGGACCGTTTTCTGGCGGGTTTCCGTTTATCAAAGAAATGCATCGTCTTATGACAGCACCGGCAATTTGTGCCACATTTGTATGCGTTCGTTGTTTGCCAACGTCTGACAGGCTTGTCTTTGGCTGTCGGTGGATTATTGAAGTCTTACAAGACACAGACAATATGACGTCATGAACATATAACGAAGCTCCGATGAATAATATGTATATCCCATGAGAATAGTTTTCTTATTTTTATGCCACCGGGTTTCGAAGAAACGGGTGGCATATAGTGTTTGGACCGTCCGTCTGTCCGTCTTTTCATATGCAAATGAGGCACAATATGTTTTAATTATTTATACTAATTAAAAGCGTCACCTGACAGATTGTAAAGTATGATTATTACACACAAAACAATAAATAAAGAGAATAAATAGTAATATCCGTTAACATTTTAAGGAAGCACGGTTATCGCCCCTGATGTCAATGTGAAAATTTACGTCTGTTTATTTTGCTAGAAAATGTATCAGATGATGTCTCTGATATGAAAAACAGTGTGTGCCTACTGAGTGGGCATGTACCTTTAAGGAATATGATGTGACCTTTCATTTTTTTGGAATCTGATCATATGAACGGGTGTGATTGGTTGATATAGGTATTTCGCAGTGCACGAAGCGAACAACAGCATATTGAATATCTGAAACATCGTCCGTGGCTGTAGATAAATGGGGCTTATGGGTTTTTGCGACCAGTGTAGATCCAGATCAGACTGTGCTGCAGGATCTACACTGTCCGCCATCCCGGTGGGTGGTGGTCTGGCGAACGAGACGGCGTAAATTAACGGTAGGGGTTCCTCCTTATAGGAATCACGATTTGCCTGGTTTGGCCCTCAGGTAAGTTTTTATCTTTCGCTCTTTTGTTACCTGGGAGTTGAATTGCGTTATTGCCCATTATAAAAGTAGTAAGAGTATTACTGATCCTACTGCTTTTGGGAGGGGCCAAGTGATTATGGTGTGGCGAGGACCTGGAATCAAATCAGGATTATTCTGATTTCAGGGCTGAATATATAGTTTTCTTATTGTAAATATTCAGTTCTGATTTTTGGGATTTTCCCCCCATTTGCATATGTACTTGAACATGTACATGTACTTGTACAGGTAACATATGGGATTTAGTACTAAACCCATTGACCCGGCCTTAAATGACCTTAGCTGTTGATAGGCCGTTAAACACCAACAAACAAACCACCATCCCATAAATGAGACACCCATCATGCTTCTAACAAGCAATATATATCACGACGAGGCCACAGGAGTGTGCTATTTTATCAGTGTATACACTAGTCACAAGCCCATAAGCCCCATTTCTCCAGTCACAGCCACATCTGGGGCCCGTTTCACTAAACTTCTTACGACTAAAATGCTCGTAAGTGCAAATTTAAGATCGTCTGTAGATTTCAATTTATGAATTTACATTTATTGAGCATAGGCTGCATATGCAGCCTATGCTCAATAAATGTAAATCCAATAATTATTTACAAGAAAACAATGTTAATGTGAAATTTACAGACTATCATAAGTTTGAACTTACGAACATTTTAGTCGTACGAAGTTTAGTGAAACGGCCCCCAGAGACCCAGTGCATATGCATACTACTACGTTTTATTAAAAACATGTAATTATTTTGTTTATTTGTCAATAAAAGTATACGTTGTTACAAGAAAATTAGTATTGGTTATCCCTGCAGAGCTGTAGTCGCTCTTATAGTGCTTATTATTTATGTTGTTGTTAGTGCTGATGTTGTTGTTGTTGTTGTTGTTGTTAATCAATTGTCAGGTAAATGAAGCATGCTAATTGCACCAATCACCATTGATCTCATCTCGTCTCGTCAGAGCAATCAAATGTTGTGTTTACGTGACGGGTTGACATCATTTCACTGAGTGTACATTGAATACCACGGAGCCCCGCAGGGGGCATGGATTTTTCTTTTATTAATTCGTTCCCACGAAATGACAATTCGTTCCCTCGATGTAACAATTCGTTCCCTCGATTTAGCAATTTTTTTGAGAAAAACAAATATGTACCCCCTTTTTATAAATGGAATAGTCTGAAAATCATTTTGCGATGATTGGATTGGTTGCAAAACGAACATATCGCAGCCCATTCAGTTACTTAGGGGTTAAAGGTACATGCCCACTCAGTAGGCAAAATATGTTCTTTATATCATCTGAGACATGTTCTGGCAAAATAAACATTCATTCACCATTACCCCACGCATTGATTGGCAATATTATACATTTTATATCAGACGTAAATTTCCACACTGATATCAGGAGCGATAACCGTGTTTCCTTACAATGCTAACGGACATTACTATTTATTCTCTGTATTTATTTTTTGATGTGCATGATCATACTGTATAATATGTCGAAAATATGATTTGTTCAGGTGACGCATTTAATTAGTATAAATAATTAAAACATATCATGCCTCATTTGCATGTGAACATAACCTGATACCACCGCGCGTCACTATCAATACAATGCATATTACTAAATGATTATATCTATATAGCGGGCACTCGTAATTTTTAGAACTGGTGGAATAGTGACACAATTATACACTTATTTAATTCCTATAAAGAACATGTTGCGCCTACTGAGTGGGCATGTACCTTTAAACGTGGCCAATATACTGCCCTCCCAAGTCAAACTGCAGTATCTGTTAAACTGGAGTATCCGCACTATGGTGCTATGCTGACCCTGTGCAATCATCCCAAGTCAAACTGCAGTATCTGTTAAACTGCAGTATCTGCACTATGATGCTATGCTGATCCTGTGCAATCATCCCAAGTCAAACTGCAGTATCTGTTAAACTGCAGTATCTGCACTATGATGCTATGCTGACCCTGTGCAATCAACCCAAGTCAAACTGCAGTATCTGTTAAACTGCAGTATCTGCACTATGATGCTATGCTGACCCTGTGCAATCAACCCAAGTCAAACTGCAGTATCTGTTAAACTGCAGTATCTGCACTATGATGCTATGCTGACCCTGTGCAATCAACCCAAGTCAAACTGCAGTATCTGTTAAACTGCAGTATCTGCACTATGATGCTATGCTGACCCTGTGCAATCATCCCAAGTCAAATTGCAGTATCTGTTAAACTGCAGTATCTGCACTATGATACTATGCTGACCCTGTGCAATCATCCCCACCTCCTCCCAAGTCAAACTGCAGTATCTGTTAAACTGCAGTATCTGCACTATGATGCTATGCTGACCCTGTGCAATCATCCCCCACCTGGGGATGATTGCACAGGGTCAGCATATCATCATAGTGCAGATACTGCAGTTTAACAGATACTGCAGTTTGACTTGGGAGCGCAATATACATGTAGCTCTTGATCTGCTAGCACAGTCGTGGAGTCTGATTAGGACATATCAAGCAAATTAAGCAATGTTAGGAAACGCGTAGGAATTTCGGGCATTGCTGATAAATTCCTACCGTTCCCGAGCCGAGCCTAATAATCATGATATGACAACACACGTGCATGGTATCTATTTTTATCCCGTCAACACAGTGTGTATGTGCCGTGAAACACGGTGCCGTGAAACATTTTTGATATCCTGTCAATACGACCTAATCACTGCGTATGAATATGTGCGATGACTGGGGTTATATTTTTTTTGCATTTAAAAGCCATTTGTAGGTGTTGACGGGATAAATAGAATAGTAGGTTAGTGCCGTGAATGGGAAAATATCTGGCGCGGCACGGAAACGGGATGTGCTCGGCAGAGCCTCGCCCATCCCGTTTCCTAAGCCTTGCCAGATATGTGTTCCCATTCACGGCACTAACCTATTATTATCTATACCAGGTAGCCTTTTATACTAGAGGATGAATACATATAACATGATTTTCGTGGACGAGAACGCGGATTTGGTTACGTTCCATCATTACAAAGACGTCATTCGATAACGTTATTTGACGCCGTCCAAACAATGGAGCGTCAGACTTGTAATTGTAACCATATATTCGTATCTAGTCGATGCACTATATGCAAATGTGTTATCATTCAGTGTGTATTCAGTCAATACATAGACAGTTACCCGATACTAGTTGCGAACGGTAACTTGCAATCTACTCCCGTACGTACGTACGTAGCATGGCTACGGACGGTACGGGAGTAGATTGCAAGAGTTACCGTTCGCAACTAACCCGATACGTGATATTGTATTAGACACATGACGGGTGTTCACTGTGTGATTGGCGAACAGTGCAGACCCTGACCAGACTGGTATTGGTCTACACTGGTCACAAACAGCATGAACCAAATTTCTGCAGTCAGACCCACATATCAACTTCAATCAGACCGAATGATTGCTGGAAAACGTAATTGCTTTTTTGTTTTCAGTGTAGAACAACACGCAATGTTTTAATGATTACGGTGATTTCAGAGAGATACCGTCGTATACCAGGAAATCGGCAATCAGATTGTGTTTTGCAAATGGCAGTATATAAATGAAGCTTGCATCGTCAGAGAATTAATTGACGCTAATTGATCACACAGGCATTTCCACACTGGTATGAGGGGCGATAACCGTGTTTCCTTAAAATGTTAACGGGCATTACTAGTTATTCTCACTATTTACTTTTTGATATGCAATGATCAAGCTTTATAATCTGTCGAAATATTATTTTTTTAGGCAACGCATTTAATTTGTATAAATAATTAAAATACGAAATGTATATCATGCCTCGTTTGCATATGAAAATAGCCTGATACAACCGCGAGTCACTATCAGTACAGCGGGCACTCGTAATTTTTAGAACTGGTGGAATAGTGACACAATTATACACTTATTTAATTCCTATAAAGAACATTTTGTGCCTACTGAGTGGGCATGTACCTTTAAAGAGACCTGGCATGTTAGTCTACACATATCCGGATCACAGCTGCTTTCTCTCACGTTTCATTGGTCGAAAGGACGTGACCTAATATATACATTCTCGCTCTTTTCAACGAACCGTGCAACTGTAGTATAAAACGTTACCTGAAACATACAATACGAGGCTACTGTCTGTTGATATCATGTTTATCAGGCGATCGTCGGAATTCCTACCCGTTTCCTAGCCTTGCCTGATAAACTTAACCCTTTGAACCCGAAATCCCGCTGTATCGGTTTATGCAAAAAGTGCAGATCCAGATGAGCCGGCTCGTAACGAGCCGTCTCATCAGGATCTGCACATTTTGAAAGTAATTTTAATAGTTTTGAGAACAAAAACACCCCCTTTTCATAAATGGACGGATCTGAAAATCATTTTTTGTCGGAACATTAGCATATCAGAGTCCATTCCAGTTCCTTAGGGTTGAAAGGGTTAATATCAAAAGACACTAGCCGGGTATTCTCTGTTTTGAATTTTCCAGCCAATTTATGTAACCTCTACTTCGTTGATTGTGGCTTCCGAATGATGGTGGCCAACTCTTCACGGTTTATTTCTTCTTTAAGCCTTTTTATTTTGGTCTGTGTGTCATTTTCGGCATGTTCGAGGCAGATTTGAGACAACCTTCTTTCTGAGAATAAGCATATGCTTGGCAATGGTAATATATAAAGTGTCCTACTCCTATCACAAAAACGCACATCTGAGACACGCCATGTGATTTTTGTACCTTCGGACACCGTAACTTCATGAAATACGTTTACAAAATTTACAATAATTTCCGTAAATAGCGTCAAAAGTTTAATTATATTCCGCATGTACTGTGAACTTTTTGTCAACTATGGAAAATTTATTAAATTTTGGAAACGTATTTCTAGAAATTACGCAGATGTCCGAAGGCACACAATCACATGGCGTGTCTCATACATGTATTCTTTGGTTTAATATCTCTAGCACACTACATATTAATTAAGTCAACTGTATAATAAGCAGATTCATTTGCAATGACGAACATTTCAACATGGCTGAGTAATCTTTATTCATTCCTTTGAATATTCCAGAATACACGCATTTGTCGGCACGCGTCTGTAACCATGGTAACCGACGTGTAGCGGGTAGTGTTACCATGGAAACTGCTGTGGCAATGGTGGGGCAATGGTGTCATAGAACAGGCTCCGTTGGTTCTGGTTTCTATTTAAAGGCCCGGTCTCACATAGGCGTAAATTGTGAGAGACACATAAGTCAACATCTGTTCAATTGTAGATGTAGATCGCGTTTCTAAAACGCACATATTCCGTTATATACTATGGAAGCATTGTAGTGCCAATACTAAAATAGATAGTATCTCCTAATTAGGACTTTATATCTCCTGATTAGGAGATAATATGTCATAATTATGAGATAGGAACTCCTAATTATGAGAGATAGTATCTCCTAATTAGGACTTACTATATCCTAATTAGGAGTTAATATCTTATAATTAGGAGATATAAAGTCATATTCCTATATCTTAGGAGTTATTATCTCGTAATTAGAAGTTAGTAGCTCCTAATTAGGAGATAAAACATTGTTCAGCATTGACACAAATAGTAAGTCCCAATTAGGAGATAATAAGTCCTAATTATGAGATGCTAACTCCTAATTAGAAGATACTAAGTCTTACTTAGGAGATAATTTGTCCTAATTAGGAGATAATAAGTCCTAATTAGGATATGATAACTCCTAATTAGTAGATACTAAGTCCTAATTGGGAGATACGAAGTCCTAATTAGGAGATAAAACATATTTTAGCATTGGTACCTTCTATATTATACTGTTCATACCCAGTTAGTGCAATAAAGTATGTTCTCTCATACACATGGTACAATCGAAGTGGGCCGTCGTCGTCAATAAGCGGTGTCTCATTACAGTCCACGCTCGGTGAATCTGTTCGCCTATCAGACAGCAGGTTCACGTGACACCACATATGTGATCGTCTCTCAAGTTATCTCCCTGGACGCACTGCTGTTTATCAACGACATATCGGCACTGATTTCAATGGGGGTATATCTCTGCCATCGGCATAACGTGATATTTAATTGATTTCAAGTTATGGCAAGTGAATATTGTTTCAACTAAATAGTCTTAACTACAGTCTGTTTCACGAAACCTTTCAAAATTGTACGGCTATATAAACAACGCAAAAACAATATTTGTTTCGATAATATTTAATTAAAGCAAACTTTAAGAATGCGCCTTCTTTTATTTCGTGAAATTTGTGTCAAATATTGATTTTGTTGCGAAAAAACAATTCCCCCATGTTAAATCCCCATCTTCACAGAGTGGAGATATCTATGGAGATTTAACATGGGAAAATATTTAGAATTTCAGAAATACTTGACTGATTTTCAAAATTTAACTTTTGTTTTCTGAGGTAGATCATTTCCAAGCTATCTAGCCAGGCTTAGGCGTCAATTTACAAATATTTTCTTCTTTTTTTACTCCTCCCACAGCTCCTCCACCTTCCCCCATGTTAAATTCCCATAGACAAATACATTTTTCGTAATGAAATCAATATTTGACCAAATTCACGAAATAAAAAGAAGACTCATTATTAAATGTTCGATTTTGAATTTAATTACTACACATTTTCTCTCATCAAATTAAGACAATATGGCGACTTAATATATTTGAATATATCTTGACGCGGTATAAAGCACCCCAAAATGTTCCTCAAGTGAAACTGGGTATTAATGGACCAAGATTTGCAAGCAAACTGTGTCTGTGACCTCCAAACATCCGCACTATGTTTTCATACCGGACTATTTTTGCATATCCCCTTGGCGATTTCGCACCATTTGGTATTCTCTAACCTGCTAACATTGTTAGACAATTCTCCGGAAACAGTCGATTACAGGAAACTTACAGGAAACTGTCGATTACAGAAAACTGTCGACTACAGAAAACTGCCGACTACAGTAGAGCACCGTGACACAACATGTACAATCCCGCCATCAATATGACAGCTTTGTCAGTCACTTCTCCAGAACTGTCGACTACAGGAATCTGTCGACTACACGAGAGCATGATGATCGGGCTGTCGACACAACCAACACACGATGTTTATGCTGATATTACCCAAATATCACTAGAAACAACAAAAGCGACACTAATAACCGAGTTCCGGTTCGTTTGAATTGTTCGTGATATTGAGATGTATTATACCTCACCTTATATGGCGACATCGCGGATGAGGCACACAATGAATCAGTCATCGTTTATCTCTCCTGTTTAATGTGACAGACTGGCGACAGGTGGCGCTGTAAAACAACCCCTATGACGTATACATAGTCCCACCATGAATATTTCATGCAGTTATTCATGTTATTGTTTTACTGCCCGGCGGAAATAATTGACGGCTAACGACATATTGTCAGGCAAACATCCCGCATACATCTGTACACGTGTTCACTCTTACAGGGGCGGATCCAGGATATATGTCTAGAGGGGAGGGGGCGGGGATTTCAAATGAGGCATATATGATCGTCAACTTTCATAAAATTCAGATTATTTTCTACATTTTGTCTTATTTCTCATCAAAAGTATATGTTGTTACCACACGATTGAACCGTCTGGATGAGACGGTTCAATTGAGTGGTAACAACGTACATTTTGGGTGAGAATTAAGGAAATAATCAGATCTTTCCACTTAAAAAATGGGTTAAAATCTAAACTCGAACAATATTAGATGGGGCGTGCGCCGGACACGCCACCGCCTGTATCCGTACCTGCAATATATTGCATTATTGGCTCGTAGGTGCGCCCACTCGCTACAAATATACAAAACATCGGATTGTCCATGCTAATTTTTCATTAATGAGAAAATAAATCGTCAGAATAGAAAAATTATTGCGAATGTTGCAGATCCGGGTGAGACGGTTCGTTACAAGCCGGCTCATCTGGATCTACAGTGTTTGCAAATGTTCGCTTTATGGTCAGTCAGGCTGAAGCTCATCACGATCGTTGCGATCATAACGATCTTGCTTCGCTTATGGCGGGGCTAGCGGGTGGTCATTAATAGAATGCAACGAGTGGAGACAATGGGTCACTGTCGATCAGTGTGATACATGGAGACTTGAACGTACGGTGCACGATATATGTACTAGTCGTGCACGAATAGTTAACATCACATTGCACTCACGTGAGCCATGAAGTACATGTACTTAAACCATACGCTCTAGTATAAACTGCTTCTTGCACGAAGGAGTGTGCATGTACGTATTGTGTGCGACCCTATACACGTATTCTAGAAATTAGTTTAGTTTAACATTCAGTAGAATCTCCAAAACCTGACACTACATAATTAGGACAAGTAATTTCATCCTCCCAGTTCACATTGTAAATAATCTGGGCCCGGTTGCTCAAAGCTTCTGTTAGCTTAACAGACTGTTAAATCCTTAGCATGAATGAGTGAGTGAGTATTGGTGTTTAACGGCCTATCAACAGCTAAGGTCATTTAAGGCCGGGCCAACGGGTTGTACTATCCCGCATTAAACGGGTCCACGATGAGGAAAATTCCCAAAATCAGAACTCAATATTTCCATGCCACACCAGTCACTTTAGTAGCTCGGCCCCAAAGTAATATGATGTGCCATAAGCTTATTACTTCTTAATGGAGCATAACAGGATTTAGCTCTCAAGTACAGGGGGCATGTAAATGAGGGCCAAACCATGCAAGTCGGCATTCCACAAAGGATGAAAACCGATCGTTAAATTACCCTTCGCTGCTCCCAACCACCACCCAAGGGGAAAATGAGAGGCATCGAGCCAGTGCCGCCGTTACGGCATGTAAGGTCGTCAAGCTAGTGCCCTGATACGATATGTTAGGTCGTCGAGTCAGCGCCGTACAAACAGTGCCCCAGGTAATCAGTGTATGCACGTAATTTACGCAATTGAAATAGCTGGATCATAGCTATATGTATTTCAGCCCAGTTATGCCGCATTAAAAAGGAATGATATCTGTCCAGATCAAATTGCTTTTGGGACTGGAGCTAAGTGACTCCGGTGCGGTATGGACCTGGCACCAGTAGCCTATTTCATTAACATTGCAAAGTATACTTTACTAGCAAAGTATACTTTGAGGGAGTAATCATTTATTTTTCCTGAGATGCATTATTTCATATAGAACTAACAAATGCATATATTTCATGATTAAAAGTATGCAGAATTATTATACTGAATGTATTACATTATCACAGCCAAATTGGCTGTGATAATGTAATAAATTCAGTATAATACAAATTAATAAATTTATCATAAAATTGAAAATTTCTCCCTCAAAGTATACTTTGCTACTAAAGTATACTTTGCAATGTTGATGAAATAGGCTACAGGTCAATATATTCTAAATTCATAACTGAATATATAGTTCTGTAAATATTGAGTTTTGATTTTTGGAATTTACCTTGTTGTGGACCGGTTGAATAAGGGATAATCCATATTGTTGTCCGAGCATCCTGTAGATGTACCTGGACACTGAGCATCCCGAGCATCCTGTATTTGTAAATGTACCGGGGACCACTGAGTACCTGTATTTGTTAAGATGTACCGGAACAACTGAACCACCTGTACAATTGTAGATTGTAACCTGGAAACACCCTGGGAACATCCTCCTGTATTTGGGGAGATGTTTTACCTGGACACTGAACATCCTGTATTTGTAGATGTTACCCGGGACACTGAACCATAAATGTTATTTGGTAGATTTGTATCCTGGACAACTGACATCCCAGGGCTCCTGTATTTGAGAAAGTAACCGGGACACTGAGTAATCCTGTATTTGTTTAAATGTACCTGGACCACCTGGAACGTCCTGTATTTGTAGATGTACCTGACAACTGAACAAAATCCCCGGGGGAAGCATCCTGTAATTTTGTAAATATACCAAGGGAAAACCTGAGTAATCCTGTTTTGTAAATTTGTATTCCGGGACAAAAACCTGAGTAAAATCCGGGTATTTGTTAAAAAATGGTAACCGGAACAAAAAACCATCCTGTATTTGTAGATGAACCTGGACACCTGAACACTGTATTGTTTAGAATGTACCGGGACACTGATCATCCTGTAAATTTGTAAATTGTACCGGTGAAACACTGAACATCTGGTAATTTGTAAAATACCGGGACACTGAACAAATCCTTATGTATGTACCGAACCACTGGAGTATCCTGTATTTGTAGAAATGTACCGGGACACTGAACATCCTGTATTTGTAAAATACCGGGACACTGAAACCATTCCTGTTATGTAGATGTACCCTGGAACACCTGGGAACAGGACCTGTAATTTTTGTAGATGTACCGGACACCAGAGTCATCCTGGTATTTGTAAATGTACCGGGACACTGAGTATCCTGTTATTTTGTAAATACCGGACACTGAACATCCTGTTCTTTGGAAAATGTCCCGGGACCACTGAGTATCCTGGGGTATTTGTTTTTAAATGACCGGGACCTGGAACACCCTGTATTTTGTAGATTCCCCTGGACACTGACATCTGTTAATCTTTGTAAAGATTGTAACCTGACCTGAACATCCTGTATGTGTAAATGTACCGGGGTGACACTGACATCTGTATTTGTAGAATGTACCGGGACACTGAGTATCCTATGTAGTATGTACCGGGACACTGATATCCTGTATTTGTATGTACCGGGACACTGAACATCCTGTATTTGTAAATGACTACGAGGATCCTGTATTTGTAGATGTACCGGGACACTGACATCCTGTATTTGTAAATGTACCGGGGTGGGACAGATACCGAGGACCTGTACACGACATCCTGTATAAATGTACCGGGGACACTGAGTACCATGTACTGACATCCACATCCTGTATGTACGACCGGTATTATGTACTGGAGGGCATGGGACCGATCCTGTATTTGTAGACCTGTACCGGACACCTGAACATCCGTATTTGTAAATGTACCTGGCATGAACATCCTGTATGATGTACCGGACATGACATCTGATTTGTATTGATGTACCGGGAACCTGACACTGATCTTATTTGTAAATGTACCGGGCACTGAACATCCTGTATTTGTATGTACCGGGACACTGAACCATGCCTATTTGTAAATACCTGGACACTAACATCCTGTATTTGTAAATGTACCGGGACTGAACACCTGTATTTGTAAATCCGGGACATGAGCATCCTGTATTTGTAGATGTACCGGGACACTGAGTATCCTGTATTTGTAGATGTACCGGGACACTGAACATCCTGTATTTGTAGATGTACCGGGACACTGAACATCCTGTATTTGTAGATGTACCGGGACACTGAGCATCCTGTATTTGTAGATGTACCGGGACACTGAACATACTGTATTTGTAAATGTACCGGGACACTGAACTTTTCCGTCCGTGCGTCCGTCCGTCCGTCCGTCCGTCCGTGTTTCCGTCCGTCCGTCCATCACAAAACTTAACGTTCTGCAAATTTTCTTTTTCTGGGCCCACACCACAGGGGGGGTATTCCATAAGCCTCGCTTACTGACCAATCTCTAGTTGTATTATCCCTTGTTTATCGATTTAAATGGTTTAAATCGATTCGAAGCTTACGTTCAACGGCCGCACAAACTCGATTGAACTGCACGCCTTCCAATGATTTAAATACGCAGCGCGTTTAAATAGTCAATTACGTTTTTTTAATGTGCGCACTGGTCATTTAAAAAGGGGCCCATCCGTGATTTTTTGCGCGATGTCGAGCGCAAGACAATCAATAATTTGCGGCATTGACAATAATTAAGGCGGATTGCCGCAATCGCGCGTGCTGAATGCATCCCTGCCATCCCTGCATGATACGTAAACAAATCAAAGTTCGCTATGAAGGGCAATTCTTCGTTTTGATTGGTGGAAAATTTTGTGAATATTACCTAGCGTCAAATGACGCGCATACGCGATCCAATGGGATAAACCCGAGATGCTGGGGTTGCTAGTCGAAGGAGATTTTGAGCAGAGGTCGATTATAAATTAGCCGAATAAACACATTTTACGCGATTATACGTGGCTGAAACTTGTTCTGTTTAATAAATAAAAGCTTTAAATTAGCCCAATAATCGGCGTATGTTGGCGTATATGGCCATTAGAGCCAACTATGGACTTCAACAACAACAACTTCCGGGTTCAATCTCTTCCGGCGTTCAGCTCATTACGTATTCAAAATTGTGTTATTTGGCTATATTTAAAGTTTTAAACGGAGATAATTGCCAAAAATGCAAACTTTATCGGTTGATGCAATTTGGAAGTGATACAGCAAAATTCGCGTTCGTAGATTACCGAATAGCGGAGAAAAGGGTTGCTACAAACTTTTTCAGAATTCGATGGATGACCAATATATTAGCCGATCTATAAATAGATCGGCTAATAACAAATAAGAAGTTAACTATTTGTTTTTTTTACTCCCTGTTATAACACTGGTATTATGTCTTGTATTATGTACCTACCCATGAAATACATAGTTATACGATGTAAATAAAAGTCATATGTTCTCATCGATGAAATAAACAACTTCCGGTGAAAATACGACTACTTCCGATATCTATATTCATAACGCGCATCTGCACAAAACAGCGCAAATAGGCTGCAAATAAACATTCATTACCGTATACAGTCTAAAAAGCTGATACTTTCCATGGAGTGGTATATAATAAATGGAATATGTATATGTTTGCAACGAATATGACATATGCATGATATATGTTCATCGAGTGGTGTGAAATGTCCATATTTCACTCGTGCCGTTAGAACGAGTGAAATATGGACATTCCACACCACTCGATGAACATATATGTCATATTCGTTGCACAAATACGAATATCCTCTATGTAATCGGGAGTATTACTTTTGTTCACTTATTGATACTATTAGGTATATTTAATGTATTTACGTATAGACATTGGTCCGTTACATCAACCTGTGAGTTTCTGAAAATATATCTCTTGAAAAATGGCACATGTGCTAAGGTACAAAATCACATGGCGTGTCTCATATTGTTCAAGCTGTCAAGGTACATGTAGGCCATCATGGCATTGTCTACTCTTTGACTAATTATACCATGTGTACTTGCTACATAATGAACAAACAATCTATTTTGGACACGTACAGTACTGTACATGATGGTATCTCAACCTTGTACCTATATTTAAGCAGTGTGTGCTATTTTTAGCTGGACTATAGTACATGTACTGTATGTTTGATCTGGTGCAAATAAGTAACGGTGTGTCGCCATCGTGTTTGCGGACAGTCTGACAATGGCATATGTGGCTGTGACTGGAGAAATGTGGCTCATGGATTTTTGCGACCAGTGTATATCCAGATCAGACTGTGCTGCAGTGCAGTCTGATCAGGATCTGCACTGTTCGCCATTTCATCAATGAAACACCTGTCATGCTTCTAGCACGCAATATATAGAGAATAGTAGGTTAGTGCCGTGAATGGGAAAAAATATCTGGCAAGGCTCAGGAAACGGGATGGGCCAACACCTACAAATGGCTGTAAAATGCAAAAATTGTATGAACTGGATATCAAAAATGTTTCACGGCACCGTGTTTCACGGCACATACGCACTATGTTGACGGGATAAAGTCCGTTATCAGGCTACAGGAGTGTGCTATTTGATCAGGAGTCACACTGGTCACAAATGTACGGAGCCCCGCAGAACGTATAGCTCTTTTTTTTATTAATTTGTTGCCACGAAATAACAATTCGTTCCATCAATTTAACAATTCGTTCCTTCAATTTAACAATTCATTCCGACGAATTAACAATTTGTTGCCACGAATTAACAATTCGTTCCCTCAATTTAACAATTTGTTCCCACGAATTAACAATTCGTTCCCTCAATTCAACAATTCGTTCCCTCAATTTAACAAATCGTTCCCACGAAATAACAATTCGTTCCCACGGGAACGAATTGTTAATTCGTGGAAACGAATTGTTATATCGTGGGAACGAATTGTTATTTCGTGGGAACGAATTAATAAAGAAAAATCCATGTTCCCTGCGGGGTTCCGTACAAATACATCGTATTTATAGTGTCGCTATTGAGCGGAACGGAACATTCCTGGTGCCTCTAACGAAAGATAATCATTCAGTACCGAATTTTTGTTTTCAACTTTCGATGTCATTTACGAAAAATATTGCACATTTTTTTTTTTCATGGGATAACGCACACCTTCTTATGTACAGACTCACATGGCGTGTCTCATATTTTGCAGTTAATTGGACCGACTCTGGAAAGATCCACCTTACCGCACTCCACATTTAGATGATATCTGAGATTGAACAATTATTGAATTTTGCCGAGTATGCGAATATCGTGGATATGTGTGGCTGTGACAGGAGAAACGGGATTTGTGGGATTTGTGACAAGTGTAGCTCCTGATCACACTCACTCCTGTAGCCTGATAACGATTTATTTTGTTTGATAGAAGCATGGCAGGTGTTTCATTTTTGGAATGGCGACCAGTGTATATCCAGATCAGCCTGTGCGGACGCACAGGCTGATCTGGATCTACACTAGTCGCAAAAGATATAAGCCCCGTTTTTCCAGCACAGGAACATATATAGACGACCCTGTAACAATGGAATTGTCCACGACAAAACGGGGCTTAATGAGTGGGCAGCCAGTATAGTTTCATATCAGATTGAGCGTAGTCTCTAAGCAAAACTTACACTGTCCACTAATATTTACACCGTCTATAAATTCATAATACAAACACCCATTCGACGTACTGCATTTATATCCCAATACAATACATTAGACCCACGTAACGTCGCGCCGTGTTGTTGATTGGTTAACGTTCGTTTGACTTCACTAATTTACACGAGGTTGTCAATAACTGCACGCTATTGACCGGCAACGTCGCTCTTCCAGGAATTGCTACAAATGACTTAAAACAAAATTAATCTTAATTTTAACGCTATATTTGGCTACTTACATGTTTGAAACTATCAGAAAATGCGGTGTAAATATAAGTAATAAAACCATGGGCTGTTGCGTTTACTGGTGTGAACAATACATCTGGTCTGTTTAAAGTGCGAGGAGTCCTTCGGACTCCACGCACTTTAAACAGACCAACTGTATTCTTCGGACTCCACGCACTTTAAACAGACCAACTGTATTGTTAACCCAGGAAAACGCAACAGCCCATGATTGTATTCCTTAAGTGTATCAGCGAAGCGTTCATGACCCGATCCATATATTGTAATCGTGCGTCAGCCATACAATTAAATGTGTTATATCATGACACATACTTTTGAATAATTAGAATTGTGTAAGATGGCTGCGCATGATACGATATAAGGCGATTTATTTTCTGTTACACTCGGTGAGTGTCAAATATATCAGATCTGGTCATATTGCCTTACATATTTGTCACATTGCTCTATATCTTGTTATCTTGCACCACATGTTGGTATTGTTCTCTAGTTTGTCAAATTACGCCACGTGATGGTATTGCTCTATATTTTTCACTTTATTTTGTCAAATTGTTCCACATTTCTGTCACGTTCGTTGCTCTTCAATTTGCGCATAATATTTACAACATGTTTTGACAGCACTTCAGAATCATTTCCATTGGAAATGATTCTGAAGTGCTGTCCAAACATGTTTTTTCAGTGATGTAATGCATTGGTGATCGTGGAACATGATTGTAAGTCAGTAGATGTATATAATGTGCATCTTTTTGTATTAAAGGTACATGCCCACTCAGTAGGCACAACCTGTTCTTTATAGGAATTAAATAAGTGTACACTTGTGTCACTATTCCAACAATTTTAAAAATTACGAGTGCCCGCTATGTACATATAATAATTTAGTAATATTTAGTTTACTGATAGTGACGCGCGGTTGTATCAGGCTATTTTCATATGCAAATGAGGCATGACATGTTTTAATTATTTGTACTAATTAAATGCGTCACCTTAAAACATAAGTAGGATCACTGCACATCAAAATATAAATACAGAAAATAAATAGCAATGTCCGTTAACATTTTAAGGAAACACAGTTATCGCCCCTGATATCAGTGTGGAAATTTATGTCCGATATAAAATGTATAATAATGCCCATCAATACGTGGGGTAATGGTGAATGCATGTTTATTTTACCAGAAAATGTATCGGATGATGTCTCTGATATAAAGAACATTTTGTGACTACTGAGTGGGCATGTACCTTTAACAATTCGTTCCCACGAAATAACAATTCGTTCCCTCAATTTAACAATTCGTTTCCACGAATTAACAATTCGTTCCTCAATTTAACAATTCATTTCCACGAAATAACAATTCGTTCCCACGGGAACGAACTGTTAATTTGTGGGAACGAATTGATATAAATGTGGGAAATGGTGTGTAATGGTTTGGGTCCGAAATGGCTTGGGGCGATTTGGCCTTGAAACATTTATTATTTGTTTTTGGATAAGTAGCTCTTCGTTCTTTTTCTATGATACATTTTCGCATTCCTTCCTATCTGCTCTGTATTGTACATTGTGTAACAGTCTGAAAATGATATTGGAGGAATGCATCGTATCGTCTGCATACTTCACACAACAGAGTATTGAAAAACTCTACAGGGGCCTCAAATTATGCGTATGCGCAGTGACAGATACAAGCCCCCGCGCGACTTTTGACGTTGTAAACAACTTGTGGACATAGTTGGTGAATGTTTTCAGCAAACTTTACTAAAATGTTTACCTAGGCGATATATTCTTCACACTGGCATGAAACAGCAAGCACCTGAGTGACTTAGATGTGTTCGTTGCAAAATCGGATCAAATGAATGCGTTTAATTAACAGGTATATTTTTTTGTCTGATAAATTGATTGTCCGGATAATTGGTATGACCCCTGTATGGGAATTTAATATGGGGAAATTTTTCTAATTTCAGAAATAGTGGACCGATTTTCAAAATGTAGCTTTTGTTTTCTTAGTTA
Source organism: Conchocele bisecta (assembly GCA_029237695.1). Classification (NCBI taxonomy): domain Eukaryota; kingdom Metazoa; phylum Mollusca; class Bivalvia; order Lucinida; family Thyasiridae; genus Conchocele; species Conchocele bisecta. The sequence continues at coordinate 29,981,214 of CM055272.1, forward strand.
GATCATTTCCAAGCTATCTAGCCAGGTTTCAGGCTCATTCTTAAATTTTGATAAAATGTAATATTATCGAAAAAATATTGTTTTGCATTGTTTATGTGGTCGTAACATTTGGGCAGGTTTCGTGAAACTGACAGTAGTAATCGTGTTCGACCATTACCATTGATCGTTTGACATTGTCTAGTAATTGTTTGCTCAAACGACAGCTCCCCTTGGAATAGCGTTTCATACAAGATACCACGTGTTATTGAATCAGCGATGGTGCCGCCGAGGAAATCGTTTCTCCGTTACATTATGTCGATGTTGTACGATCAAGCAGACACGCAAACCGAACATTGTCGAACATGGACCATAATTATACGCTATTGCGTGATGGCTTCAATTAACTTTTCGTGAGGGATTTTTCACTAAACTTCGTACGACTAAAATGTTCGTAACTGTAAGATTATGATAGTCTGTAAATTTCACATTAACGTAGGCTGTATATGCAGTCTATGCTCAATAAATGTAAATCAATCAAATTAAATTTCCAGACGATCCTAAGTTTGCAGGCCCGTAATTCAATGGAACGCATCTCAACCGGACACCCTGGGTGTCTGTCCCCAGGGTGTCCCCAGGGTGTCCACAGGGTGTCCGGTTGAGAGATGTTCCACTATAAGTTAGGCATACGAGTTGTTTTATAGGCTCTTACACCGGTAAAACAGAATGGCGAAACTTGAACATATACCACAATTACACTATTGCGTAAGGATGGATTCACACTTATGATGGATTCACACTTAGGTGTGAATCCATCATAAGTGTTAATCCATACTTAGGTGTGAATCCATCATACGTGTGAATCCATCACTAGGTGTGAATCCATCATAAGTGTGAATCCATCCTTTGGTGTGAATCCATAATAAGTGTGAATCGATCCTTAGGTATGAATCCATCATAAGTGTGAATCCATCCTTAGGTGTGAATCCCGGCAGTGGTGGTTTCACAGTTAGGTGTGAATCCATGTATGTAAGGATCCAGTTAGGTGTGAATGCCAGCTTATGTGGATTCAGTTGGATTAGTTGTGAATATCGGTAAAATTTATTCTCAGCTATGTGTGAATCCGGGTATGGATGGATTCAGAGTCAGGTGTAAACTACGAACCTGTAAGGATGGATGGACAGTTATATGTGAATCCCAGCATAAATGTATATGGATTCACAACTGAGTGTGAAACTGTGAATCCCCGTATGTTTGGATTCGCAGTTGAGGATTGAACGCACCGCCGGGACACGCGAATCCTTTGATACCACGTCCGTACAACTAACTCACCAAGTTCGCCGCAAATACAGGCATATCCGCTTGTCTGGAAATTCCATTGTTTCAAATATTTACAGTAGACAAACTCGGTAAAAATGTTGACAGCTGGCGTTGTTTGCTTTCGTTCCCACGCGGAGGAATACAGTCCCAGAGACCATGGTACATCACGTGTGTTCACAGCGGCAGCACCAGTCTGTTTCTCATAGAACGTGGTTATGGAGAATACCAGGCTCGTGTCTGTTGATGTCAAGTTTATCAGGCAAGGCTGGGAAACGGTAGGAATTCGAGGCGAATTTCTACCGAATCCCAGCCAAGCTTGGTGAATATTAAAGATGCATGCCCATTCCACCAGTGAGTGCCCGCTATACAGATAAAATCATTTAGTAATATTTATTTTACTGCTAGTGACGCGCGGTGGTATCAGGCTATTTTCATAAACCTGTAGACGATTTCATCAAAATTGCTAAGCATATTTATCTACCCAAGTATACTTTGAGGGAGTAGTTCATTTATTTTTCCCGAAATGCATAATTTCATATAGAACAAACGACTGAAGAAGATATTTGATGATTAAAAGTATGCAGAATTATTACACTGAATTTATTACATTATCACAGCCAAAATGGCTGTGATAATGTAATACATTGAGTATAATAAAAATTAATAAATTTATCCTGAAATTGAAAATGTCTCCCTCAAAGTGTACTTAGCAAGCTAAGTATACTTTGCAATGTTGGTGACATAGGCTACTGATATCCAAATATAGTAGTCTGATGTTGTATTTATCAGGCAACGTTTAATGTTTGAGGATGGTCAAATATAGCATGGTTTTCGTTGACAAGAACGTGTCATCGTTGCGTCAATTTATCCCGTCAACACAGTGCGTATGCGCCGTGAAACACGGTGCCGTGAAACATTTTTGATATCCAGTCAATACCATTTTTGCCTTTTACAGCCATTTGTAGGTGTTGACGGGATAACTAGAATAGTAGGTTAGTACCGTGAATGGGAACAAATATCTGGCGCGGCACGGAAACGGGAGTTAGCTGTGAGAATACCATGTTAGTGTCTGTTGATATCAACTTTATTCCGTCAACACAGTGCGTATGTGTCGTGAAACACGGTGCCGTGAAACATTTCTGATATCCAGTCAATACTATTTTTGCATTTTACAGCCATTTGTAGGTTTGTAGATAAATAGAATAGTAGGTTAGTGCCGTGAATGGAAAAACATATCTGGCGCGGCACGGAAACGGGATGTGCTCGGCAGAGCCTCGCCCATCCCGTTTCCTGCACCTTGCCAGATATGTTTTCCCATTCACGGCACTAACCTACTATTCTCTATATATTGACATTGACGGTATTCCTACATCATGAAACTAGCATCTCTGACCTGGATATGCGTATTTGGTCAATGCAGTATATGAAAATTAGTAATCAGTGAGCATGTATTCGGTCAATGCATATAACGTTACCTGATAAATCAATATATTAAGTTCGTGAACACATCATAAACGCGTACTTTATTGAATTACATGCCCGAATTACATACGATGTAATGGTGCACAGCGTTGTTTGTTTAGCTAAATCACTACGCTATTACAGTAACATAAACACTTATCGCCTTCACAATTGAAACACGTGGCGTCGATTACTTCCGGGAAATGTTTTAACCGTGTCTCGTGGCAAACTCAAAACACCGTACAATTCCCTGCAGCATAAGCAGCAGTTATAGTTCATATTAACGAGATTTGCATTGGCGTATCACACACTGGCTGGTAACAAGTTGTAGTATACTGCACTGGCTGGTAACAAGTTGTAGTATACTGCACTGACTGGTAACAAGTTGTAGTATACTGCACTGGCTGGTAACAAGGTTGTATATACTGCACTGCTGGTAACAAGTTGTAGTATACTGCACTGCTTGTAGTGTTGAGTTACTGCACTTGTGGTAAACAATGTTGTAGTATACTGCACTGGACTGTACAAGTAGTAGTATATGCATGCTGGTAACAAGTTGTGTATACTGCACTGATGGTAACAGTTGGTATAATACTGCACTGATGGTAACAAGTTGTATATACTGCACTGACTGTACAAGTAGTAGTATACTGCACTGACTGGTAACAAGTTGTCAGTATACTGGCATGAGGCTGGTATCAAGTTGTAGTATACTGGCACTGGACTGGTAACAAGTTTGTAAGTATACTGCACTGGGCTGGGTAACAAGTTGTAGATATGCACTGGCTGGTACTAGTTGTAAGTTATACTGGCACTGAAAGGTAACAAGTTGTAGTTATACTGGGCCACGGACTGGTTACAAAAGTTGTTGTATACTGCACTGGCTGGTAACAAAGTTGTAGTATACTGCACTGGAACTGTAACAAGTGGTAGGTATACATACAACTGCTGGTAACAGTTGTAGTACTGCAGCTGACTGGTAACAAGTTGTAGATATAAACATGCAACTGACTGGTAACAAGTTGTGTATTACTACACTGGGCTGGTAACAAGTTGTAGTATACTGCACTGACTGGTAACAGTTGGTGTAACATGGTTTTTTTACATGGACTTGTGAATCAGTTGGTAGTACACTGCACTGACTGGTAACAAGTTGGTAGTATACTGCACTGACTGGTAAAAGTTGTAGTACATGCACTGACTGGTAGTTGTTAGTATACTGCACTGAATGGTAACAGTTGTAGTATACTGCACTGACTGGTAACAAGTTGTGTATACTGCACTGGAACTGGTACAGTGGTAAGTATAACTGCACTGACTGGTAACAAGTTGTAGTATACTGCACTGACTGGATGCGTATACCTATGTAAGCGTCCTGTAGCCGATTTCATCAACATTGCAAAGTATACTTTCTTAGCAAAGTATACTTTGAGGGAGCAATCATTGATTTTTCAGAAATGCATTATTTCATGCAGAACTAACGATTGCATATATTTGATGATTAAAACTATGCAGAATTATTATACTGAATTTATTATATTATCACAGCCATAATGGCTGTGATAATGTAATACATTCAGTATAATAAAAATTAATAAATTGATCCTAAAATTGAAAATTTCTCCCTCAAAGTATACTTTGCTAGGAAAGTATACTTTGCAATGTCGATGAAATAGGCTACTGGTGCCATGCTAAATTATATTTATCTTCTAATTAGGAGATAGAAACTCACAATTAAGAGATATTGTCTCCTAATTAGGACTTAATATCTCCTAATTAGGAGATGATAAATCATAATTAGGAGATAGTAACTCCTAATTAGGAGTTAGTATATCCTAATTAGGACTTATTATATCATAATTATGCGTTATTAGCTCCTAATTAGGAGTTAGTATCTCCTAATTAGGATATAAAACAGAGTAAGTCCTAATTATGAAACAGTAAGTCCTAATTAGGAGATATTAACTCCTAATTAGGAGATATTAAATGCTAATTAGGATATACAAAGTCCTAATTAGGAGATAACTAGTCTAGGGAATTACTATCTGCTAATTAGGACTTAGTATCTCCTAATTAGGAGTTACTCTCTCCTAATTAGGACGTAGTATCTCCTAATAAGGAGTTAGTTTAAACATAGTTTAGCATTGGCACCAGGACGCTTCCATATATACCCGAGTCACAATGGACTTAAAACTACTTCTGTTGGTCGAAAAAAAAGCTCTCTTCGCTTGTCTTCAATGCCAAACCACACTTGCTCATTATATTGTATAACACGTTACATAATAAATAAAATACCAGTTTATATCAAGTTTTTATCCCGTCAACACAGCGCGTATGTGCCGTGAAACACGGTGGCGTGAAACATTTTTGATATCCTGTCAATACGACCTAATCACTGCGTATGAATATGTGCGGTGGCTGTGATACCTTTTTTTGCATTTTAAAGCCATTTGTAGGTGTTGACGGGATGAATAGAATAGTAGGTTAGTGCCGTGAATGAGAAAAATATCTGGCGCGGCACAGAAACGGGATGTCCTCGGCAGAGCCTCGCCCATCCCGTTTCCTGAACCTTGCCAGATATGTTTTCCCATTCACGGCACTAACCTACTATTCTCTATATCAGGCTTGCCTCACAAATGGTAGAGCCTCGGAGTTCCTACACGTTTCCTCGCCTTGCTGGATAAATAGAGAATAGTAGGTTATATAGTGCCGTGAATGGGAAAAAATATCTGGCAAGGCTCAGGAAACGGGATGGGCGAGGCTCTGCCGAGCACATCCCGTTTCCGTGCTGCGCCAGATATGTTTTCCCATTCACGGCACTAACCTACTATTCTATTTATCTACAAACCTACAAATGGCTGTAAAATGCAAAAATAGTATTGACTGGATATCAGAAATGTTTCACGGCACAGTGTTTCACGGCACATACGCACTGTGTTTTGCGACCAGTGCAGATTCCGCCACTGATCAGGATCTGCACTATTCGCCATTCCATCCATGAAACACCAGTCATGCTTCTATCAAGCAATATACAGGTTAGAGAATACCAAATGGCGCGAAATAGAAGTAGTCCGGTATAAAAGACAAATGCGGGAATTTTGAGGTCACAGAAACAGTTTGCTTGCAAATCTTGATCCATTACTACCCAGTTTCACCCGATGAACAGTTTTGGGTGCTTTTAACACCAGTTTTCAGCATATTTGTAGCATTTAAAAGAAAACACCGAACCTGTTCGTCACGTGATGTAAAGTTTCCGTGGCCAGAAAATTAAAGAAAATATTGGGGGACATGACGAGGTTGGGTCTGTTTAATTCGTGCAGAACCAGTACAGAAAGGCTGCATGTCATGTACAAGTAGGTCCCCTAGCATCCATACGAATAGTGAATGTATGAGAGACTGGCCTTATTGGATGGGATTCGGTTAAATTATATAGTAAAACTATTTAGTGTGTTCTAACCTACAATGTAGATCGTTATCAGACTGCAGGAGTGTGCTATTTGATCAGGAGCTACACTGGTCACAAATCCCATAAACCCCATTTCTCCAGTCATAGCCATATATAGAGAATAGTAGGTTAGTGCCGTGAATGGGAAAAAATATCTGGCAAGGCTCGGGAAACGGGATGGGCGAGGCTCTGCCGAGCACATCCCGTTTCCGTGCCGCGCCAGATGTTTTTTCCCATTCACGGCAATAACCTACTACATTGTACCAGCAAATATTTACACCTTCTATAATTTCATAATGCAAACGCCCATTCGAAGTATTGCATTTACATCCCAACACCATACATTAGACACACGTGACGTCACGCGATGTTGTTGATTGGTTAAAGTTTGCACCGTCGCAGTTCCAGGAATTATGACAAAAGGACGTAACACAAGATTAGTGTTAATGTTAACGCCATATTTGGTTATTTACATTGCAGATTATTGTTAACTTTAACGCCATATTTGGTTATTTACATTGCAGATTATTGTTAACTTTAACGCCATAGGTTTCGGAAATGCTGTGTAAATATAAGGTAATAAAACCATGGGCTGCTGTGTTTACTGGGGTGACCTATACATTAGATCTGTTTAAAGTTTTCGGACTCCACGCACTTTAAACATATCAAATGTATTGTACACGCCCATGGTTTTATTCCTTAAAAATGTCACGTCGTTGTGTAGCGGAGGGAGTAATAAGATAGGTTATTTATATTATTTCCCCGAGCCTCTGTGCGTGACACCTGATATGTCGCGGCAGCTGTGCTGTATGTTACCGGATATTGGCTCCGGGAACACATAAATACGGAGACTCGGCGCTCATGGCAACATTCTCACTTGTGTAATTATGGTGTTACATATGTACAGTGGAACCTCTCTAAACCGGACATCCTGGAAGGTCCCAGGGTGACCGGTTTAGCGATGTTCCACTGTACATCAGACATATAACTATGCCGGGGTATGCGACTGTCCTTTGCGAACTTTAACATGCATTATCATCATATATATACACCAATGAAACCCATAACATTAAGGATACACGAACTGCCAGCGTGTCCGGTTTAGAGAGGTTCTACGTAAATAAGTCCGCTTTTTTTAATGACAAGCAACTTTTAATTCGATGAATTCGTGCTCAGACTAAAAGCCTTTTTGTGGAATTTATCGGGGTATAAACTTGGAAAAGTCGCCGGAACACTGGACGAAGGCCATTATACTGTGTCCACATGGGAGCACTAGTCCACAGGTGAGATCGCGGGCTGAGGTATTCATACACCAACTGATTCCGACAAGCGGTAAAAAATAGTCCGCTAAAATAGTCCCGATAAGTTTAGGCCACAGACACCGTGTACTAATCAACTGATGTACGATTCTGCTTGTGAAACATATAATGGCGTTTTACCTCCATTTTCATACACGTTTTGTGAATATGTAAGCTTTATCAAGCATCATTGATGGTCACGTGGTACAAACATTAGTTTAAACAACATTTATTTCAAATTATGGCAAGTGAGCTATATATATATATATATATATATATATATACATACATACAATTGAGAACATGATTAGAAAATAAGCTTTTACACTTATGTGTGGTGTAAACATTGTTGGAGCCGGTGAAAATTTCATAAAACTAGCGCGGTCAAAGGAGAGTGGATATGTTTTTCTTAGGTCACCATGTAGACATAAACGATGCTACGGAGCCCCGCAGGGGACATGGCTTTTTTTCTTATGAATTCGTTCCCACGAAATAACAATTAATTACTTAAATTTAACAATTCGTTCCCACGAAATAACAATTCGTTCCCTAAATTTAACAATTCGTTCCCACGATATAACAATTCGTTCCCACGATATAACAATTCGTTCCCACGATATAACAATTCGCTCCCTCGAATTAACAATGTGTTCCCACGAAATGACAATTCCTTCCATCAATTTAACAATTCGTTCCCTCGAATTAACAATTCGTTCCCACGAATTAACAATTCGTTCCCACTAATTAACAATTAGTTCCCGTGGGAACGAATTGTTAAATTGAGAGAACGAATTGTTAATTCGTGGGAACGAATTGTTAATTCGTGGGAACGAATTGTTAAATTGAGGGAACGAATTGTCATTTCGTGGGAACGAATTGTTAAATTGAGGGAACGAATTGTCATTTCGTGGGAACGAATTGTTAAATTGAGAGAACGCATTGTTAATTGGTGGGAACGAATTGTTAAATCGAGGGAACGAATTGTTAATTCGTGGGAACGAATTGTTAATTCGTGGGACGAATTGTTAATTCGTGGGAATGAATTGGTATTTCGTGGGAACGAATTGATAAATCGAGGGAACGAATTGTTATTTCGTGGGAACGAATTGTTATTTCGTGGAACGAATTGTTATTTCGTGGGAATATTTCGTGGGAACGAATTGTTATTTCGTGGGAACGAATTAATAAATACGATACAGTGTCTTGACTGACAAAGGAAACAACGGTCGGATGTACTCGGAAGTCTCCTGTCTCCAGTTACTATGGGAATGAATGGCCTTTTTGTGGAATTTATCGGGGTATAAACTTGGGAAAGTCGCGGGAATACTGGACGAAGGCCGGAAGGCCTCGTCCAGTATTCCCGCGACTTTTCCAAGTTGTCATATCCCCGATAAATTCAACAAAAAGGCCATTCATTCCTTATAATTCCAGAATTTGAAATAAATTCATCAAGAAAATGTGTTTATTTTCCGTTTTCTTAAGAATTATTTTAACTGCGCCTCACGGTTACGGAAAGTAGTTCGGCGTGGGAGTTTACTGGGATATAAATTTTGGACGGAGACTTGCTACGAGCCAATCAAATATTAGGGAAAAATAGAATACCAATCTAGTGTCATTGATATCAAATGTAACAGCTATAGCTCGTAAACGCGTAGAAGAGTCAGAATTTCTGCCATTGCAGAGTCGGGCCTGATATAGTTGATATCAAGCAAAACTAGCCTGATAATATTTTACTTATAACGTGTGTTGTGAAGCGACGGGCAAGGAAATGTAGGTTTAGTGGAATAGAGTGCATACGTGTTTACGTTGCGTCATTCGATAACGTCATGTAACGTCGTTCAGCCAGAATAACAACGCAAGCGAATGCAGATTTATTTCCACGATCACCTGTACACAGTATATGTGTATCAAATGAATGCAGTGTACGACAATTTGTTTATCAGTGAGTGTGTATCGGGTCAATACACAGCTCGTTACCTGATACACGTCGTCACACTGTGGACCGCGGAAATGCCGTTGACATACGTTATGGGCAAAACAGTGAAAGTGAAAGTGAATGGGTTTAACGTACCACCAACAGCTAAGGTCAAAAAGAGACGGATCACAGTTTCAAGTCTCATCCAACAGACCAGAGTGATGGAAATACTATGAAAGTATTGTGGATGCCTAAGGCGAGGTTTGAACCCACAATCTCTGGACTGGAAGTCACGTTTTCTAACCCCTAGGCCACAATCCGTCCCTTTATGGACAAATATTATGAAGCATATGTGTGTGGCTGTGACGGGAGAAATTTGGCGTATGGATTCTGCGACTAGTGTAGATCCAGATCAGGCTGTGACTGGAGAAATGGGTTTTACGACCAGTGTAGATCCAGATCAGCCTGTGCATCCGCACAGGCTGATCAGGATCTGCACTGCTCGCCATTCCCTCAATGAAGAAACACCCGTCATACTTATAAGAAGCAATATAGATCGGTACCAGGCTACAGAAATGTGCTACTTGACCAGGAGCTACACTGATCACAAATCCCAATCAGTCCCATATATCCAGTCACAGCCACATATTTGTGTGTATCGTGAACACTGTCAGAATGATACACGGACATGTACAAACAATAATATGGGTCGGCGTAACGATTTTCCAGGCGCGCCCGAGGTTCCATATAAATCAAATTAAGTGTGGTGAACTCCATTTGTCGTCAATACGGCACGAGCCGTGTGAAACCTCACGAGAGGCGAATCGGCAATTACGGCACGTGTAACTAGGCAACAAAACCAAACACAACAAAGGGCGTTAGATTGCAATCCGCCTTTGCGAAATTACTCTTAATCGTACGGGTTATTATGTTTTCGAGAAATGACATTTTCTATTAGTACAAGTCGTCGCCATTTCGCTAAAGCAACGTTCTAGCATATCATTCTAATACGAGACAAACCATGTGATTTTGTACTTAAGAACATGTGTGAATTTTCATGAAAAACATATTACCGAAACTGTGGTATTTTCTATAAATGATGTCGAAAGTTGACGAAATTTGTATAGCAAATACAGGATTCCACGACGCACCATACTATCTACTGATAGAGGTTAGAGGATACCAAATGGTGCGAAATCGCCCAGGGTGTATGCAAAAATGGTCCAGTATAAAAAAATAGTGCGGGTGTTTTGAGGTCACAGACACCGTTTGCTGATCCATTACTACCCAGTTTCACTTGAGGAACATTTTGAGGCGCATTTAACACGAGTTTTCAGCATATTTGTAGCATTTAAAAGAAAACACTGAACCTGTTGGTCACGTGATGTAAACAGTTTCCGTGGCCAAAAAAATGTAAACAATATTGGAGGATATGACAAGCTTGGATTTTTCTTTCTTAGGAGTAAGTGAACCTATTGTTTAGTTCATGCAGAACCAGTACAGACTGGCTGCATGGCATGTACAAGTGGGTCCCACAGCATCCATACGAATAGTGAAAGTAGGAGAGACTGGCCTTATTGGATGGCATTCGGTTAAATTATATATTAAAACTATTTGGAGGTGTCTAATCTAGATAGTATGATGCGTCGTGGAGATGATTTGGTGTCAACCACTCTCTGTGCCCGTGTATTTCTACCTGCACCTCGTATCTGCATGCATTCTACGCACCGCGATATACCTATCAAGTAGCACGTGTTACATCACGTGTGTTCATGTTGAATCATACCGTTTGATCGTCACGTCATACTGAGGTACGTAGCTGGCCCATCACGGTACAATGGCCCGTTTCACTAAACTTCGTACGACTAAAATGTTCGTAAGTGCACATTTAGGATCGTCTGGAAATTTCAATTGATGGATTTTCATTTATTGAGCATAGGCTGCATATGCAGCCTATGCTCAATAAATGTAAATCCAATCATTGTTTACAAGAAAACATTGTTAATGTGAAATTTACAGACTATCATAATTTTGCACTTACGAACATATTAGTTGTACGAAGTTTAGTGAAACGGGCCCCAGGTATGTGCTAGTTTGTAACTTGTTCTATCAAGTACTTTCCTTATTGCAATATTCGATTGTCCGTCTGTCTCTTAGCGGGTTATATGTCCATTTCCTGTTATTGTACATGTTGGAGTCTGGGACGGGTTCTGCAAACGTTACATATAAATACAAGCAGCATTACCGTCTATATACACGCTGCTAGTAATACATTCAATAGTTTATGAACTGAATATACAGTCTAGAAAGTGTATAGAATATGTATGAACCAAATACATAAGAATTGTGCTTCACATTACTGCACTGACAGTTTCCCGCCAGTTTGAATTTTTTTTATTTTAAAATGAAATACAAGCTTGTAAATTGTTCCACTTGATAAAGAATGTAATAAAATATGGCATGAACACAAAATAATGATTTATCCCGTCAACACAGTGCGTATGTGCCGTGAAACACGGTGCCGTGAAACATTTTGAATATCCAGTCAATACAATTTTTGCATTTTACAGCCATTTGTAGGTGTTGACGGGATAAATAGAATAGTAGGTTAGTGCCGTGAATGGGAAAAAATATCTGGCGCGGCACGGAAACGGGATGTGCTCGGCAGAGCCTCGCCCATCCCGTTTCCTGAGCCTTGCCAGATATTTTTTCCCATTCACGGCACTAACCTACTATTCTCTATATACCATGCGACAGTGAGAGAGTGACCAATAACAGTGACTAATATTACCGGTAAAGAAGTTGGTCAATAGTTTATGATGGAACACTTCTTATTAAACACATTGTATAGATAATTAATACATATTTACGCACAAAATCCCCGCAAGATGTGTTACATGCAGTATGAATAGATATAATGACAAGTGTTAGATACCAATGAGAAAGACCGTAATTTGAGAAAGTACATACAACAGAGACATAATATGCCACATTGAAGTCCACAAATGAAATAAATTTGCCACATCTGTGACATCTATATAGTACTTGATCATAGTACTTGAGCTGACTTAATGTTAAACAATTGGGTGTGGAACGTTACTGGGCATGCACGGTGGAATTTGTTCGGCGAAATTATAAAGCGGCAGTTTAAATAATAAATTAGTTACATTCAAATCAGGTTACCCCTAACACAATGGATATACAGATCAATAATAAACACAAATACTGTACTTCAGCAAAGTATTTGAACGAGAAAGATTTAATTTCATTTGCTTTTGTTCAAAGAAACTCCGTTATCAGCAACAGTTCGCGCCATCTGATTTAGAGATTAACATAAATATTACTTTGTTATCTTTTATATATGCTGTGTGCCCTCGTGTGTTTTTGATATCTAGTCCAAATAAGTATGTAATATTATTCTCATAATTATTATATAAAGCAAGTTTACATCAATGAACTGATAATCAAATATTCCTCTTTTATTTTAATGTAGAGATTATTTCTATTTTTAGTTGGCTCACGATAAAGGCACGTTCAATTTGCACACGTTTGAAAACGGCGGCGTTTTCGGACGTCGCTCTGGAGAATCAGAACAATATTGAGGCGTGCAAATGCAAAACGGGTGGCGTTTTAAACAAAAACACTGGGAACAAGTTAAACATAATGAAAACGGAACACGTAAGACAGGAACACGTAAGGCGTTCCAGAGGTGTTCCGATTGTTTACAGTGTGCCGGCGTATGATAGATTTGTTGTATTTTCTAATAGTTACACCTTCTATAAATTCATAATGCAAACGCCCATTCGACGTATTGCGTTTACATCCCAATACAATACATTAGACACTCATGACGTCGCGCGATGTTGGTGATGGATTAAAGTTCGCAACGTCGCAGTTCCAGGAATTATGACAAAAGGACGTAACACAAGATTAGTGTTAATGTCAACGCCATATTTGGTTATTTACATTGCAGTGTAAATATAAGGAATAAAACCATGAGCTGCTGTGTTTACTGGTGTGAACAATACATTTGGTCTGTTTAAAGTGCGTGGAGTCCTTTGGACTCCACGCACTTTAAACAGACCAAATATATTGTGAACCCCAGACAACGCAACAGCCCATGGTTTTATTCTTATCAGATGGGTTTTCTCATACCGATGGAACATTGCTATTTATTTGTAATATGATTATGCTAGCACACATAGTTTGTTTCGGTTCTACATGATATCTTGCTACAATAGATGCCTATACGACCTATTTATCCAAGGGTAATCGTGACTTATGGAGCAGTGGGTAGCACATTTGTTTCTGTATGATATCACTTGCAAGTTTCATGCTCACGTGGTTACCACAAGAACAACAATGTCTGAAAGTGTTGAAAGCGCGTCCACTCCAATGTAAATAGTATTTGATAGTTTTCTTAATATGCAACTGATTTTGATGAAATATGGCGCAGCAAACGCGGCTTCATGACCTGCGATTGGTGGTCTCGGGACTTCGGCACATACTTATGTCGTTTTTGTGAAGAATCGACTTCCGTGTCAGTACACGGAAATCGATTCTTCGCAAAAACGACAGACATAGTACACAGACCACCAAATGCAGCTTAACAATATGCGTTACATAATAAGGACAATATAACAGAATACGCACTTCTGAAAGTTTCAGTAAATGTTGTTGTTGTAATCACGTGATCATGCACATTGACTTGACTTCCGAGTTGTCTCTCTGACACTCGTGATATCAACAACGTCGCTACGTGTACCTTCTAGTTGGCACATCAATTTCCCACATATACCAACAATAGTGTTAATGGAAGTAGTAGCAAGGTGTATGATCACGTGGTTACAACAACAATAACGCCGCCCACTCCAAATAAGTATTATTTGATATTTTCATATGCAACGGATTTTGATGAAATATGGTGCAGCAAACGCGTCTTCATGAGCTGCATTTGGTGGTCTAGGGAGTTTGGCACAGACTTATTGTTTGGGCGAAAATACAGAGACCACCAAATGCAGCTTAACAAGACGCGTTTGATGCGCCATATTTCATCAAAATCCGTTACGTAATAACGACAATATAAAAGAATACGTACTTTCAATTTGATTTGTTGTTGTTATTAGTACCACGTGATCATACACCTTGAGTATTACACTCTGGTAATTTAAGGACAATTGTATGGCTATCTAGTTTCCTCAGTCTGACGATTTCAAAGAAAACAGTTAGCATTGTGTATTCCATAGAATAAAACGTTACCTGACAAACAGAATGGCTTTTTATAGCAAAATTAATCGACCTCGGCTCGGTAACAGTAGGAATTTCTCGGCGAGCCTCGGAATTCCTACGCGTTTCCTAGCCTTGTTCTCTATCTGGTTTCTTGCGTCTGACAATTTTAACGAAAACAGCAATTAATTTGTGTTTTCCATAGCATAACGTTACCTGATAAATAGTATACCAGTCGATGGTATTTTGCATCTCACATTGTCAGGCTCACATTTCATTGAAGAACAGTTCATATTTCGGTGTTTTATGGATAATTTCGGTATCTCTGGTGGTTTGGGTGCATTGTTACCAACATACAATTTACGCCAGCTCCCGCGAATTACATACACGTATACGTGTATGTTGATAGTATAAAACTGGTCCGAAAGTTCGGAACGGTGAATGTGTAGATAATTGACGATTTCTGTCGTGTGTAATAAATGAGCATTAGTAGTTGCACAAAACTATGTAAATTACCCAAAACCAACGAAATCCACTAAAATCCACCAAAATACACACATGGCACCAACATAATGACCATCTGTTCAAACAAATGTGGTCAGGCTCGGCTCAAAAACGGTAGGAATTTCATCGCGATGTCTAGCCATGTTTGATAAGCATGATGTGAAAAATACGGTGGCACAGAGGGGACATGAAAATATTGTTTACTTTCGCGTGCGCACGCAATAGGTTTTGCGTGCGCGCGCAATAGGTTTTGCGTGCGCACGCTATAGGGTTTTGCGTGCGCACGCGATAGGTTTTGCGTGCGCACGCGATAGCTATTGCGTGCGCACGCGATAGCTTTCATTGGCTAACCTTCATTGGCAAAAGCTATCGCGTGCGCACGCAATAGCACGCGAAAGTAAAAAATATTCCATGTCCCCTCTGTGCCACCGTAGAAAAGAGACACTAGCCTGGTATTCTATATTTCTTGTTTTGTTCATCTAGCAATAACTATTACAATGGGGGCACTTGGGAGCGCCGAAACGCATCAAATACAACCACTCCGCATCAAATTTAGCATGAGAAAGGCACTTAGTTTCTATCGAACCCCGGCAATGGTTAGCAAATACCATACAGACAAGTAGCATCATTTGATTTATATAATATGATGAATGGATAATGCAGGAGTTTTTCCCTGTTTCTTATTTACAATCGAGTGCGTGGGTATTCTCCATTAGTGGACATATTTGTGACCGTGACTGGAGAAATGGGGCTTATTCGATTTGCGACCAGTGTTCATCCTGATGAAATAGCACGTTCATGTAACCTGATAGCGATCTATATATATTGCTTGTTAGAAGCATGGTGGGTGTTTCGTTGATGGACTGGCGAACAGTGTGGATCCTGATCAGACTGTGCGGATGCACAGGCTGATCATGATCCACACTGGTCGCAAAACCCACAAACCCCATTTCTCCATCCACAGCCATCAATGCACACAGAAGCTGCATTGGGAACAACTTAACTACATTAAGTAGAAATGCAACTATATAATGTCGGCAATTATTGAGCACGCATCAGTAATATCCAATTGTTCGAGTAATGGCCGTCATCATAGGAAAGATTAAACTATGTCTGATGCCATGTGCGTTCTTGTACCGAAGTAGTGGCATTTGTGGTCAGTATAGATCATGATATGTGGCTGTGACAGGTAAAATGTATTTTTTGTGGTCAGTCTAGCTCCTGAATTGTGGCTGTGACTGGTAAACTGTTTGTGTGGTCAGTGTAGCTCCTGATATGTAGCGGTGACTGGTAAACTGCACTCTAGTTCCTGAAGTGTGGCTGCGACTGGTAAACTGCTTTTGTGGTCAGTCTAGCTCCTGGTATGTAGCGGTGACTGGTAAACTGCAGTCCAGCTCCTGACGTGTGGCTGTGACTGGTAAACTGCATTTGTGGTTAGTCTAGCTCCTGAAGTGTGGCTGTGACTGGAGAAATGGTATTTGTGGTCGGTCTAGCTCCTGAAGTGTGGCTGTGACGGGAGAAATGGCATTTGTGGTCGGTCTAGCTCATGAAGTGTGGCTGTGACTGGAGAAATGGCATTTGTGGGCGGTCTAGCTCCTGATATGTAGCGGTGACTAGACAGGTATTTATGGCCGGTCTAGCTCCTGACTTGTGGCTGTGACTGAAGAAATGGAAGTTGTCGTCAGTCAAGCTCAGATCCGTGGCTGTGAATGAAGAAACGGGATTTGTGGCCAGGCAAGCTCCTGGTCTGTTGCTGTGACTGTGGACATGGTATTTGTGGCCAGGCTGGTATGTAGCTGTGCATGGATAAATTATATTTGTGGCCAGTCCTACGGGGCGCCAAGTGGGACATGGCTCAATTTTGTCAACAAAATTCATTTTTGTGCCACAAAATTCAATTCTGTGTCACAAAATTCACTTTTGCAATTTTGTGCCACAAAATTCACTTTTGTGTAACAAAATTCAATTCTGTGTCACACAATTCAATTCTGTGTCACAAAATTCAATTCTGTCAATTCTGTGTAACAAAATTCAATTCTGTGTAACAAAATTCAATTCTGTGTCACAAAATTCAATTCTTCACACGCATGTAAGAAGGATTACCATTGGTCAGAAACTGCACTGGAGAAATGGGTCACGGTCGCCGATCTACACATTCAATGTCGATGATTCATTTCTCATTTTGCCGATGATTCATTTCTCATTCTGCCATTTTGCTTCAACTATCTCCAAACAGTCAAACGTTGACAAACCCATTCGTATTTAAACTCATTTGCGTTATAATTGTACACCTAATTCATGTACATGTAGATCTCCCGCGAGTACTGACGTCATTTATTGTGTATCGCAAGGTACATCTGCCCCAGTTAAATCAATAATACACGCGCTGTGGCCTGTGTTCTGGCTGCTGTCTGTGTTTATAAACAGAATGTGTGTATTGGGCCATTTGAGGAAACCATTTGTAGTATTTGTGTAGATACCATGGATACTAAGATGGTGTATACTGTAAATAATGCATGTAGACACATAGTTGCGAACACGTAACTTCGCAACTAGTAGACACAGATCCAATACCATTTGTTTCACAAGGTTAGATCTACTGTTAGAATACGACGTCATATAATGTCATTTTCGAGCATAAAACGTTACCTGATAAATAGAATACCAGGCTAGTGTATTTTAATATCAAGTTTATCAGGCTCGGCTCGGAAACGGTAGGAATTCCTCGGCAAGCCTTGGAATTCCTACGCGTTTCCTAGCCTTGCCTGATAAACTTGATATCAAAATACACTAGCCTGGTATTCTCTATATATGGGCATGCTCTCAGGTCTAGCTATGTCCCGGCTACTTTATGTTTGACCCTGTTTACATAATTGAGGGAAAATTCTGAATATTTTTCTTATTTCTCCTTCAAAATATATATGCTTATATGGTGTGACCACTCATTTGTAATCATAATATAACCAAAATAACTGTCCATAAAGAAGTATAATATTGATATATTGGGTTATATTTTCGCATTGAAATATTTAAACCTGCAAGTGTACTCCACCAACTAGTAAAATGGACTAAGACCGATCTCAACCAATCAACGTAGAGATGACATAGACTATCCTACGCAAACTAATTTGTGTGGACAAAAATGAATTCTGTCCCACAAAACTGAATTTTCTTCACAAAACTCAATTCTGTCTTACAAAACTGAATCCTTTTAATATAACAAAAATGAATTTTGTATACGAAACGTATGCAGAATTGAATTTTGTGACACAGAATTGAATTTTGTGATTTTTAGTGTTACAAAACTCAAGTTTGTACACATAATTAGCCTGTCCTGCATGGCGCCCCGTAAGTCCAGCTACCAATATGTGGCTGTGACTTAAAAATTGAAGTAGTCATCAGTCAAGCTTCAGATCCGTGGCTGTGAATGAAGAAACGGCATTTGTGGCCAGTCTAACTCCTGGTCTGTGACTGTGCATGGAGAAATGAGGTGTGTGACACATGGACAGTGTAGTTCATGATCTATGGTTGTCACTGCAGAAGCGTCAGTTGTTTTCCGTCAAATTCCTGACCTGGGGCTTAAATTGGGAAATGTGACTGGAGTAATAGCATGTGCTCAATAAATGTAAATCCATCAATTTAAAGTTCCGGACGATCCTAAGTTTGCACTGCAAATCAGACATTTGACCATTCTGCGGCATACATGTATGTGTGTTCTTAACGATCCTAAACTTACATTCTCATCTGACCTAACTGACCAAGAAACCCATCACAATAAGGTTTCAGATGTGTCCTTGGCGTCCGGTTTAGAGAGGTTTCACTGTCGATGTAATTTTATTGATAACGCCAGTAGTGAGCACACTTGTTTCGTATGCCCGTTTCAGGAAACTTCGTACGACAACAATGTATGAAGATTTCTGTATAAATTTTCTTCTCGTAAATCTGGGGCCAGTTTCACTAAACTTCGTACGACTAAGTGATTCGTGTTATAAGTGCAAATTTAGGATTGTTTTAAAATTTCAATTGATGGATTTACATTTATTAAGCATAGGCTGCAGACACAGCCTATGCTCAATAAATGTAAATCCAATAATTGTTTACAAGAAAACATTGCTAATGTAAAATTTACAGACTATTATAAGTTTGCACTGACGAACATTTTAGTCGTACGAAGTTTAGTGAAACGGCCCCCTGGCTCGCTAATACCCATTTCCCACATACTTGCCAGCATAGCATGTACACATCGTTAAATGTGAACTTATCAGATTTGCCAACATCAGTTATCAGTGGGAATATTATTTTAAATTTAAATTTTGCAATTACGAACTTAGTCGTATTTCAAAAAAACTATATAATGAATTACTCCTAGTGTTTTATCCTAGCGGTATCATGACGTTAAGCCACAGTAGCTTATTTGTGACTGTGACTGGAGAAATGTGGCTTATGGAATTTGTGACCAGTGTCACTCCTGATCAAATAGCACACTCCTGTATCCTGATAATGATCTGTATTGCTTGTTAGCAGAACCATTGCTTCATTGGTGGAATGGCGAACAGTGTAGATCCTGATCAGACTGTGCGGATGCACATGCTGATCTGGATCTACACTGGTTGCAAAACCCATAAGCCACAGTTATCCAGTCACCGCCACATTTATTCCACGTAATGGTACACATTAAGGCAACTATCTTTTAATTGGAAGTGTCAGGCCAGACATCGGCGAATATTCAGAAGTTAATTTCAATCCACAAACAACTCTCCGTAAATTGGCGTATTGTCGTTGTGGAAACTTCGCGTGCAATAGACGTCCGCGATAATGGTTCCACGGAAATTGATTACAGTAGAACTTCTCTAACCCGATGGATTTGTTGTCACTTTCCCCAATTATAATGCATGTTCATGATCGAAAAGTACACATGTACGTCTTGGACTGCTCGTCTGCCTGAATTACAGCGGAGAATCTCGAAGCCGGACACCCCTCCCAGGGTGTCCGGTTTAGAGAGGTTACACTGTAAATGTTGAATAATGAACAATTGCGAAATTCTGTTTCAACAACTGATATTTTGAGTTTCATCATGTATCGGAAATGCGTCAATTAGTGATAGCGATTTGAAGACAATTAAAAGATTGCTCGAAGATTCGGACCATGAACGTTTGCAAATTTAGGATCGTCTTGAAGTTTCAATTGATGGATTTACATGTATTGAGCATAGGCTGCATATGCAGCCTATGCTCAATAAATGTAAATCCAATAATTGTTTACAAGAAAACATTGTTAATGTGATATTTACAGACTATCATAATTTTGCACTTACGAAAATTTAGTCATACGAAGTTTAGTGAAACGGGCACCAGGTCCTTCGGACCAAATGCTTGGACGCTTCTGACCAAGTGCTTGGATGCTTCTGACCAAATGCTTGGATGCTTCTGACCAAATGCTTGGACGCTTCTGACCAAATGCTTGGACGGTCAGAACGCTTCTGACCGTCTTTGGAAATTTCCGACTCTATGTTTGTAGATGTTTCGGACCATGCTTTTATATGAATATGCATCATGGTCATTTTGGACCACATTCTTTGGAAATTTCGGACCACATTTTTTGCAAGAGTGAATAACAACGACAATGGCCCGACATACCCGTATATATTTATTACAGAGCTCTCTCTGAACCGGACTCACTGGGAGAGGTTTCGCTGTATTGTATCGTATTCTATCACAATTAGTTGCTAAGCTTATCCATTACAATTCTACTACGGTTGAACCTTTTTCTCCCTTCGCCGATAGGCAAGAGGGGATATAGCGTTAGTCCATGTACGTACGTGCGTGCGTGTGTACGTACGGTAGTAACAACTTTCATTTGTCAATAACTCATGAACCGCTTCACCGACTTTGATAATATTTGGCCACAATGTGTGTCTAGGTGGGTGCTTTGTATTTCATATGACCCAGGTCCGACCGCCCAAGGTTAAGGTCACTGAGGACTTATGTTCACCTTGTTTGTAAGGCAAAAATGTTAAAGTATGTTTTCTTTTTTCAATAACTCATTAACCGCTTCACCGATTTTGATAATATTTGGCCACAATGTGTGTCTAGGGATGGTGCTTTGTATTTCATATGGCCCAGGTCCGACCGCCCAAGGTTAAGGTCACTGAGGACTTATGTTCACCTTGTTTGTAAGGCAAAAATGTTAAAGTATGTTTTCTTTTTTCAATAACTCATTAACCGCTTCACCGATTTTGATAATATTTGGCCACAATGTGTGTCTAGGGATGCTGCTTTGCTTTGCATACGACCCACGTCCGACCGCCCAAGGTCAAGGTCACTGAAGACTTTATTTGTTTTGTTAAGGCTGTCAGCGAAGGTGTTATTATGATAACAGATCCAATCCATTATCATGTACAGTGCATCCTCTCTACAACATCCACCCATGGGAAGTCGCAAAACTGGCTGTTGTTGAGAGGTGGCTGTTGTAGGGAGGTTTTTGCTGAATTAAATTTTGTCGTCCGCTGTTTATTTATTTTATTTGATAATTATCATCAAATACATGCTTTGGCAACATTTTAGAATCATTTCCAATGGAAATGCTGTCAAAACATGTTTTATTGAGAAAGAAGACAAAAGCAACAACAGATGACAATTTTCATGCTCAGTAGTCTAATGGTTAAATATAGAGGTAATCATCCATTTGGGATATAAAATAACGGCTGTTACAGAGAGGGTGTTGTTGTAGAGAGGTGGCCGTTCGTAGAGGTTCGACTGTATTGCCTCATACCCCACTATGATCAATCGTGGCATCTAAATGGCGTAGGTGGTTACTTAATGTGGGCGGCTCTGCAATCATCGTAAACAAGTATAATACGGCTGTCATGTGGTTTCCTATCGTCGGGAACGGCCCCCGTCGTCGGCAATACAAACGCGCTGGGTTTCGGCAATCATAGACCGAGGTGTCATCAACGATATCTAGAGATCATCATGTTATGAGGCACGCCATGCGCTTTTGTACCTTCTGGCATCTGCGTAATTTCATTAAATACGTGTACAAAATGTATAATATTTTTCATAAGTAAAGTCAAAAGTTGACAAAATTATCAGAGTAAATGCGGAATATAATTCCGCATATACTCTGACAATTTTGCCAACTTTTGACGCCATTTTCGGAAAATATTGTATATTTTGTAAACGTATTTCATGAAATTATGCCGATGTCCGAAGGTACAAAATCGCATGGTGTGTCTCAATTTTGAATGTAGCTAATCATATGTTAATCATGTGTCCGACGGGTCCTTAACCAACCTTGTTATTCCGTGAACATTGACCTGTTGAGACTCGATCCTGTGAACTCTATGTAAACCCATCGCGATGAACTGTCGGTTAATTGTGCATGCATACGTATGGATTGAAATTGGGCGATGTTTATCTTATGGGTTATAAGGTAGATGATATTAAAAGAGCATAATTATATTACGAGGTCGATGCTTCTTCGAATCATTCATTATCGGCACATATCTGACCGATACATGGGGTGGCCTAGCTATAATTAATAGCATGTTGGAAATGGTAGAATTATTTATAAAATACCGCTATTACTATAATTTGAGAACCAACGCATTTGTACCATGTGACCACCTCCGGCAACAGATATGAGACACGCCATGTGATTTTGTACCTAAGAACATGTGCGATTGGTCGTGCTATTTTCTGCAAATGACGTCGAAAGGTGACATTTTCACAGCAAATGCGGAATATAATATAATACCAAAGGACTGAACGTCCTGAAATTATTCGCAATAATGTGTTTGTGGATGACTAATAGACTAATAATTAATCTAGAGTGGAAAGCGTTTCACGAAAAATAAGCGTGGGAATTTAACAGCTACAAAAACAACAACAACACATTTTCAGAAACCTCACGAAAACTGGCCCAGATCATGACAGTTCCTCTTTGAGGGAGTAATCATTTATTTTTCCTGAAATACATTATTTCATATAGAACTAACAAATGCATATAATTCATGATTAAAAGTATGCAGAATTATTATGCTGAATGTATTACATTATCACAGCCAAATAAATTCAGTATAATAAAAATTAATAAATTTATCATAAAATTGAAAATTTCTCCCTCAAAGTATACTTTGCTACTAAAGTATACTTTGCAATGTTGATGAAATAGGCTACAGATGCGGTTTGTCGATCTCTACCAAGATACCCTCTATAGACAAACGGCATGATGTCGTGATCTGCCTAACAGTACTCTAATAAACAAACATTCGGTGAAACCCCGACTGAGTGCTCGTTCTGGCCGAATTAACTAGGGGGCGAAAACGTTGAGTTAAAAATAGATTTATGGAAAACCGAATATGAGTAATAGAGATTTATATTCTGAGATTTGGAAGCCGAAACCGAATATTGTATTCGTGCACCGAACCATGGTTTTACGAATCGCGAATAGTCGAGTATGGCGGTTAATCTTCGCACCCTTAGTCTACGGAAACATTTGCAATAACATAAATTTAGCACAAAATAAGCAAACAAATATATATTACACTGAAAAGGCGATGAAGCTATGTTGTTAGAACTTTTGTTATGGCGCAAGACCTGTGTTTTTAAAAAGTTCAACCCGTAACATATGTGTTGCGGCCGACATAAGCTAGTTTGCATAAAAGTTGTAATACCTCAAATTTGGATATTGGTTGTATAATTTTACTTGACAAGCACAATATTGCCTCGTTGAGGATATTGCATGTGTAAAAAGTACGCACGCATGTTTCTGTTAGACAACGCAGACTTTCTTTTGGAATTGAAGAGAAATTTAATATCGACAGGCGCTGTTTATAGAGATTAGACTTCAGTAGCTTTTCAGCACCACGATCGGTACACTGCAATACCCTACTCCTACCACCCCACCCCGCCTCCGCCCCCGCCCCCGCCCCCGCCCAAACGCTCACCCCACAGCCGGCACAGGGAAAACTGATGGCTGAATGGATACTGTGTTATATCGGTCTGACCAGTAGCCTATTTCATCAACATTGCAAAGTATACTTTTCTAGCAAAGTATACTTTGAGGGAATAATCATTTATTTTTCCTGCAATGCATTATTTCATATAGAACTAACAACTGCATATATTTGATGATTAAAAGGATGCAGAATTATTATACTGAATTTATTACATTATCACAGCCAAAATGGCTGTGATAATGTAATAAATTCAGTATAATAAGAATTAATAAATTTATCCTAAAATTGAAAATTTCTCCCTCAAAGTATACTTTGCTAGAAAAGTATACTTTGCAATGTTGGTGAAATCGGTTACAGGACCTACACTGGTCACAACTGCTATAAGACCCACGAAGTCATGTCTGAATCCATATTGCATTATCTCAATCCCTGAGCACAATCATTGGTATCATATTTGCTTTTCTCTCGAATCGGGAAATTGCCACAGCAATGTCGACGGCGCACGAGTTCATGACAACCAGGACTATCACGTGACCAACACGCACTGAAATATGTCTCGAGTTGCTGACTACTAGGTGCAGCTTTTTATAAAACTAATTAACGAGAAACACGGAAACACTTACATAGTACATGTCTTTTCACGGTACGTAACTCACTATGGGGAGACATACCGTGACATCTGTATGACGCATGTCCAGCTTCTTTTCATATGTATTCACCTTGACGGGTGGGCCATAGCTTGTCCACGCAATAACTAGATTTCTACTTGACGGATCGTAATAAAATTCGGTTACATGTTTATCACGGCAAGATGAAGAAGCATATTCATTGTCAAAAAATCGGATGACTTATCTCTCATTGGTGGCCATTTTAATGTTCGTACTGTACATGTATATCCTTGTCCACGCAATAACTAAAGTTCTACTTAACGGATCGTAACCTAATTTGGCATGCATGTTTATCACGACAAGACAAAGAACCCTATTACTTTTCAAAACATTCCGATAAGTTATCTCCCCTTCGCAGCCATTTTTAATGTTCACAATATATGTATTATATCCTTGTCCACGGAATAACTAACGGCACGATGAAGAACACTGTTGTTTTTCAAAGTTTTTGATGATTTATCTCCCGTTGATGGCCATTTTATTTTATTAATTGTCGCACTCTATATTTGTCATATCAAGTTGAAGAACTATATTTGTTTTCAGAGAGTTATCTATCCTTGTTGACTGGTCATGCCTCGACGTGCCTCGATAGTGTGACATTCGCCACTCTTGTTCAATTTGCATTAATTTATTTTTAAATTTAATTTTCTGAGGGGTACTAGTATACCCATCAGTGTTACTGATATCTTTTTGCATGGAGTTATCCCCCTTGTACGGGCGTGTATTGTGACTTTCGGCGTACAGCCGAACCTCCATGAACAGCCACCTCTCTACAACAACCACCTCTATGTAACAGCCGGTATCTTATATCACATATGGACAATTGCCTCTATAATTAACCTCCGTACAACAGCCACCTCTCTACAGAAGCTAATACTGTGTCTTCACATGGGTGGCTGTTGTAGGGGGACTGCATTGTATTACTTATCAAACCTGTGGCACCGTATCTAGTCTTGCTTGAGGGGTGCGTTTCACTATACTTCGTAAGACCAAAATGTTCGTAAGTGCAAAATTGTGATCGTCTGTAAATTTCACATTAACAACGTTTTCTTGTAAACAATTATTGGATTTAAATTTATTGAGCATAGGCTGCATATGCAGCCTATGCTCAATAAATGTAAATCCATCAATTGAAATTTCCAGACGATCCTAAATTTGGACTTACGAACATTTTAGTCGTACGAAGTTTAGTGAAACGGCCCCCTGGTTACTGCACGTGGGCAGTGTATGGTAATGAGGATGTGATGTGTAAGTTATGTCACGTTCGTCCGCATGTACAAATGATGTACGAACTACACAATAAGACAGACAGTATCATACTGACCTATATGTAATAGACCATGAAGGATAATGCATAGGCATTCGGCGTGTTTCGGCTTTCATCGATATAGCTCTATATATATAAACAATGCTTCTAACTTTGGTCGGACACGACCTCGTATCATAACAAATTCCGCGATTTTATTAACGCTAATGTGAATATTTTGGCAGAAAGTGCAGAATTATTGTTATATTGCTAAAATAGCATTGTTAGAACATAATTATGCAAAGAATATCGAATTACAGCTGCTTTTCCTAGATCACAACCTCGTTTCACAACAAATGAAATAATGTGCTTAAGGCTCTCACCTCAATAACGTGGAGGCAAGTTCATATGATCATTTGAGAATTATCCTTATCCTGCAGAAATACATAGAATGCATAGAACATTACAAGTTTAAGCATGCTATTTTGCTAATATACAGGTTGGTGTCAGAAGCCTTGTTAATATATATAGAGTTACACCGATGAAAGCCGAAACACGCCGAATGCCTGTGGGATCATGTGTAGGCCCGTAGACGGTAATCAAAGCCCATGGATTAATGGGATCATTATAGGAATTAATGGCCTTTTTGTGGAATTTATCGGGGTATAAACTTGGAAAAGTCGCGGGAATACTGGACGAAGTATCCCCGATAAATTCACAAAAAGGCCATTCATTCCTTATAATTCCAGCATTTGAAATAAATTCATCAAGAAAATGTATTTATTTTCCGTTTTCTTAAGAATTATTTTAACTGCGCCTCACGGTTACGGAAAGTAGTTCGGCGTGGGAGTTTACTGGGATATAAATTTTGGACAGAGAATTGGTACGGGCCAATCAAATGTTAAGGAATTGTGTAAATATGTTTGTGCTGGGATTATTCGCATATATATGGGTCAATCAAGGAGGAACGCATTATCATGTATCATGTGTATGGGGAAAGTCAGCTTTATGTTATATATACATGTCGGACGTTGTACATGCATGATGGTTACACGTTTTTATCAAATCGTGCACCATAGTTTGGATGTGACTGGAGAAATAGGGATAACCTATATTTTTTCTTAGACGCATGGGGGTGTTTCATTGATGTAATGGTGAACTGTGTAGATCCTGATCAGACTATGCGGATGTACAGGCTGATCTGGATCTACACTGGTCGCAAAGCCCATAAGCCCCATTTATGGAGTCACAGCCACATGTATACATGAATAATTTATACATCTTCCGGTGTAATAGTTCACGATAATCACAACGAAAACCGTCATTTCCTTCAAAGCATACGACAAAAGTAAGGACTTACTATCTCCTAATTAGGACTTAATATCTCCTAATTAGGACCTAATATCTCCTAATTGGGACTTAGTATCTCCTAATTAGGACTTATTATCTCATAATTAGGACTTTCTATCTCCTAATTAGGAATTATTATCTACTAATTCGGACTTACTATATGTGTTAATGCTAAAAATGTTTTATCTCCTAATTAGGAGATAGTAAGTCCTAATTAGGATATATTAAGTCCTACGTATGAGATACTAAGTCATAATTAGTATTATCTCCTAATTAGGAGTTAGTATCTCCTAATTAGGAGATAAATATAGTTCAGCATTTGCACCAGGACGCTTCCATACAAAAACCATCTGCTGCATGATAAAGGTACCACAAATATTGTATTGCTTTTTGATACTCGCTACTTCTGATTTCAATTGCGTGTTTGGCAATTGTAATCGGGTATTTAAACAAATACGCAGCTTATCTGGAGCGCTGTCACCTAATTAGGAGATAAATATAGTTTAGCATTTGCACCAGGACGCTTCCATACAAAAACCATAATAACCATCGGAAGTAAATATATTAGTAATTTCGGAAACAAACGGGCCAACGGTCATTGGCCTGCCATTTTTGGGCTCAAATGTCCGGGTTTGGAAGGTCCTCGGGCCAATTCCTACTATTAAATATAACATAATGAATACATATCCTAAGTAAATCACAAGTTGGACGTGAGGTTTGCTTACGTTTGTTCGTTTCTCGCACCGACTGCGAGAATCGCGACAGTCACTGACACGAAACGTGATCTGGGTAAGGGACTGGTCATCTACATAATTGGCCGGAATTATGGAACCCAAGGACATTGTTGAACTTCTGGTGTTTGTATAACCATCCATCGAGTATTCTGGTCAAGCGCTTCGTGTTTTCGTAAATTGTATGCCGGAACAGCATTTAAACCACGTGTTTGTATCAGTATGATATAAGTATCACGTAAAACGAACAGTGTATACCAACAACAAAGAGAGACTAACACCAAGGTGTATGATCACGTGGTTACAACAACAACAACGTCGCCCACTCCAAAGTAAGTATTATTTGATATTTTCCTTATTAATATGCAACGGATTTTGATGAAATATGGCGCAGCAAATGCGTCTTCATGAGCTGCATTTGGTGGTTCAGGGTGTTCGGCATAGACTTCTGTCGTTTTTGCGAAGAATCGATTTCCGTCTCGGAAATCGATTCTTCGCAAAAACGACAGAAGTTTGGGCGAAAATACAGAAACCACCAAATGCAGCTTAACAAGACGCGTTTGATGCGCCATCTTTCATAAAAATCCGTTACGTAATAAGGACACAATAAAAGAATTATTTACTTTGAATCAGATGGATTCTGGAAGTTTCAGTACTTGTTGTTGTTGTTAGTACCACGTGATCATGCACCTTGAACACTAGACTAACATGGCATATAGAGAATATCAGGCTAGGCCACGGGTAGACATTCAGAGGGGGTTGTCCTACCGTTTCCGAACCGAGCGGTATCAAGTCGATGCTAGATACGACATAGTGTTATCAGTCAGTGTCTACTGTATTGTGGCCATTGCAATAGCGAGCAGGGGCGGATCTGGAGGGGGTCCGGGGTTGTACCCCCCCCCCCCTTCCCGTTCAGCTACGGAGTTTACATAGATCACAGTTTACCACCAGTTGGAGTCTGAATTTAAATGCCGTAAAACACAGGAAAGTACATTTCGAAAAGAGGACAACCCCCTAGTTGCGAACGGTAACTCTTTAAATTACTCCCTACCGTCCGTAGCTACGGACGGTACGGGAGTATATTGCAAGAGTTACCTTCGCAACTATATAGACACCACCCCCCGTTCCACAAATGTTGGATCCGCCCCTGGCGAGTGGCCTGATAATACTGCGTATCGTCGTTCACTAATCGAACATGTTTGCGTTCTCTGTTACTGTGATCTTCCATGATCTTCCGACGCTTTATGGTTCACTCCATCCCGTTACTTTCCCGTGAAGATATCATATGATATGTCTACACTGACACATACGCATTGTGCTTAACTGGAGCTACGCCGATTGCGAAAATAGGGAGGTACGTTTTGTGCGTAGGATGTACATTTCTGTGCGGTCATTACCGGGCTATTATTGACAGGCGAGGATTAGCCGGCTCCTATATCGGCGTTAACGTGTCAGCCGGTGAAACAAACATCTCGCTCTTCTTGATAAACTGATATGTCATGGCAAAAAACGGACTTATTCAGTATTATTTTATATTACCAGTGTAGCGTCTCATCAGTTAACCGACTCATGCAGCCGGATGCGGATCTACATCTTTCTAAATTGACATTCTGTATATTCCCACAGTGTATTCGCGAACAATGTAGTCCCTGATCAGACTGCGCAGATGCGCAGTCTGATCAGGGACTACACTGTTCGCAAGGTGAATAAGTCCAATGTTGTTGTTGCGGGTCGCGAACAGTTGTTGGGTTTACCTGTTTAGAGATAATACTCAGTTTGAAGATTTACGTAAAATGTCGTGGTAAGCTTCTGACTTTCTCATAGCAGACATAAATGATCATTGTGATAAAGTCGAGCAGTTTATGTCCAAATCATGCGCCAGTCTAGTCCTGAGTACATAATTCTAATTACATTTTATTACACCGCATTACATACGAGTTATGACGGAGTAGTCTTTCTAAATATGCTTCTGAAGCGTTCTTTGTTTACTTCGTGGATATTGATCTAAAAATGTTGTAATACACACTTTATTACATGTAGGTAAGTTTATGTGGATGACGCGGAGGTTTCGCGACCCTGCACGTTCGCGGCTAGAGATTTCGCGACCCTGCACGTTCGCGGCTAGAGGTTTCGCGACCCTGCACGTTCGCGGCTAGAGATTTCGCGACTGTACGGGTAGAGGTTTCGCTACCATGGTGCGATTAGGACTGCGTTATAAACAACACTGAATGTTCATATAGAGGATATTTCATCGTACATTTTGAATAGCGGGAAATAATACACGAGTGTGCGTCGACTTCCGCGTTTTTATAAATGAGTTGTGTTGTGCGCATGAATAGTTACACAACTACGTGTTTTCCCGCTTTTTTGCGTTGTGTGACGTCAAAAGTGACGTCATGTAAACTTTTTGAAATCCAAAGTACGCAGCTGTTTCTATGAACTAGATAACTTTGAGTGCATGTTTGGAATGTATTCAATCACATTAACACCGTAGATTTGTCGATACTCTCTCCACGTTTTCAAATAACTTTATTTTGACTGTAATAAAAATAAACATTTTGCATGGTAGCTCGTGGTTACCCAGAAAACACGCGTGCAATTACAGGTGTTCTCTTCACGGTGTATTATTTGTAAGGAGTTGATTACGGGTTTTCTGTCACAGCGAAACCCGTGCAAATAATTCGAATTCGCAAGAGTGTAATAAATAATAATATGTGTAGGATATGTATTTAATATCAGAATTAGATTGAAAATTAGTTAAAATAGTTCTATAGTTTGTTATAAACACCAGAAAATCGGCGCTAAAATAACTGTATGTCAATGTATAATGTGGGACTACCATAGTTATGTTTAGTTGTAGATCATTCAGAACAACGGGTATCACACTTAGATATACTCACTATTGAACCCATATTGGCTGTCTAATAAATTATGTATTATATTGCTGAGTTTGACATTTGTAGGATGAAATACAATGCATTACAAATAAAGTTCATATTATAAGTTCACTTCCCTTTTGTACGATATTATATATACACATTTAGCGCTCCAGATAAGGAATTATTGAATATTGTCATTCCATCATTTCTGAAGCAATTGGGTATTTCAAAATTATAATTGGGTAAAATAAAATCACACTACTGTTTACACATCAACATACAGCAATTATTGAATAGTTTGCTTCGAAATTAAAAAACATCTTGGTATTTCATTAGAATTGTCTCCACCAAGATGTGTTTTCATGGAAAATAAGACAAATAAGCTATATTAGTGGTTTGTTTATTGTTTTCTGCAGCATGATAAAGGTACTACATTTTGTTTATTGCTTTTTGATACTCGCTACTCATTCAGTCTGATTTCAATTGCGTTTTTGGCAATTTTAATTGGGTATTTAAGCAAATACGCAGCTTATCTGGAGCGGTGCCGCATAGTAATATGTAATCCGAAAATACTACACACTAGTCAGATCTTCCCGAGATCCCAGAAATCATTGTTTGTACATGCACATGTGGTGTTTCAAAACTACCACATGCCATCCCGTACGGATGTAACACTGCAGACATCAGCCTCAACACATAACATTAATTACTGCGACCAATTACAAACAATCCAATCGATCAATATGTTACATTGGTTAATTATTCAACTCAATTAGTAACTCAGTTCACAAAAGTTAATTGCGATCTCAGCGTCACAATTAGTCTCAATCCTCATCAATCAATATTTTCACACGCTCACAACGACCCGGAATCTAATCAGTTGTATATGAAACATCTTCAGTGATGGTGCATATACACACTGATGTATTTTGTGCTTATAATATTGATATATACATCACTTGTCAAAGATGTGCACAAATAAGCTAACAGTGGTACACTTTCATTCATAGTCGACGTATTGAGAATAAATAGAGAATAGTAGGTTAGTGCCGTGAATGGGAAAAAATATCTGGCAAGGCTCAGGAAACGGGATGGGCGATGCTCTGCCGAGCACATCCCGTTTCCGTGCCGCTCCAGATATGTTTTCACATTCACGGCACTAACCTATTATTCTATGTATCCTGTCAACACCTACAAATGGCTGTAAAATGCAAAAATAGTATTGACTGGATATCAAAAATGTTTCACGGCACCGTGTTTCACGGCACATACGCACTGTGTTGACGGGATAAGTCACATTCTCCTTACGTTTTGAATGTACCTTATGTGGCAGTGTGCATCATCACACATCTTAAGCTGCACCATCACACATCTTAAGCTGCACCATCACACATCTTAAACTGTCACGACTAGAGGATTCGCGACCCTATGTTAATTTACCTGTATTAACAGGTTATCTGGAACCGCAAACCAGTAGCCGATTTCATCAAAATTGCAAAGTATACTTATCTAGCAAAGTATACTTTGAGGGAGTAATCATTTATTTTTCCTCAAATGCATTATTTCATATAGAACTAACGACTGCACATATTTGATGATTACAAGTATGCAGAATTATTATACTGAATGTATTACATTATCACAGCAAAAATGGCTGTGATAATGTAATAAATTCAGTATAATAAAAATTAATAAATTTATCCTAAAATTTCTCCCTCAAATTATACTTTGCTAGATAAGTATACTTTGCAATGTTGGTGAAATAGGCTACTGATGTGCAGAATAAGAATACACTGAGATAAGAATAATGTAACTATGTAATGTAATTATTTTTTTTTTAAAAATTACATTACATAGTTACATTATTCTTATCTGTATTCTTATTCTGTGGCGATCATTATCTTATTCTGTGTCTGATCATTATCTGTATTCATTATAATGAATTATATCCTAAAATTTAAAATTTCTCCCTCAAAGTATACTTTGCTAGAAAAGTACACTTTGCAATGTTGGTGAAATAGGCTACTGGTGACTTGTTAATTGGGGTAATTAACCTGGGGTAGCGAAACCTCTAGCAGCGAAAACGTACGAGGTGTGAAAGTGTATGAGATGCGAACGCCGAGGTCGCGAAAATGTAGAATTGTCTCTCAATGGCAATATACCGAAGTATGAATGTCAACGTCATGCAGGTTTTTTTCGATATTTTAGTGCGCGAAGTGTAAATGCTATTTTTACTGTGTTGCGTGGTACAGCGATGTAATGCAACCTGTTGCCTATAAAGCGGAAAACGTGCAGCTATCGCTAATCAAATAAATACGACTATAAATGTCCGCTACGTACGCTATGTTACTTCGCTCGGGTGAAGGCAGCTGCACAGTAAGCGGACTTAGACCGTGAACTACCTTGCTCTAGATCATACGAATACGCATTCTGGTCTGAAGCTACAGTCGAACCTCCCCGAACGACCACCTCTCTACAACAACACCCTCTCTATAACAGCCGCTATTTTATATCCCAAATGGATGATTTCCTCTGTATCTAACCCTTAGACTGCTGAGCACGAAAATTGTCGTCTGCTGTTGCGTTTGCCTTCTTTCTCAATAAAAACATGTTTTGACAGCATTGTATAATCATTTCCTTCTAAAATGTTGTCAAAGCATGTTTTTGATGAGAATTATCGAGAACAAAATAAACAGCGGACGCCAAAATTGAATTCAGCATTAACCTCCCTACAACAGCCACCTTTCTACAACAGCCAGTTTTGCGTCTTCCCATGGGTGGCTGTTGACGAGAGGTTGCAATGTACACTGGTCACAGACACACATGTGCCAGTTCTTATGCAGGAGACAGTGCTTCTGATAATGACCTTGCAACGATTACGATGAACGTGGCAAATGTAGATACATCTTTTTTGATTAGCTCGGCGAATGAGGCCGTTAGCTGCCATTGTCGGGTTGTATTGATGGGAATTAGGTCCAATAACATTCATATCAAAATGAGAAAGCGATGATGAACGTTATACTTGCCTGAGCTGGGCGTGATATTGTGGAGCTGTTCGCTGCAAACAAGTTCAATGCATGTTCTGTTCATATTCAAGGCATATTTGCCGAGATCGGGTATTGAATATTTGTATACAATTATGCATAGAGAATACTACATGTTTTTTTTTATTAATTCGTTCCCACTAAATAACCATTCGTTCCCTCAATTTAACAATTCGTTCCCTCGAATTAACAATTAGTTCCCACGAAATGACAATTCGTTCCCTCAATTTAACAATTCGTTCCCTCGAATTAACAATTCGTTCCGTCGAATTAACAATTCGTTCCCACGATATGACAATTCGTTCCCAAGAATTAAAAATCCGTTCCCGTGGGAATGAATTGTTATTTCGTGGGAACGAATTGTTAAATTGAGGGAACGAATTGTTAATTCGTGGGAACGAATTGTTATTTCGTGGGAACGAATTAATAAACAAACAGAATTCTACGTCCCCTGCGGTGCTCCTTAAAATTCACCACGGTCTGCGTTAATCTTGCCCAGATATCAACGTTTCTGAACATCTATTGGCAATATCAGTTCGTAATCAACCAAACCGCTCAATTTCAGCACAATATTAAGTACGTGTATATGGTAATAACGAAACTGATAACTATTGGCAAGATGGGTGCAGGCGATGATGTACCAGTAGCTGATTTCTTCAAAAACGCCAAATACACGTAGTTTGCTCTGCAAAAAGAAAACATTCCCTTATCCAAGGTGTATGATCACGTGGTACTAACAGCAACAACAAGTACTGAAACTTCCAGAATCCATCCGATTCAAAATACGTATTCTTTCATATTGTCCTTATTACGTAACGGATTTTGATGAAATATGGCGCATCAAACGCGTCTTAAGCTGCATTTGGTGGTCTCTGTACTTTAGCCCAAACTTCTGTCGGTTTTGCGAAGAATCGATTTCCGTGTCGGAAATCGATTCTTCGCAAAAACGACATAAGTCTGTGCCGAACTCCCTGGACGACCAAATGCAGCTCGTGAAGACGCGTTTGCTGCGCCATATTTCTTCAAAATCCGTTTCATATTAAGGAAAATATCAAATAATACTTACTTTGGAGTGGGCAAGATTTTAACACTTTCAGCCACTGTTGTTGTTGTTATGACCACGTGATCATGCACCTTGGCTAAGTGTATTTTGAGGGAGTAAATTTCAATTTCAATTTATGCATAAATTAACTGAGGAAATCGGCTACTGGATAGTGTATTTTGATATCAGGTTCGCCTCGGAATTTCTTCTGTTTCCTCGCTGAGCACTGCATGATAAACTTTATGTTCGAGACGCCAGTTTTCGGGGTAGTCGGATTTTTCGGGGTATTTACATTTTTTTTTAATTTATAGACATGTGTGCAATAGCGATGCGCATTACGTCGGGTGATTAAAATAAGCATGACATGACGTACATTAAATCCTTTAAAAATGCCACCAAATCTAGTATTTGGATTGTAGCACGGTACTCTATTTATCAGGTAACGTTTTCCTGTGCTTATATGCTACATAATTAGCAAATGTGGCCGAGTTTTCATTGACAAGAAACGGACTGTGTGTCATCATACTGACGCTATTCGGCAACGTCATGTGACGTTGTTCAACCATTGAAACGTACGTTTTGAATCGATTGTGACCCGGATGTGGGTACTTCTGTAGGCTGTATAGCATTATTATTTTACAACTAAAACCCGGTTTGTTTCTCAAACGTTGTTTCCTTGAGTGATGCATGCTATCATGTGCTTAATACATATCAAAGTAATTAACAGGTATAAATTTACACACGGTGTCGTAATAATGACATTTATGTCCATATCTCCTTTCATGGTAACGTTATGGTAAACAAATGTCGCATCCAATTAACAGGTTAATGTAATGTCTCGGCCGTACACCTGGTATTTACGTCATCTACAGGGCTATAACTGTGATTTGTGAACGTATGTTCAGGCTATATTAATATACGTTTATAGATGTGTCGCTGTAAGCACGAGTTCAGGTACAGTCCGATTTCAGAGCTGAATATCATCTATTCTTGTAAATATCGAACTCTGATTATGGAATCCCATCCCTTGTTACATGTTTATCTCGTCAACACAGTGCGTATGTGCCGTCAAACAGGGTGTCGGGAAACATTTTTGATATCCTGTCAATACGATCTAATCACTGCGTATGAATATGTGCGGTGGCTTGGGTTATTTTTATTGCATTTTAAAGCTATTTGTAGGTGTTGACGGGATAAATAGAATAGTAAGTTAGTGCCGTAAATGGGAAAAAATATCTGGCGCGGCACGGAAACGGGATGGGCGAGGCTCTGCCGATTCCTAAGCCTTGCCATATATTGTTTCCCATTCACGGCACTAACCTACTATTCTCTATAACATACAGGTTTAGAACCTGGCACCCATCTATATTTCACATAGATGTTCTACAAACGTATAAACCTATTGACATCAAATCAAATAATTGTTGTCGAAATTAAATACGTCGGCCCGATCGAAGTTGTCTGCTGACTGATCTCACATTGATCTGCCTCCTCATTCTCACTCATCGGACGGGTTTCGGATGGGGACTGGTTGACAGCGTGGTTTTTACTTTATACAGCACAATCCTGATGCGTTTTGTTACTGATACTATTCTATTTATCCCGTCAACACCTACAAATATCTTTCAAATGCAATAAAAAATAACCCCAGCCACCGCTCATATTCATATACGCAGTGATTATGTCGTATTGACAGGATATAAAAAAAAACATTTACGGCACCGTGTTTTACGGCACATACACACTGTGTTGACGGGATAAAGCACGGTTAACCCTAGCGGGAAATGAGAGCTGTCGTCTGCTTTTGCTTCTTAGTCTGCCTCAGAATCACTTCCATAGGAGGAGGTTCTGGAGTCCGGACAGACCACGTTGTCGATGAGAAAATAGAAAATAATATACATACATATATATAGCAAACAGCAACGTCTCGTTCGTAATTGTTGGGACTAACAATTAGAATGTTAAGCACAATATATCATGCCTTCATTACATGCCATCTACTCCATATCCTTGCTGTTATCCAGATTCTGGAGAAGAATTCATATATACTGAAATGATAAAGAAACGCAGGGTAACAATATACGCAATAATTATTTAAATGCTTGGCCTAAAATTATGAAAACCGGTCAGGCGACTATCTTGGTCAGTGTGCACCCAAACCGGTGCCTAAAGTTACTCAACCGTGTAATGCACCGTACCACATAGAGATTTACTGATAAAAAGCCAAAAACACGTGCAGCATGATGATGATAAGTTCGTCAGAACATTTTCTCATACCACTTGATACGCTTGAGGTATACACATCTTTTTCCGCTATTTACACTGACTTTATAGCTCTCACAATCATGATACGTCTGACGGAAGTTCAGAGGGGTCAGGCTATTGCATTGCTAATGCAAGGTCAAACACAACAGCAGGTTGCTATGCAGTTCGGTGTGAATGTTTCCACCATAGAACGTCTTGTCCGTCGTCTGAGAGAGACCGGAAAGGTTGCCGACCGACCGAGATCGGGACGTCCGCGCGTAACGTCGCGACGTCAAGACAGTGCTATTCGTTTCTCCCACCTACGTAATCGCCACGTTACTGCCACTGAAACCGCTATTAACACGGTAGGCAATCATAATCGCCACATTCACCCCAAAACTGTAAGAAATCGATTGCGCCAGGTTGGTCTGCGAGCATATAAGCTTTTAGAAAGGTTGTTTTCTAATCATGTTTATGTATCATACTAGCGTGTTATTTGTGTATGCATGTTCATTAAAATTAAACTATTGTTTAAATCAAGTAGATGTATGTGGTTAATCCACGACATGTGTATATGTAATCGTGGAAATACATTGTTATAAGAAATAAATGAAAGTGAATTCAATCGCAATGATTTAACATTTAATTTCCTGGATTCTGGTTTAGAGATGTAATTTACTAATATTATTATAGTACTAGACATATGACATAGTTATGCCAAATATCTTGTAGGATACCCGTTGCTATTGCCGTCAATATTTGCACGCGTTCATCACTCTAGCTCGATT
The DNA here is from genome assembly GCA_029237695.1 of Conchocele bisecta. Classification (NCBI taxonomy): domain Eukaryota; kingdom Metazoa; phylum Mollusca; class Bivalvia; order Lucinida; family Thyasiridae; genus Conchocele; species Conchocele bisecta. Next base: position 30,019,310 of record CM055272.1, read on the forward strand.
TACCACCGACGTCGTTTGGACCGCCGATTGAGAAATCGCACATTTTACGTCATGTGTCAGGCCCGTACGCAGAGGGGGTGCGACGGGTGCGTACGCACACCCTTAACCATTATACTCTTAACCCGCAGGCCTGTATAGTGATATTGGCAAATAGTGTAGATTCAGATGAGCCGGCTCGTAACGAGCCGTCTCATCAGGATCTGCATTTTTTGCAATTAATTTTCATAATTTTGAGAACAAAAACACCCCATGTTCATAAATTGACTGGTCTGAAAATCATTTTGTGATGATTTAGATTGGTTGCAAAATTAACAAATCAAAATCCATTCCAGTTGCTTATGGGTGAAAGGGTTAATCTGCGGAGGTCTGTCCGTGGATGTGCAAACACAATGTTTAGCCATTCGCGCCGTCGATAACGCATCCCCCTAAAATAATTCCTGCGTACGGGCCTGTGTGTAGTCATTGTAGGTCCTGGTCATCAACTATGTTCTTAAAATCAGAGATTAGTCAACACTGTTAGTTGTAAACACCATTTTGTTGGGGGAATGTCGACAAGAGTTATTCTATTGTTGGCCATGCAGTCGGTGAAACGCCCATTATGATCTCACGGGTACGAAGTCGCGCTGGGGCGAATCATCCGGTATCGCTATGATTCCAACAAATATTTCATATCGTTATCAAGCAGCTATGACGTCATAGCAGACACATCGTCTGCTATGACGTCATAGCTGCTTGATAACGATATGCTGTACTAGCCACAATTACAGCAAGCCCCATTTCGCCAGTCACGGCCCATTTAATTATGTTCTATTCCAGCAATGTGAATACAGTAAGTTGACACACTTACATATATAGGAACATATATAGCTGGTCAATTAGATGGGTGTACCACGTACACTCTAGGAGATGTTCTCATCTTTCCTCATATCAAGGAGGTTTCTGCACGTACACCACGGCACTTTGTGGTATGAACGAGAAAAGCCTCTTCAAATCAATCCCAATTTTACTCTGATATTAAATATCTAGAAGGTAGGACACTCGCCATCTTTTCAGCCAACGGAAGTGGATTATTTGCCTTGGGCTCGGATCGCTAATATGAGTGGCGATTCATGTCATAAGTGCCGTTTCTAACGCGTTATAGAAGTAACGCGTTACTTGTGAGAAGTAACGCGTTACTAATGTATGTACTATATAGTGAAACAAATATTTGTAACGCGTTACTGCTCAACAGTAACGCGTAACGCGTTACTGCTCAACAGTAACGCGTTACAAGACTAACAGTGAGTAATCATACGCTAATTCAGTAAGATTAACACGGGCGAAGGCCGGGACACAGCAGGGTTACAATTACCGAATAAGCGAGCCGGGTCCAAGGTACACTAGTACCATTTCCGTTGGTTGAAAATGTGGCGAGTGTCCTACCTTGCAGATATTTAATATCAGAGCAAAACTGGTATGATTTAAAGAGCGTTTTGTCGTTCATACCAAACGTGCATGTGTGTACACTATTTATAATAAAGTAGTTGTTCATGTACGAGGGTTGATCGATAAGTCACACGACCATGTGCCGCTACGTATTGACCAACCCTCGTACTCCTATCGGAATGTGTCAGACTGTGTTATGCTCCTGTCAGTAAATTAAATAAAATAAATATTATTAACATTACTTGTCCGTGCTATCTGTCAAACTGGAATTCATGTGCACCTGTCGCATGTAAACATCGCTGATAGGTGTTTGCCAGATAAATGTATTACATTTGAAAGTTCAAGTACATTTTCGAAATGGCACATGTTCCTATTTGTTTTCACTTTACCACATTTCATCATTTGTTTTTATTTCATTATTATTATTATGGGAATTTAACATTGGCGGAAGTGGAGGCGACAAATTGCCAGGTGTAAACTATGTAGGCTATATAGTGTTAAATATGTGGGCTACTAGGTGTGAACTATGTGGGCTACTAGGTGAAAAATACGTAGGCTACCAGGTGTGAACTATGTAGGATACTAGGTGTGAAATATGTGGACTACTAGGTGTGAAATATGTGGGCTACTAGGTGTTAAATATGTGGGCTACTAGGTGTGAAATATGTAGGCTACTAGGTGTTAAATATGTTGTCTAATATGTGTGAAATATGTCGGATACTAGGTGTGAAATATGTCGGCTACTATGTGTGAAATATGTGGGCTACTAGGTGTTAAATATGTGGGCTACTAGGTGCGAAATAGGTAGGCTACTAGGTGTTAAATATGTAGTCTAATATGTGTGAAATATGTCGGCTCGTATGTGTGAAATATGTAGGATACTAGGTGTGAAACATGTAGGCTACTAGGTGTGAAATATGTGGGATACTAGGTGTTAACTATGTAGGCTACTAGGTGTGAAACATGTAGGCTACTAGGTGTGATATATGTGGGATCCTAGGTGTGAAACATGTAGGCTACTATGTGTGAAATATGTGGGCTACTAGGTGTTAAATATGTGGGTTAGTAGGTGTGAAATAGGTGGGATCCTGGTGTGAAACATGTAGGCTACTATGTGTGAAATATGTGGGCTACTAGGTGTTAAATATGTGGGTTAGTAGGTGTGATATATGTGGGATCCTGGTGTCAAACATGTAGGCTACTATGTGTGAAATATGTGGGCTACTAGGTGTTAAATATGTGGGTTAGTAGGTGTGAAATATGTAGGCTACTAGGTGTTAAACATGTAGGTTACTATGTGTGAAATATGTGGGCTACTAGGTGTGAAATATGTGGACTACCATGTGTGAAATATGTGGGCTACTAGGTGTGAAATATGTAGGTTACTAGGTGTGAAATATGTGGGCTACTATGTGTGAAATATGTAGGATATTAGGTGTGAAATATGTGGACTACCATGTGTGAAATATGTGGGCTACTAGGTGTGAAATATGTTGAAAATTAGGTGTTAAATTTGTAGTACTAGGTGTGAAATATGTAGGCTACTAGGTGTGAAATATATGGGTGTGAAATATGCAGGATAGTAGGTGTGAAATTTGCAGGATACTACGTGCGAAATATGTACGATACTAGGTGTGAAATATATGGACTACTATGTGTGAAATATGTAGGATACTACGTGCGAAATATGTACGATACTAGGTGTGAAATATATGGACTACTAGGTGTGAAATATGTAGGATACTAGGTGTGAAATATGTGAACTACTATGTGTGAAATATGCGGACTACTAGGTGTGAAAAGTACAGGCTACCAGATGTGAACAAATGTAGGTTACCAGGTGTGAAGAATGAGGGCTACCAGGTGTGAAAACTGCTAACTACTGATCATTTTTTCCTTGCGGCGTATAAATGCCAATACCTGCAGTCTGTATCTTGTCGAGTATTTGATCATAAATCGGCATTATAAGCCTACAAGAATATCCATAGCAACCGATTGAAACAATGTTGATTGTATCGGCCTCCACGTGAAACATTACGTAGTTATTCATTTTCTCAGACAGAATCATGAATATATACGATCAATTATGTGGTTGACGTGTCTTCATAAGGCCTCGATCAAAAAGTTTATGGGGCGTCCAATATACAGAGACTTATATCCGAATGGTGAAAAACTGCCAACAAATATATAGAGGATATTCATATTTTTGCAACGAATATGACATATATTTTCATCTCGTGGTGTGGAATGTTCATATTTCACGAGTGCCGTTAGCACTCTTGAAATATGGACATTTCACACCACGAGATGAACATATATGTAATATTCGTTGCAAAAATATGAATATTCTATTTATTATATACCGCTCCATGGAAATTAACAGTTTTTTAGACTGTATACGGTAATGAATGTGTATTTGCAGCCTATTTGCAGTCCGGCACTGCAGGTGCGCGTTATGAATATAGTTAGGGGATGTATTCGTATTTTCACCGAAAGATGTTTATTTCATCGATGAGAACATATTACTTTTATTTACATCGTATAACTATGTATTTCATGGGTAGGTATATAATAAAACTCGTTTCGAGAAATACAACAATTCTAGAAAAGCAGCAGAGGTTATCGTTGAGGTTCTAATCCAAAATAGTGACCACCATTATGACTTAACCCTTTTATACCGAGGATACGCCATTATGTTTGCGGAAAAATCTTAAACAAAGTTCCGCCTATACGCTCAGAAGTATATGTCGCGAACACCATTTGAACCGTCTCGTCGAGACGGTTCAAATGAGTGGTCACAACATATACTTTAATTCGCAGGTGATTATAGCGTGTCTTGGATGGTCAATTATTGTTTGTATATACATGAAACACCTTTCTAAACAACGTACAAAACAATTCAAATGCGCCCGGGTGTAAATATAATAGTACTTACAAAGATATAAAATTCCCATTCGCAACCATTGAAACAAAAAGCCATACGATGTAGACATTTGAAACTGGCTTTTACAACGCATTACAGCGTGTCGAAACCGCTGCTTGGGTTGGGTTTTCGACATAGATTTTACAGTGGCTAATACATTAACATAAATCTCAAAGATTTCGAGTGTAAACTGCACTAAAAACGCGTCTCACTAACCTAAATTGTTAAAATCAAACTCATTCATTTCCTCATTAAAAATGAATGTTAGCCGCCATCTTGTTCTTGTTCTTGTTCTTGTTCTTGTTCTTGTTCTTGTTCTTGTATATATATTCTGCCTTCGTAGGCACACCTAGTATGTCACTAGTAGCATCTTTCACCACAGTAGTTAAGTTCATGGATAGTTCATCACCAAATACAATTTTTGAATATATATACTGGAAATTTATAATTTTCAAGGAGATGAAGTTTATGTGTGTTGCATTGTCCTATTTGAAGTATTTATGCGGGGACGTTTCGGCAGTAGTTCCAGCTTTTGGTATCTGGTACCATGTAGTGTATAGCAGAGACGACGACTGCTATATTGCAGCAGTTCCAGATATATGTTAACTTCCTCGGAGGTAGTATCACTTTTTATTATGTTACAGTCCACAATAACAAAAAGTGATACTACCTCCGAGGAAGTTAACGATTTGTTACCACATAATATGTACACGAGTTCCGGCGAATAAACCTGTCCGCAAAGATGGCGACTGACATTAACTAATTAATTATACTAAAAATAGATAAATAAAATGGCGATACTTAAAACTAGTAACATACATCGAACGCTGACATAACTGTATCTAACAATACAGTAATAAAAACGCAATTTGTCATTTGTCCGGTTTATTAGAGAGGTGTCAACATGCTCATATACCTGAATTACAGTGGAACCTCTCTAAGCCTGGGGTAACCCGGGGTGTCCGGTGTAGAGAGGTATCACTGTAGAAGGAACACAGCTAGCACATTCATGGCTACACTCAACGCCAACATGTCTTGCAATGCTCATATGCATGAATTACAGTGAAATCACATATGCCTGAATTACAGTGAAATTGCATATGCCTGAATTACAGTGAAATCGCATATGCCTGAATTACAGTGAAATTGCATATGTCTGAATTACAGTGAAATTGCATATGACTGAATTACAGTGATGCATTATGTCGAATTACAGTGAAATTGCATTATGTTGAATTACAGTGAAATTGCATATGACTGAATTACAGAATGAATATGCCTGAATTACATTGAAATTGTATGTCTGAATTACAGTGAAATTGCATTATGCTGAATTACAGAAATTGCAAATATGTCTGAAATTACAGTGATTGCATATGCTGAATTACAGTGAAATTGCTTATGCCTGAATTACAGTGGAAATTGCATATGAATTCGGAATTACAGTGATGGCATAGAACGTTTAATTTACAGTGAAATTGCATATGCCTGAATTACAGTGAAATCGTATATGCCTGAATTACAGTGAAATTGCATATGTCTGAATTACAGTGAAATTGCATATGACTGAATTACAGTGAAAATGCATATGTCTGAATTACAGTGAAATTGCATATGTCCGAATTACAGTGAAATTGCATATGCCTGAATTACAGTGAAATTGCATATGCCTGAATTACAGTGAAATCGCATATGCCTGAATTACAGTGCATATGCCTGAATTACAGTGAAATCGCATATGCCTGAATTACAGTGAAACCTCCCAAAACCGGACACCCTGGGCATCGCCCAGGGTGTCCGGTTTAGGGAGGTTTCACTGAGTCAGGAAACCATTTATTATCACGTTCCGTGTTTTAACAAAATGTCCCATATGAACACCGGACCGTCGCGGCAACCCTGTTATAGACTATTCCTATCTCTCGTAGACCGGAGTGGACGTCGTATTCACTTGGGATTTGCCATATTTAGAAAGAAAATGTGTTTTCTAATAATGCATGCACTATATGCAATATATGGCTATTTGCGCAACCGGGAATTTTCGCAGACGCCTACGTATTTAACACCATCATTATTCACATGCGAGACACGTCATGTGATATTGTACCTCAGAGAATGTTCGGTACCTCATGAAAATTTTGTACAAAATTTACGATATTTACCGTGAATGACGTCGAAAGATGACGAATATAATTATATTCCGCATTTGCTATGAAAATGTCGACGTCATTTACAGAAAATATCACAGTTTTTGTAAATATATGTCATAAACATTCGCACATGTTCTTAGGTACAAAATCACATGGCGTGTCTCATACAGTGACACCTCTCTAAACCGGACACCCTGGAACCCCAGGGTGTCCGGTTTAGAGAGGTGTCACTGTAAATCAGGAATTTGATCATTCTGAGCCACATTTGTGTGCTATGCGATCACGAACAGACATATTCATCAGAGATAAATGACAAGAAACTCATCAAAACTAAGATCACATAAGTATGTGTTCTTGTGTCCGGTTTAGAGAGGTTCCACTGTACTCGTACATGGCGATCAATCAATTAATCGTTCCAAATACAAATAGCGAACTTTTACCAGTCTCCACCTAAGTTAATTAACCCCTTCAACCCTAAGGAACTGGAATGGATTGTGATATGCTAATGTTCCGACCAATCCAATGGTCACAAAATGATTTTCAGATTCGTCCATTTATGAAAATGGGGTGTTTTCGTTCTAAGAAATATGAAAATTACTTGCAAAAAGTGCAGATCCTGATGAGACGGCTCGTTAAAAGCCGGCTCATCTGGATCTGCACTGTTTGCATAAACCTATATAGTGGGTTTTCGGGTTCAAAGGGTTAAAGGTACATGCCCACTCAGTTGGCACAAACTGTTCTTTATAGGAATTAAGTAAGTGCATAATTGTGTCATTATTACACCTGTTATAAACATTACGAATGCCCGCTATACATATATAATCATTTTGTAATATTTATTTTACTGATAGTGACGCGCGGTGGTATCAGGCTATTTTCTTAAGCAAATGAGGCACGATATTCTTTAATTATTTATACTAATTAAATGTGTCATCTGAAAAAAATTATATTTTCGACAGCTTATAAAGTATGATCACCGCACATCAAACAATAAATCCCGAAAATAAATAGTAATGTCCGTTAACATTTTAAGGAAACGCGGTTATCGCCTCTGATATCCGTGTGGAAATATACGTCTGATATAAAATGCATAATAATGTCAATCAATACGTGGGGTAATGGTGAATGAATATTTATTTTGTCCGAAAATGTCTCAGATGATGCTTCTGATACAAAGGACATTTTGTGCCTACTGAGTGGGCATGTACCTTTAACATGGCGCACGGTGAAGCAAGTGACTTGTGATGGTGACAAGTCACAGATCGGCCGGCACATTAAGTTTGGCCAATTAATAATGTCTGTTGTGGCACTGTTAAACATTCAAGCCGCTTATTATGTCTGTATCCACGGAGTCCCGCAGCGGACGTAGAATTCTTCTTTTTGTATTGATTCGTTCCCACAAAATAACAATTCGTTCCCTCAATTTAACAATTTAACAATTCGTTCCCACGAAATAACAATTCGTTCCCATGTTATAATGTTCGTAAGTGCACAATTATGATAGTCTGTAAATTTCACATTGACAATGTTTTCTTGTAAACAATTATTGGATTTACATTTATTGAGCATATGCTGCACATACAGTCAAGGGACATAATTATTCACCACTTTCAAAATGACTAGTGACAACACTTGTGGAAATGAAACTGCTGTATATGTGGTCATTATTTTGTAACATATTGAAATCTTACCTTAATATTTGGTCAGATTGCCTTTCATCCTAACTACTTCTGACAGACGTGTTGGAATGGACTGGTATAGCTTCTAACATAGTCTTGTTGGATGTTTTCCCAGACACGTCGAACAGCACAAATGAGCTCGGAGTTGGTGTGAATATTTGCTGCAGAAGGTTCTATGTCTCTTTTTAATTTCAGAGCAAATATTTTCTATAGGATTTATGTCTGGTGACTGTGCTGGCCACGTTGTGTTGTTTATGTTGTTTGTTTCTATATATTCTTTCACTGAACGGGCCCTGTGGGCAGGGGCATTGTCATCCATAAATATATAGTCGTTACCATGGAAATGGCGTGCAACAACTGGCCACAAATTATCGTCAAGTATTTCAATATATTTAGTAGCATTTATGTTACTTTCTACTTGTGTTAATGTTCCGACACCTTCATAACAAGTACATCCCCACACCATCAAACTGACTCGCCCCCTTGGAGGTTCGTTCACAAGCTGGGGGTCGTTGACTTCAGAGCCCTTTCTCCAGATAAGCACACGGTTATTTGCACCAATTACAATTTGACTTTCATCACTGAATATCCACTTGCTCCAGTGTTCATCAACTGTCCATTTCCTTCTTTCTTTAGCCCACGTCACACGCTTTTTCTTGTTGGCATGCCTCACCACCACCCGTTTCTTGGCAACACGTCGCTTATACCCCAGATCATGGATTTTTCTCTGCAGAGTTTTAGTACAGAAAGTATGGTCCTTACCCTCATTAATTATGCTAGTAATATCCTGGAGTGTTCTCCTTCTGTTCTGTTTCACAACACGAGAAAGTTGATTGCTATCCCTGTCTGTGAACAATTTCTTCCTGTCTCTCCCTGGTCTATTTTCTACAGTTCCAAATTCTTTATATTTCTTTATTATGCTCTTAATAGTGGACCATAGTATATTAAATATTCTTGCCAATTCTGACTAATTTTGGCCAGACGCATAAGAAGTTATGATTAATTTTCTAACTTCACTACACAATTCTTTTTGTTTGGAAGCCATTAATCAAACGCAGTGTTACCCATGGTTACAGGAAGTGCACAGCTTCCATTTTTATGTCATGTGATCAGTTAATTATGATGTCATAATATGATGTATTTAGACTTCCTGTTGCATGTCTATAAATAGCACACAGTGCATTTGTACTGACAGGGTAACCCAATTTAGACAATTTGGTAACAGGGTGGTGAATAATTATGTCCCTTGACTGTACAGTGTATGCTCAATAAATGTAAATCCATCAATTGAAATTTCCAGACGATCCTAAACAGTGCCGTAGCCAGAGGTTCGAAATAGCCGAGGCCAACATAAGCGGCGGAAGACGATAATTATTGGGGGTGGAAGTGTGGAGGGCCCGAAGGGCCCGAGTTTGCTAGGCGGGTCCGGGGGCATGCCCACCCTGAAAATTTTGAAATCAAAGTGGTCTGAAACGCCATTTCCTGAATTCTCAGCAAAGTCTGAGCACATACTATGACTCCCATTTTTCCTATATTGGAATAAAAAAATAAAAAAATAAAAAAATCGTGAAAAAACGGACGAGGCCATGGCCTCGTCTGGCCTCAACGTGACTACGGCACTGCTAAATGTGCGCTTACGAACATTTTAGTGGTACGAAGTGTAGTGAAACGGCCCCCTGGCATGATTCTGTCTAACATCTTTGTCATCATGCTACTGTAGCGTCCTAGCATTCCAGAAGCTAGATAAGACGACTAACCACAATGAAACCGAACCCGAAGATTGTATTCGTGCACCGAACCATGGATTTACGAATCGCGTATAGTATGGCGGTTACTCGTCGCACCTTTAGACTACGGAAACATTTGCAATAACATAAATTAGCACAAAAAAAGCAAACAAAACATTTATCACACTGAAAATGCGATCAAGCTTTTGGAACTATTTTATGGCGTAAGACCTGTGTTTTTAAAAAGTTCAACCCGCCGAATATATGCTGCGACCGACATTAGCTTATTTGAATAAAAACGGTCAGACCTCAAATTTGGATGTGGTTGTAAAATTCTTCGCTAGCGCTCGAGTAAAAACCAGAAGCGCCAATTTCTCCCGTCACAGCAAGAGATTATGAAAGGAGTTAATATTAGGAGGTGCAGCCAATGTGAACAGCGTGTTGATGAATGGCGCCCGCTCACAAAGAAACTCATTTCTCCGTTCTCATTTAACCGCGGCAATTTCCTTCTCGCACGTATAGTGGCATATTTCTGCCATCCACGTAATGTGATGACTAGCTAAGACGACGTATTATACATGTACGTTCGTACTGAGACGACTGAGCGTGATAGCTACCACGATAACTAGACGGCAGAAATATGCCTCCATACGCCCGTATTTATTCCGTTGCCGGGTTTTCACCCCTAGTAATAACCTCATCTAAAGGTGCGTAATTACGTCGCTAATTAATTCAGATTTGTCTGGATTCCTAACCAATCCTTGTCGTGTGTCTGTGGCTGTGACTGGAGATATAGGCTGATGGCATGTGTGTGTTTTGTAACTGCAGCATAGCTCATGGCCTGTGGCTGTGACTGGAGAAATGGGTAGTATGATGCAATTTTTTGACTTGTCTATAACTACGGCATATAGCGATCAGTATGTGAAATTGAGCATGGCATGTGTGGCCAATATAACTGTAGCGTATCACATCTTTGACACATGTCCGGGTCTTGTTTCTGTATTAGCACAGCTCGTGTGCAATGTATGTACATGGGGATGTGATAAGTAAGTTATATCACGTTTGTCCGCATGTACGAGCGATAATCCGCTCGCTAAAGCTCGGACAAACGTGATCTAAATTATACATAGCTACCAATATGTGACTAGGGAAATTGAGCTGATGATATGAGTGGCTTATCTAACTGCTAGTGTATGGCTGTGGCGTGGCTGTGGCTGTGGCTGTGGCTGTGGCTGCGGCTGTTGGCTGTGGCTACGGCTGGTGAAATGGGGCATTGCTGTGATAGCTGTGGCTTGTCTATATGGAACGCCAAATCTACATAAACTCAAATAATTATTGCTAGCTCTAAATAATTAGAGCTAGCATTAAATATTTAGAGCAGGCAGTAATTATTTGAGTTCATGTAGATTTGGCGTTGGAACATCTACATAAACTCTACTAAGTATTGCTAGCTCTATTAATTTAGAGAGCTCTTCAAATGATTTAGAGCTAGCTCTAAATATGTAATGCTAGCTTTAATTATTTAGAGCCAGCACTAATTATTTGAGTTATGTAGAGTTGGCGTTTCATATGTCACGGTACGTAACTCACTGATTATTGGATTTACATTTATTGAGCATAGGCTGCATATGCAGCCTATGCTCAATAAATATAAATCCATCAATGTTGGGAGGAAGTGTGTATTCGTGCCCGGCTAGCTCAGTCGGTTAGAGTGATGGTACGGTAAACCAGAGGTCCCGGGTTCGAGCCCCGGGCCCGAGCACATTTTTCTCACCCTGACACTGTGTGGTATAGCTGTGGCCCATCTATCTGCTGGTATTCTGGCCCAATCCCTTGTGTAACATCCCAGGACAGGTTGAATGAATGCACTCACATAGATATCGAATTGAATTATATAAAAGTGACACTCTTCACTTCGTGCTGATATGTGGCTGTGACTGGAGAAATGGGGATTATCGAGTTTGTGACCAGTGTAGATCCTGATCGACCTCTGATCAGGATCTGTATTGTTCGCCATTGTATAACTGAAACGGCAGCCATGCGTCTAACAAGCAATATAGATTGGTACCAAGCGACACGTGCGTGATATTTCATCAAGAGCCACACTGGTCACAAATGCCATAAACCCCATTTCTCCAGCCATGTCCACATATGGCAATTGTCTTAATTATGAGATGTGGTGTACAATGGATTCTCCCTAATGTAAATCCAACCCTCATGGGGATCCAAAGGGTATCCGGTGTAGATATGTTTCACTGTAGTTCTGGTAAATTCGCCATTACAGGACATGTGTGTGTGCTTTTGCAATGGTGAACACGCATTGGTGATACAGGTAAATAATTATAGTAATTTGCATCAAACACAAAACCTAGATTTGCTGAGTGTCTGGCTTATAGAGATTTGAACGTAAATCTTGAAGTCACAGACATTGCCAGAGAGCGCCGAACACGTTTCCAGTAGCCTATTTCACCAAAATTGCAAATAATACTTTTCTAGCAAAGTATACTTTGAGGGAGTAATCATTTATTTTTCCCGAAATGCATTATATCATATAGAACTAACCACTGCATATATTTGATGATTAAAAGTCTGCAGAATGATTATACTGAATTTATTACATTATCACAGCCAAAATGGCTGTGATAATGTAACAAATTCAGTACAATAACAATTAATAAATTTATCCTTAAATTGAAAATTTCTCCCTCAAAGTATACTTTGCTAGATAAGTATACTTTGCTAGATAAGTATACTGGTGATCCTGTTGATTACACCATCGCCGGCGTTAATCATACCCAGGTGTCAAACGTCTCTAAACATATATCGAAAATCTCGACTCGCAAATCAAGCAACTTGATTGACTGAACCTGAGCTGTAGCACAGCTCAGGCTCAGTAAATCAAGCCGCTCGCTTTCAAGCACAGTGTTACAGTGTTATGCGATTAAAAAATGGACACATATTGACAAAATTAGCACGGGCGGTGGTGCATAGAACCGAATCTCTGATAATCGCAGAACACGAATAAACCGACCACCGCGGCGACCGTGATCCCACTGGAGCGCCAGCTTATAGTGTTATCTTGTCATTCTCGCGTATATATCAAATACACGGATCGTGGTAATCCCGTATATAGGTTACATATACTGAATTATATTCCGTTCGTCAGGTCATAAATATTGACACAGACATTCTATTGTCACTGAGTGGCTCATTCCTTGGGCTCAATACATTAAACTACGTACGATTATAATAAGTTCGTAAGGGTTAAGCTGCAGTTTATACGGACATTTGCTCCGATAACCTAGCAAATTCCAGAAAACTCGGGTAGCAGGGTGTTGTGTGTGAATTAAAGTACACATTATCGTCGCTCCACGCGAAAAATGTGTATACGGAATGTAATTTTGCATTGACGCAATACATGCTGACATATTGCTGTCACTTATTGACGCGGCCAATCTGGATTTAATTACGCATTAATTAACTATTTCTGTTGACGTGTCATTGGTCAAACGACTGTGACGAATGTATCACAGCAGGCTCTGCACAAAACAATGGCCTGATGACGAGAAATGCCCACGGTAAATTACATCAATTAATCAAGACCAACATATCATAGTTTGTATGTGATCGTTTACATCAGAGGCGGCGGAAGCGGGGGGGGGGGGGGCTAGGCAGTGCTCCTACCCCCCTCCTCCAACCCCCTCCCCCCCCCCCCCCCCCCCCCCGCCCCCAATAATTCTGTAAATTTTGGATTTTTTATTCTAATATATTTGTGTAATCATGAGTACTGGGAACTTTGCTGAGAACTTTGCTGAGAATGCAGAAAATGGCGTTTCACACCACTTGGATTTCAAAAATTTACGGGGGGGGGGGCATGCCCCCGGACCCCCTAGCGCTATCGGGCCCTTCGGGCCCTCAACATTGGGCCCCCCCCGCCCCAATAATGTTCGGCTTCCGCCGCCTATGTATATAGAAGAAGGATTTACATATAGATACAGTCGAACCTCCCCGAACGGCCACCTCTCTACAACTACACCCTCTCTGTAACAGCCGATATTTTATATCCCAAATGGATGGTTTCCTCTATATCTAACCCTTAGACTGCTGAGCATGAACATTGTCGTCTGATGTTGCTTTTGCCTTCTTTCTCAATAAAAGAATGTATTTGATGAGAATTATCGAAGAAAATAAATAAACATCAGACGATATAATTTAATTCAGCATTAACCTCCATACAACAGACACCTCTCTACAACAGCCAGTCTTACGTTTTCCCACGGGTGGCTGTTGTAGAGAGGTTGCGCTGTATGTGTATATGTCCCTGTTTGGACGGAACTCTCAGCTTCGTGTCGCTTGTGATGTTTGTATCTTGTTGGTGTTGTTTTCTACGGAGCCCCGCAGAAGCCGTAGAATTTTTTTTTTTATTAATTCTTTCCCACGAAATAACAATTCGTTCCTACGAAATATCAATTCGTTCCCACGAATTAACAATTCGTTCCCTCGAATTAACAATTCGTTCCCGCGGTTGTTAAATTGAGGGAACGAATTGTTATTTCGTGGGAACGAATTGCTAAAAAAAATTAATAACCCCTGCGGGGCTCCGTAGTTTTCTCTTGTTTATTGTTTTTTGTTGTCGTTATTTTTTTTCTCTAGGAAAGTAAGCGAATGTTTTCATGAACACTCCTATTCTCGTAGCCTTATGATTGTTAGTTGCGAACGGTAACTCTTGTAACTTACTCCCGTACCGTCCGTGGCTACGGACGGTACGGGAGTAGATTGCAAGAGTTACCGTTCGCAACTAGATAACGGTCTACCGTAGAATCCCTCTAAACCGGACACTCTGGAAAACATACATATATGTTTACCTTGCTGTTATGTATCTCTGATTACAATGACTGTTCATGATTGCAAAACACTAGAATGTGTCATGAAGTGCTCACATGTCTGATTTACAGTGGAACATCTCCAAACCGGACACCCTGGGCCTCCCAGGGTGTCCGGTTTGGAGAGGTTACACTGTATAATCCTTGTTAGAAACATAACGGGCGTTTCATTGATGGAATGGCGAACCGTGCAGATCATCCTGATCAAACTGTGGATCTACACTGGTCGCAAAACCTATAAGGTCCATTTTTCTCATTACAACCATACACTACAATGATTGTTGAACTATAAAACGCATTTCACTGAACACAAACTGTATAAGTATTGCTAAATCTGAATATCTTGATGTTAAATCAATTGTTTTGGCAGTTAATATTCAACTTCAGTATAAATAGATATACATGTAAATACATACTATTGAACTACATATTTGTAAAAAAAAACATTGATCAAGAATGCAGGACCAACATTAGATAATCTCACCCAGATTGAATACTTGTAATACCCCGATATTTTGTAATTTATATTTAGCAAAACATAAACAGCCGTAATACGTGGCTGGGATATAGGCTATGCAACCAGCGAAACCTCACATCAACCTGATCAGGTTCTACAGTTCGCCATGCAGCCAATGAACCATCCATCATGCCTCTCGCAGACAGTATAGATTGATATCAAACTACGGGAGTGTGCTAGCGGATTAAGCTCTATACTGGTTACAACACCAATAAGCCCCATTTCTACAGTCACGGTCACACATGTGTAGATATTGTCTAACGTTGAGAAATAATTCGCCATGTATAACTTTAAACAACACGGGTATACAATAACCCGAATTGTCTGGCTGTCACGCAGGCGACGTAAGTCGCCCTGCGTGACAGTCAGAAAATTCGGGTTATGGCATACAGATTGTACACAACTTCTCTCGTAAATTACTGATCCTATATTTATTTTATTGAACTTCGACGTGATGCGTAAATACAGAGACGTGATAAGGCGGGTATTCCCAGAGCCGGGCTATATAGAGCCGAGATATTGCCGGTGATCTGGAAGTTAACCAGCCGGCAGTTGAATATAATTGGATTTTATCTCGATCTACTTCAATGTTTTATGTAACCTATTATTGTCACATGTGCCATCTAGGGAATATAAATATTTGCAAATGCTTTTAGTAAATGTTCCGCTCGGCATATTCAAATGTATATCACGAACCCCGGCACCCACTTAAAGTGTCTATTTCAACGGATGCCATCTTGCTGGCATTTTCTATATTTTTAGCTCACCTGAGCGAAGCTCATGTGACCTATTGTTACCGCAATGTGTCCGTCGTCGTCCGTCCGTGAACATTTTCAAACGTCTTCTCCTCGGTAACCATTTGGCCTATAGTCACCAAACTTCATGGTCATGGTCCTTAGGTAGGGGGATTACAAATTTGTTAAAATGACGTCATTACGTAATCCAAGATGACTGCCGTCTAAAAATAGCACAAATTCTTCAAAAATCTTCTTCTCAAGAACCGCCAACCCGATTTCGACAACACTTGGTAGGAATGATCGATGTACAATGCTCTTTCAAAGTTATTAAAATTGTGACCCCGGGCTCAAAAATGGGCTGTGGGGTCAAATTGGGGTAAAATTATTTTCCACCGAATATGGTCATGTCATATATCAAACCGAAGGTATCAACGAGGCGATCACTTTGGTGTATTTTTTTGTCGAAATCGGATGGTTATGTCATCCAAGATGGCCGCCGAAAGGTCAAAAGGTTGTTCTTTTATTAGAGATTTCAAAATTCTTCTTCACACGAACCGCTTGGCCCATGGTGGCCAAACTTCACAGTAACTGTTATGGTCCATGGGTGAAACCTTTTCAGATTTGTTAAAATGGAGGTCGTCGCTAATCCAAGATGGCCGCCGTCTAAAAATAGCACAAATTCTTAAAAAATCTTCTTCTCATGAACCGCTAGCCGGATTTCGACGAAACTTGGTAGGACTGATCGACGTATAATGCTCTTTCAGTCAAAGGTGTTAAAATAGTGACCCCGGGGTCGAAAATGGGCGTGGCCCGTGGGGTCAATTTTATTTTTGACCAAATATGCTCATGTCATATATCAAAATGAAGGTATCGATGAGGCAATTGCTCTGGTGCAATATTTGTCGAAATCGGATGATTACGTCATCCATGATGGCCTCAAAAATGTCCATTTATTCGAGATTTTGAACGTCCTTTTTCTCAGGAACCACATGGCCGATGCTGGCCAAACTTCATAGTATGTTAAGATCCTTGAGTAAAATGAGAGTCATCGCTTAATCAAAGATGACCGCCTTCTAAAATAGCATATATTTTTTTTAGCACATATGAACTCAATGTCATATTCTCCTCTGGTGTTCATGTAGTCAGGTGAGCGAATTAGGGCCATCCGGTTTAGAGGGGTTCCACTGTAGTAATGTCGTAGAGCATCTCTAACCCAAACACACAGACCTCACAAAGTGTCCGTTTGAGAGAGGTTCCGAGTTGATTCAGCTGTATGAGGTATGAGCATGCCAATATACATGTGCATGTTTTTTAATCACGAACTCGCATTGCGTTAGATATTATAGGAATGAATGGCCTTTTTGTGGAATTTATCGGGGTATAAACTTGGAAAAGTCGCGGGAATACTGGACGAAGGCCGGAAGGCCTCGTCCGGTTTTCCCGCGACTTTTCCAAGTTTATATCCCCGATAAATTCCACAAAAAGGCCATTCATTCCTTATAATTCCAGCATTTGAAATAAATTCATCAAGAAAATGTGTTTATTTTCCGTTTTCTTAAGAATTATTTTAACTGCGCCTGACAGTTACGGAAAGTAGTTCGGTATGGGAGTTTACTGGGATATAAATTTTGGACAGAGATTTGCTACGGATCAATCAAATGTTAGGGAATTGTGTAAATATCACAATTAGGCGCAGTGTTGTTTTGTATGTCCGGTTTAGAGAGGCTGCATCGTCAAGTACCCTTGTGTTTCTTCAATATTATAGCAAATCAAGTTGTCCATGACAATTGCCGAAAACGACTACCAGTAAACATATCGCTAGTTCGGTGTTATTGCATTTGTTCATCTGTGCCCACAGGTTCTTGAAGAACGGTTCATATTTCGGTGTTTTATGGCTTATTTCTGTATCTCTGGTGGTTTGTGTGCATTGTTACCAAGACACAGTTTACGTCATCTCCCGCGAATTACACGTATACGTACGGGTATGTTGACAGTATAAAGGTGGCCCGAATGTTCGGAACGGTGAATGTGTAGACAATTTACGATTTCTGTCGTGTGTAATGTTTGAGCATTAGTAGTTGCACAACACTATGTAAATTACACAAAACCAACGAAATCCACCCAAATCCACCAAAATACCCACATGGCACCAATGTAATGACCATATGTTCAAACACCTGTGTTGTGCCACGAACTGTGTCAATATTATCACATACCACAACAGGAACGTCTCCTAGCAGTGGTTTAGGCGAAACGTGTTTATTAACCCTTTAAACCAGAAAGTCCACTATAGCGGTTTATGCAAACAGTGCAGATCCAGATGAGCCGGCTCGTAACGAGCCGTCTCATCCGGACCTGCACTTTTTGCAAGTAATTTTCATATATTTTGAGAGCAAAAGCAAAAACAACCCCCCCCCCCTTTCATAAATGGACTAGTCTGAAAACCATCTTGTGACGATTGGATTGGTTGCAAAACTAACATATCAAACTACATTCCAGTTTACTGAGTGGTGAAATGAATAATCACACAGAAGGGGGGAATGGTTACAGGCATAGGCATTTTTATCGTATATTTAAGGGTAGGAATTGGCTCGAGGACCTTCCAAACCCGGTCATTTGAGCTCAAAAAGTGTCAGGCCAATGACCGTTGGCCCGTTTGTTTCCGAACAGGCATTGACATCATGATAACACATACATGTACATATACAGACTCGTTTATTAACCAATCACATGTCTCACTGAAACACATTGTTTGATTTATGCTAATTATGGCTCGTCACGGGACAATGTGGCTTATTATCTTTGCGACCAGTGTAGACCCGGATCAGACTGCGCGGGACGCGCAGTCTGATCCTGGTCTACACTGATCGTAATTGTATCAGCTAATATATTCTGTTTCCGTTAAAAAAATGAGTTCGATCACAGCAAGAGTGAATGCACTAGCTGATCGGGCTGGTTGAACAATAAACCCGATTTTCTTATGACGGGCTGGTTGAATAATAAATCCGATTTTCTTATGACGGGCTGGTTGAAAAATAAACCCAATTTTCTCATGGCGAGCCACAGATAATTATGCAAAATGAAAGTATGAGTGACTGCAGAAGAATAATTCATGATGATAATGACAAATGTATATTCAAGATCGCCCACTCGTAAATGCACGTATAATCATAATTAAAGGTACATGCCCACTCAGTAGTCACAAAATGTGCTTTCTATCAGAGACATCATCTGAGCCATTTTCTGGCAAAATAAACATTTATTCACCATTACACCACGTATTTATTGACATTATTATACATTTTATATCAGACTTAAATGTGAAATCGAGATGTTTGTGAATTCAGATTGAATAACGTGAGACAACGTGCTCATAAGGAAATATCAATACCATGGCATGTTGAGAAAATAGTCTCATCTCAACATGCCTAAATATAACGCATAGGAGGACATATACTACTGTCTGTTTCACGAAACCTGCCCAAGTTTTACGGTTATATAAACAATGCAAAAACAATACTTTTTCGATAATATTAAATTTTATCAAAATTTAAGAATGAGCCTTATTTTTATTTCATGAAATTTGGTCAAATATTGATTTTATTACGAAAAATGAGGGAATTTAACATGTGGGAAAAAAGGCGGAGACTGGAGGAGGAGTCGAAAACCGAACACAATTGGAAATTAATTCTGAAACCTGGCTAGATAGCTTGGAAATGATCTAACTAAGAAAACGAAAGTTACATTTTGAAAATCGGTCCACTATTTCTGAAATTAGAAAAATTTCCCCATGTAAATCCACTCTGTGAAGATGTCTATGGGGATTTAACATGTGGGAATTGTTTTTTTTGCTTAAAATCAATATTGGACCAAATTTCACGAAATAAAAAGTAGGCTCATTCTTAAATGTTGCTATAATTTAATATTATACAAAAATACATTGCTTTTGCATTATTTATGTAGCCGTAATATTTGGACAGGTTTCGTGAAACTGACAGTAGATAATTATCTGAAGCTGCCTGTTCATAATCACGAGTTTAGTTTATATGCAACAAAAACATATTGCTCAAAGCATTTTCCGTATGACCTACTTTCTATACGTTGTCGGCAATGAAGTGAATAACATCATGAACATAAAGTGTGTGTTAGCCATTAAACCAATTGGCCATAAGGGCAAGCACCTTTTACGTGTTTTTTTTGTTGGTTGTTGGCCGGTGTAGCACCTGTAGCCAATTACACCAACATTGCAATGTATACTTATCTAGCAAAGTATACTTTGAGCGAGTAATCATTTATTTTTCCTGAAATGCATTATTCCATATAGAACTAACAACCGCATATATTTGATGATTAAAAGTATGCAGAATTATTATACTGAACTTATTACATTATTTATTTATTATACTGAATTTATTACATTATCACAGCCATTTTGGCTGTGATAATGTAATAAATTCAGTATAATAAAAAATAATAAATTTATCCTAAAATTGAAGATTTCTCCCTCAAAGTATACTTTGCTAGATAAGTAAACTTTGCACTGTTGGTGAAATAGGCTACTGATCGTCCAATATAGCGCAGTCGTGCAGCCCACAGGTTGAAGTAACGGACCGAGGTCTATAAATACATTAAATATGCCTAAAAGCATCAGAAGAAAAAAAATCAGCTAAACAAATTTATTTTACTCCCTATATATAGGCATATACAAGGTGCCGAAGTTGTTAATATGCCGAACCCGGACGGCCTCGATACAACGGACTCTCACGAAACAGTCAACCGAGTTATATCATTGTCGCCTATTGCAGAAGTTAGGAAAAGGTTAGCCCTCCGCAACGATATATTCCCCGATTCAACGCGTTTTCGAGCTATCGATTATTTTGTTTTTAAAAAATTAGCTTTATTGATAGGTCGTGAAAGAACCGACACATTTCCAATCGAACATTTGATCAAACCTACATTTATACCCATCCTGTGCTTCACGACAGACAATTTAATCGCACAGACATTTCTATCATTTCACGGGAAGCCATGTCTGTGAAATGAAGAAATGTCTGTTCGATTAAATTGTCTGTCGTGACGCACAGGACGGGAATAAATGTAGTTTTGATCAAATGTTCGATTGCAAACAATGTTTTGTCCATGCAAAATGTTTCTTTACGGGCCGAAACGACGTAAAAATGTATTTTGAACCCGATGTTTACTCCGTTATATAGCAGTATTGGCCTCGGAAATGTGTCCGTTTCACGGATAATGGAATGTGCTGGTTGCGAATTCAAGTTCAATTTCAATAACAGTTTTGTATATGACATACAATGGTGTTATTACTGGCAATAACAGAAATGCAATGTGGCGTTTTGATCACGTATCAGGGGGCCCGTTTCACTAAACTTCGTACGACTAAAATGTTCGTAAGTGCAAATCTAGGATCGTCTGGAAATTTCCATTAATGGATTTACATTTATTGAACATAGGCTGCATATGCAGCCTATGTTCAATAAATGTAAATCAACAATTGTTTACAATACAACATTGTGAATGTGAAATTTACAGACTATCATAATTTTGCACTTACGAACATTTTAGTCGTACGAAGTTTAGTGAAACGGCCCCCAGCTGTACTGTGCGGATTTGTACATTTTATCATGGTCGGAACGGCAATATATAGCAGGTTGGCAACTCATAGGCACACATAGGTTCAGAAAGGAAATAGCAACAGTTCATTAAAGGTACATGCCCACTCAGTAGGCATGAACTGTTCTTTAAAGGAATTAAATACATGTAAGTGTATATTTGTGTCACTATTCCACCAGTTCTAAAGATTACGAGTGCCCGCTATACAGATATAATCATTTAGTAATATTTATTTTACTGCTAGTAACTCGCGGTGGTATCAGGATATTTTCATATGCAAATGAGGCATGTTATTTTTGAATTATTTATTAATATGAATTAAATGCAGATTTTAAAGTATGATCATTGCACATTAAAAATAAATACAGAGAATGAATAGTAATGTCCGTAAACATTTTAAGAAAACACGGTTATCGCACTGATATCAGTGTGGAAATTTACGTCAGATATAAAAAATTTAATAATGCCAATCAATGCGTGGGGTAATGGTGAATGAATGTTTACTTTTGTCAGAAAATGTCTCAGATGATGTCTCTGATATAAAGAACAGTGTGTGCCTACTGAGTGGGTATGGACCTATAATGCGACAAACTATTTCATTACAGTGACGTCATCACTGAGATCCGGTGCCTTTAACCACCGGAAGTCAAATCGACTTGTACAAGCAGGCACAAACATTATACATACTCGCGATTGAAGCGGTCAGTGGAAGCAGGGGGCTAACTCCATCATGGAGTTAGCCCCCTTCTTTCCACTGACCCCTTCAATTAACGATTTGGTCCACACAATCAGGGTTCTTTTCATTTCTGACAACTGATTTGTATATTCTCCAAGCGCTTCCAGAGAGTCTCTGATATTAATACACGTGTATACTCTGGTGATGCATCACTGACCGAATGGCGAACAGTCTAGATCCGAATCAGTCTGCGCATTCGTCAACTTATCAATGACAATACGCCCGTTTTTGTAATACCGTACGCGTGGTGCTGTATGTAAATGCTATAGACACGCTACAGAGGCGGAGCAAATGCCGATACATTGAAGTATGATCGCCTGATCGGAAAAAAACGTCGAAACCGTTGCACATTGCGTTTGGTTAATTTGATCTAATGCTTTCATAAATGACGACGAACGTTGGTCATAATTTATCAGTGATTTCATTCAAATAGTCTCCAAATAAATGCTCATCGTTTAAGTGGTCTACAACAAAACATAGCATACTTGCCAATATACTTGAGAAAATCGTTAATACAATATCATGTTGAGGCGGTTACCTATGTATTCATGGAGATGAGTTTGGTTTCTCTAATGGCCCCGCGTTGTATGAACCATGCCACGGTGACTGGGGAAATGGGTCGTATGGGTTTTAAACCACTGTATATCCAGATCAGCCTGTTCATCTGTGTGCCGTTTCACTAAACTTCGTACGACTAAAATATTCGTAAGTGCAAACTTATGATCGTCTGGAAATTTCAATTGATGGATTTACATGTATTGAGCATAGGCTGCATATGCAGCCTATGCTCAATAAATGTAAATCCAATAATTGTTTACAAGAAAACATTGTTAATAAATTTACAGACTATCATAATTTTGCACTTACGAACATTTTAGTCGTACGAAGTTTAGTGAAACGGGCCCCTGCTCAGTCTGATAGGATCGGCACTGTTCGCCATTACATTAAAGACACACTCGCCATGCTTCTAACTAGCAATACAGGTCATTATCAAAATACACGAGTTAGTTGTTAGCCGGAATTACACTGGTCACAAAACCCATTGCACTAGAATGTATTTTTAAAACAATATCACAAAGCTATTTGATAAGTTAAAGCCAATGAGAAATACAAATGGTTGTGTAATAATGATTCGAAATTCCTTCTATCTGTTGAAGTGTTTTGAAAGTGTTTGTATGTAAAAGTTCGCAGTTTTCGTAGCAAATATCGATGTGGTGACCGTTGTTGTTGTTGTGGTGGTGGTGATGGTGAACAGCGGAGATGCGATCACGATACAATATACAATCAGAGCTACGAGCCAAATTACGCAGATTAAATTACGGCTTCGGTGCCTAATGAGACTTCTCCGCGGTGTAATGTAGTTCACGGTAACAGGCGGCAGCAGGTACACTACGGGTAATCGACCCTATACAAGCACACATCTCTCTCGCAAATGAGCAAATGTCAGATTGTAATTATATAAATTATATGAATAATATAAATTTGCTCTAGCGGAGAAAAAGAAATGACGTCATTAACGGAATTGCCAGAAGAACGACTTCTTGAATTTTGACAAGTGTAGATATATACCATGAAATGGACATTCGCAGTACTATAACCCAATAACAATACCTCAATGTGTATTGCTATGTTTATGCGTGCCTAGCAGTTGTGTTGATTTAACATGATATGTACTGAACTCGTTAAAAGATTTCATAAGAAACGAGGCATAGCCTCGTTTCTTATGAAATCATTAAACTCGTTTAATAACTACGATGTTAAATCACCATGCATGTAGCTCCTGGTGAATTCCTGCAGCCTGTGTATGTAGAACGACGTTTCCTTCGAACTAATGTACAACAACATGTATATAAAAGTCAACATTAACCCTTTCAACCCTAAGAAACTGTAATGGACTGTGCTATGCTAATGTTCCGACCAATCCAATGGTCACAACATGATTTTCAGATTCGTCCATTTATGAACAGGGGTTGTTTTTGTTCTAAGAAATATGAAAATTACTTGCAAAAAGTGCAGATCCTGATGATACGGCTCGTTACGAGCCGGCTCATCTGGATCTGCACTTTTTGCATAAACCGATATAGCGGGATTTCGGGTTCAAAGGGTTAAACCCATTTGCTGATCCTGAATGTAATGCACATTACAACTAATTGTAAATTCGGAAGGGAAAACTGGTCAACGGTTATTGGCTCGACATTTTTCTGGGCTTCTATGCCTGGGTATGGAAGGTTCTTTGAGCCAATTTCCATCCTTAAATATAAGATAAATAAAAATAAACCCATTAGGTTCATTTTAGTCACAAGTGCGTCGAAATGCCTTAAGCAAATATGGTGATACATGTCTTAAATTGACGGACTTCATTCATGTGTTAACCAAGATTATGAATCAGATAATACTTATGTATTATGTGAACTTGGCTAAGTGACATTCGCCGATAACCTAGTTAGATATAAGTTCATAAATTACGTCGAAGTTTGGAAAAGTAAATGTTAATACAATGTGTAGACTGAGACTAATGTATATGTGGCCGATACTCTGACCAACACTCGGCGTCATTTATGTTAAATATTTTCTCAATACCTAAAAGGCGGGAAACGAATATGTCCGTCTGCTGAATTTAATTTTACCTTCTATCCTTAAGCAAAAAATACCTGTTTGGCAGCACATGAGAATAGTCTCCGTTGGAGACGATTCTCATGCACTGTCAAAACATGTTTTATAAATCACTGTTAAAAATAGACAATGAAAGAAGACAACACTATTAGTTTAAACAGGCTAAAGGTTAAAATGCAACATTGTTTCCGGTATTCAATAACAAGGTGCATGATCACGTGGTTATAACAACAGCAACAGTGGCTGAAAGTGTTGAAATCTTGAAAGTATTATTTGATATTTTCCTTAATATGAAACGCATTTTGATGAAATATGGCGCAGCAATCGCGTCTTCATGCGCTGAATTTGGTGGTCCAGGGAGTTTGGCACAGACTTATGTCGTTTTTGCGAAGAATCGATTTCCGGAGACACGGAAATCGATTCTTCGCAAAAAAGACAGAAGTTTGGGCGAAAATACAGAGACCACCAAAATGTAGCTTAATAAGGACACTATAAAATAATACGTACTTTGAATCGGTACTTGTTGTTGTTGTTAGTACCACGTGATCATACACCATGAATAATATAAGGCAGTATGACGTATTGTGTTATGAACGCGTCTATTTTGAAGTGATGCATTAAAACTTCAGTTAGCCACTTATCCCCGTCTTGGTATTTCCATTAACTTGTACAAATGTGGCAGACGTAAATTGTCGTCTGCTCTTGTGATAAATGGTGTCCTCTTTGTCAATAAAAAGCATGGTTTGACAGCACTTTAGAAGCAGTTCCATTGGAAATATATTCTCACGTGTTGTCAAAGTATTTTTTTTTTTTTGAGAAAATGAAAAATGAAAACAACAAACAGCAGACGACATATGTTAAATCGGCATTAACTTGTAAGAATTCGGCCATAAACCAATAAACCCGACTAGTCTGATGTAATGCCCATTCTACATATTGAATGTACGTGTCGTCTGCATTCCCTTTGTTTGTGGTCAGATATTAACCCTTATAGACCGCTATCTTATTTTTTTGTCGTCTGCTGTTTATTTTCTATTTTCCATTTTATCATCAAAAACATGCTTCGACAGCACTCTAGAATAATTTACAACATGCTTTGACAACACTTCAGAATCATTTCCATTGGAAATGATACTGAAGTGCTGTCAAACCATGATTTTATTGAGAAATAAGGCAAGATATAAAAGCAACAGCAGACGACAATTGTGGTGAGTAACGGTCTACGGGTTAAAAATCTTTGACAACCACAGATGAACACGTTTCTTATGGTAAATAAATAAAAAGTAAAGCATCAGGCAAAAATATCATTGATCCGCTTTGAAAGCCTGTGAAATCAATTATTTGAATTCCTAACTAACATCTTCGAAAACGATCAGTCATGAGCAACTTGAAATATGTTCAGAAATCTAGTTTGAGTTGACAGACATCTATACACTGTAGGCACAACACGGCTCTGAAAATATTACACAAGGTGAAGAAAATTAAAGGCTGAGAATGTTTTTATATCCCAACGCCGTAACTACGTATGCATACCGTGTTTGATATTTCCATTACCGCGTCTCATCTGCTGCCAAAACGTAAGCAAAATACAAGAGCAGACGACATCCGTTCATTACTCAGTCGACCCGAGCCTTGCTCATGATCAGTGATTGGCGCTAATGTTGAGTCAACATGGGACACGCCATGTGATTATGTACGTGCACAGAAAATTATTTACATGAAAATTATTTACCTAAGAACATTTGCGGTTTCTCATGAAATACAGAAACTGTGATATGTTAAGTAAATGAAGTCAAAAGTTGACGAAAGTTTCATAGCAAATGCGGAATCATATTCCGCATTTGCTATGAAAATTTTGTCATCTTTCGACGTCATTTACAGAAAATATCATAGCTTCTGTAAAATATATTTCATGAGAAACCGCAAATGTTCTTAGGCGTGTCTCAACTATGATTTTGAAAATAAATAAAATGAAAATGGGTAAAGGGCAGACGACGACAAATGCTGTGTTCCCTAGTTTATATGTGGCCTGTATGTATTTGAAAATAAAAAATAAATTGTTGAAAATCCAGACATCATAAATCGGTTTCCTATTTCAGGAAACCGATTTATGATGTCTGGGTTTTCCACAGAATGTTTTTCTTTTCAAACACATGCTGTGACTGCACATGCCAATCATCCCCATGGATCATGAAAACTTCAGCTGGAAAACAATAATATGTTCACGGTTATCCACGGTTATCCAACGTTTTCATTTTCGAATACAATACTTCAATCCTTCACAATGTTGCCGGAATGTGTGGCCAGGGTAATTCAATGTTGTTTAATTCTTAGAAAGCGGGGGAAGCGAAATTGTCGTCTGCTGATGTTTCATATCTTGTATTTATTCTCAATATAAACATGGTTTGGCAGCACTTAAGAACCATTTCCATTGGTGCCAAACTGTATTTAAAAAATAAAATAAAAAAAAAACAAGCTGCCAAACTGTTTTTGTTAATAAAAAAAATTAATTAAAAAAAAAACAGTAGATGACATCATTCAATTCAGCATTGTAAGGGTTAATTCCACGTTTGCTGCTGTTATTGTAACCAGCACTGGCCGTCATTAATGCAACATACACATGGGATGTTTAAACATAAATAAATAAATAACCCAATGATAAAAAATGTTTTCCCACATTTAACTGAAATAGTAATTAACTACATGATTTAAAAGCACGCCAGGTATTTCACATTACACATGTGTTTGGTCCCACAACTTTAAGCGGTAGAATGTATAATATCACGGTGTTGATTGGTTGGTTTGGGCACGTGCGTCCGCCGTGGCGACGACGCTGGCGAATCAGCGTTCCCCAAATGCTGTCGTGTCGGGAGTTTACCCATACCCCGAGACGCCCGGATATCCGGGCTGTTCGTTCTCCCGCCCCACTGTTTTCGAGCGCGTTGGGGCGACGAGTTCACTTTGATAGTTTTACGTTCCTGAGATTTCGGTGATTCTTGATATCTTCCGACACTTTAGGAAGTCTGTGAGGTGAAAAGGATATTTTCTCCTTACTTGGGAATTTTTGAAAGCCCTCTTTGTTCACATTGTCACACGCTGGCGGCGTCGGCGGGCGGTCCGGTTTCCGCCGGTGCATTGACGACGGGCACGTGTTTGAGCGTTGTCGCGGTGGCGAGGCGAACACGAGGAACGCTCCTTCATTTGTGTTTGCCAAGTCCCTGTTAATTTCCTCGGGCCGCGACCGGTCTATGTATCCGTCCTCATTGTCCGAGCAATCGTCCACCACGATATCTGGTAAGTCGAAATGCACATGCATCCGCGGTTTTGGTGATGTTGGGTCAGTGTTCGCTCGTGGTCGCATCGGACCGCGCCACACCTCGTCGTCCAAGTCGAAGGAATCGTGGTAACTGTTGACGAGTATTGACTTGGTCGGTGACGACGGTGAATTGTCATTGTCTTCTATTGTGTCCATCATGGTCCGTCACGTGACTGGAATGGTGTAACTGTCGTCTGCCGACAGACTCTGACAGACGAATTAAGCTGGTGTAGTTGTGGCCGCTGTGTGTGGCATTAAACGTCACTTCCGTGGCGCCCACCTTAACACCGGACAGCCGAACTATTTTACTGTCCGGGTCAACATCAACGCCACTAAACCGCACTTCCTTCTTGTGACTCTTCGAGTATGTGCCTTCAGCAGTGACCGCTGTGCGATCGGTTTTCTCCGCGTTAGTTCCAATTAAACGCACGTACTTCCTAGCTGAATATTCTTCTTTATCACTACACCGTGCCACCTTCCTGTCCGTTTTCACGTCTGTGCCACTACAGCGCGATATTCCCCAGCCCGGCTGGACACGGGCGCCACCATAAAGTAGTCCCTTCCTCCCAGTCACGCCGTGTCTGTCTGACCTCGCTCGCTCTCGTATATCACGGTGACCATTACCTACGTCTATACATGTACCCACTGTCGATAGCCTATCTCTATTAACTAAAGTTTTACCGCTACAAGATTGTGTATCGATACACGTATTATCACACTTTCTGCCAGTATAATCCAACTGCCGGCGGGCAGTTATCTCGTTATTTGTATTAAACCTTCGGCATATATTCCGTAATGTAAACAAACGGTCCGCCTGAGCGGCAGGTGCGAACGCTACTCCAGTATTAACATTTCGTACACAGAAGTCAGTCGGTATTCGTGTGTTGTTTAAGTGTAAGCCGCGGAACGCTGGTTTCGTATGCGCCGATTGTTCCTCCAATTTACCCGCCTTTTGTCGATAGACACTGCGCCGAGAACTGCCAGATATTTCACTTGGCGCTGTATTTTGTATTATCGTCGATCGATCCGTACTGGGCATGCGCAATTGTTCCAATCGTAGAAGCTTCTGGCGAAATTTATCAATGAGACTGGTCTGTTTGTACGACTGCTCGTGTTTTTGGCGGGAAAAGTGGCGTTCTAGGTTAACGAGACGCTGTTGACGTCGGTAGCAAGACGCCTTCTGTTGACGGGATGCACTGACGACCTGTAGCAAGGAAATATGGCATATTTCATAGGTGATGATTTAATATGATAGTGTCAACGAGTTTAATAAATAGATGATCTTACATGTGTGATGATTCAAATGATATTAAACGAGTTTACTCAATGTATAAGAAACGACTCAGCGTGTGTAATAAATATTGTATTAATACAACACAACAGCTGTATTGTGTTTATTGCACAAAGAACAGAAACCTATAATAAAATAATTGTAATAGTTTTATTGTTAGTGAACAAACTTATTTTTTTCTACGGAGATTTTCAAGTAGGTGCGAAACTAGTCAATGGCGTTTGTACTCTGCATTTCCATTTGATATGAGATTTTCGGTACCTCGCCAGAGACCAGATGCCCGGCGCTTGACACGTTTCATAAATTTCATATGATATGGAAACTCGTCTGAGATTCACTGACATTCCGAGTTTATATCGCGGTGGTATTACGCTGCAAACGTCATATGTAACACATGACACGAGTGACATGCGCAGTACTAGTCGGATCTGGGATTCCGCTCATTGTATTTTCTCACAGGCTGATCTGTAGCCTATTTCACCAACATTGCAAAGTATACTTTTCTATCAAAGTATACTTTGAGGGAGTAATCATTTATTTTTCCTCAAATGCATTATTTCATATAGAACTAACGACTGCATATATTTGATGATTAAAAGTATGCAGAATTATTATACTGAATTTATTACATTATTACAGCCAAAATGGCTGTGATAATGTAATAAATTCAGTATAATAAAAATTAATAAATTTCTCCTAAAATTGAAAATTTCTCCTCAAAGTATACTTTACTAGAAAAGTATACTTTACAATGTTGGTGAAATAGGCTACTGGATCGACACTGGTCACAAAACCCACATTCTCCAGTAGCTTAATGAGTTGGTGACTCATTTAGCTTCCGATCAGTTAGGAAGATATGAAGAATGTCGGTGATTTTGTTGTGACTGAACATAACTACACTTATCTTATTCGATAATTAAGTAAGCCTCCGGTTGCAGTTCTGTCAAACGGAGTTAACCGATTAAATAATTGGTTCTACGAATAACCAACTCGCACGGGGAATATTTTCCCGAAGCCAGAACGTATTCATCTATCATATTTGCCGATTCCGACTCGAACATTTGAGGGATGTTGCGTAACTGGCGTGCGAGTAATTTGGCATAAAACCATTAATTTCCCATTTGCACCGAGAGCCGTGCCAGAGCCGATATTGCAATACAGTGAAACGTCTCTAAACCGGACACTCTGGGAGGTCCCCAGGGTGTCCGGTTTAGAGACGTTTCACGGTAAATTATCAGACATTTGATTATTTTGAGCCATAGTTGATTGCTATGCGATCACGAACAGACATTATCACCTGAGATAAATGCCCAAGACACTCATCAAAAATAAGATCACAGATTTGTGTTGGTGTCCGGTTTAGAGAGCTTCCAATGTAGGTGTTAGGCTGTAGTAAATGTAGTAAATGTAGTAAATGGGCCGCAATTGTATCAGCTGAGATAGATGACCAAGACACTCATCAAAAATATGATCACAACTGTTTTTTGCTTGGTGTCCGGTTTAGAGAGCTTCCACTGTATTATTCATTTCGTAACAATCGTACACAATCTTATGTATATTCAAAGAGAACACGTTTTCAGCTACAGTGATACCCTTCTAAACCTTAGACATGTTTCACTGTTCACATTAATCAGACAGTTGGTCATTATGAGCCATAGTTGTGTGCTATGCGATCACGAACAGACATCATCGCTTGAGATAAATGAACAAGACACTCATCAACAATATGATCACAGATGTGTGTTGGTATCCGGTTTAGAGAGGTTACACTGTATTTCGTAACAATCGCACAACATCTGTAGCCGATCTTAGTGCAAAGTATACTTATCTAGCAAAGTATACTTTGAGGGAGTAATTTATTTTTCCCGAAATGCATTATTAGATATAGAACTAACCACTGCATATATCTGATGATTAAAAGTATGCAGACTTATTATACTGAATTTATTACATTATCACAGCCAAAATGGCTGTGATAATGTAATAAATTCAGTATAATATAAATTAATAAATTTCTCCCTCAAAGTATACTTTGCTAGATAAGTATACTTTGCAATGTTGGTGAAATAGGCTACTGATTTATATTCAATGAGGACATGGTTTCAGCTATTAGTGTGAATCTTATTTTATTCTGTATAATGGTAACCTCAATTATTTTTTGTTAAGCACTGACCCACCCACCCAGTTAAGTTAACGTAAATGTAGTTATAAGTTGCTTATAACTTTTTATTAAAAATACTAAAGTGAGCTTAAGCTCAGCCTCGACCTAGCTACCTCCTCATCCCGAGTATATGTGAGAACTAATGTCTGTTCCACGTTTTGCTGCCGACGAACTTTTGGCCATTAAACACATTAAACCTGATATTTGTAATTGTAAATGCTTGGATTTAACGACGGCACTGGCTCTATGACCTTGCATGTCGTCTCACAAGACAGGGAGAAAGGAAGGAGGTGGATACAGAGGAAACCGGCGCCAATATTCTCTTATTAGAATAGTCCCCTCTGGTTCTTTAACGTGTCCAGTCCCTCCTTCAAATCTGATACACGGGACCCCATCCGAAAGGACTAGTAGAGCAGGAAATACAAAGGTTTTCAGAAATACTGACGCCCTGGAACTGAACCCTGAATCGAACCCGGGTCGCCAGCGTGATTGTCCGGATTGTCCGGATTGTCCGGATTGTCGGCCACGGTCTGCTCCTGATATTTAAATGTAAGTACTCTTGTATCAATAACAAAAAAGTCACCCTCCCCAATCTTTTTTATTTGATGAAATTCCATCAAATATTGATTTGAATTTATTTTTTAATTTAATGTGTTTAATAGCCAAACGTTCTTCGGCAGCAAAACGTGGTAGTCACGTGTTCAGAATATTCTATACAATATGCAAGTTTACCACCAGTTGGAGTCTGAATTTAAATGCCGTAAAAGACAGGAAAGTGCATTTCGAAGAACTCAAAAATAGGACAACCCCCCTAGTTGTGAACGATAACTCTTGCAATTACTCCCGTACCGTCCGTAGCTAGCTACGGACGGTACGGGAGTAGATTGCAAGAGTTACCTTCGCAACTAGACCCCCCCCCCCCCGTTCCCCAAATGCTGGATCCGCCCCTGTGTAGTAACGACAGCAGAGAAATTCCTGCAATAGCTGGCTCGTAATTACGGCTGGGTGTTGTAATTGTAATGTTGGGTTTCTGTGAATACAAGAGCTCCCGTGTGAAATATTCAATAATATCAAATTAAATAATAATACAGTAACGAGTTTCTTAGAATTCAAGCGCTCTCGTGTGTGACATTTTCAATATTAAATTAAATAATTGCCATCACTGTCCATGCTCTGGTATTACATCCCTTATCACATGGTGGTTTTTCTCAAAATATTGTTTGAAAACAAATTCATTATTATGCGTAATGACATCGAATGTTGACGCAAATGTCACAGTTATTATGTGTAAATGACATCGAATGTTGACGTAAATGTCACAGTTATTATGTGTAAATGACATAGAATGTTGACGTAAATGTCACAGTTATTATGTGTAAATGACATCGAATGTTGACGTAAATGTCACAGTTATTATGTGTAAATGACATAGAATGTTGACGTAAATGTCACAGTTATTATGCAGGGTTGGCAATTTCCCGGGAAATAAGAGTATTTCCCAGGACGGCGGGAAATACCGGGAAATACTGGGAAATACCGGGAAATACTGGGAAATACCGGGAAATACCGGGAAATACTGGGAAATACCGGGAAATATGAATCTTGATAGTCATTTTCATTGCAAAATGTCAAGATGAGTCTCTATATCTACTATGGTTTATATCTGTGTAGACTGATAAGCATACAGGTAAAACATTCTGCAATAAAAAAAGAAATAATAAGTTTATTTAGAGAAAAAAAACATTATTATTTTCTAGACAATTTTCTTCCCTATTTACAAGTCTATGTAGTATTTGCCAACTCTCTATTTTATTGTATATGAGAACACCCCTCATTACTATAGTAACCTGCCACTAATAAAAGCTGCTTTTAGAATTTTGAGAAAATCCCTGTTGATAACAGGGATAATCCATGTACAGTGTAAGTGTAATTGTTTTACAACTTGACATGACCATATACAGACCACCTGGGTTCTTATTATACAGTATGACACAAAAGGTGTGAGAGAAGGCTGACAATTAACAACCTGTTGTCATAGTCTGATATGGTTTATTAAAGTATATTAAAGTCTCATCAATGTACATGCAAATAAGTAGACATTAGTAGGCTTTTGGCTAATTTTAGCGATTTTAGGTACTGTATCTCATACGTACCATAGTCTTCACGTTAAATAAATGTCATAATAATAATGCAAATAAGTAATACAAATGCAAAGCATAAAACAACAGTACATTGTCAGTCATATAATACTTGTAAGAGGCTATGTGTATGCACATCATGCATGCTAAGATCATTTATTCTCATTTCTTGATACTGAATATTAGTGTGGGAGAAGGTTGACAATTAACAGCCTGTTGTCTAAACATAGTCTGATCATGATGACGTTATCCTTGTGAATTGTATCTAGCAGACACTCAGATGCTTCCTAAAAAATGAAGAAGTAATTTTAAAAAAAATAATACAACCAAAATATAATAGTCATGGTTGCCAAATATTCCACCTGATGAGTACCCCTAGTTGGGAATCGAAACAGATCTATACATTGTAATTAACCCCTATATCTAATTAGTAAGTTGTTGATTGTTTAATTAACTATTACTGAGCTTAAAACTTAATTTAAATAACTTTAATTATCAAATAATAACATCAAAATTCATATTTCCCGGTATTTCCCGGTATTTCCCACTTTGGGGAGTATTTCCCGGGACGGGAAATACCGGTATTTCCCGCCGGGAATTCCCGCCCCCGGTATTTCCCGGCCAACCCTGTTATTATGTGTAAATGACATCGAATGTTGACGTAAATGTCACAGTTATTATGTGTAAATGACATCGAATGTTGACGCAAATGTCACAGTTATTATGTGTAAATGACATCGAAATTTGACACTTCAGTCACTCTCGTGACACACTCACACACAGCTCTGAAATTGACTGATTGTCGAAATCAATATCGTCCCAATATGGAGATGCGATAAGGGAGGTAACACAAAGGCATGCCTCTGAATTTCTCCATATACAACTATCAAGGTGTATGCTCACGTGGTATTAACAACAACAACAAGCACTGAAACTTCCAGAATCCATCTGATTCAAAGTACGTATTCTTTTATATTGTTATTACGTAACGGATGTTGATGAAATATGGCACATCAAACGCGTCTTGTTAAGCTACATTTGGTGGTCTTTGTATTTTCGCCCAAACTTCTGTCGTTTTTGCGAAGAATCGATGTCCGTGTCTACCGACACGGAAATCGATTCTTCGCAAAAACGACATAAGTCTGTGCCGAACTCCCTGGACCACCAAATGTAGCTCATGAAGAAGCGTTTGCTGTGCCATATTTCATCAAAATCCGTTGCATATTAAGGAAAATATCCAATAATACTTACTTTGGAGTGGGCGACATTGTTGTTGTTGTTGTAACCACGTGATCATGCAACTTGACTATGTACATGG
This sequence comes from Conchocele bisecta, assembly GCA_029237695.1. Classification (NCBI taxonomy): domain Eukaryota; kingdom Metazoa; phylum Mollusca; class Bivalvia; order Lucinida; family Thyasiridae; genus Conchocele; species Conchocele bisecta. Next base: position 30,054,552 of record CM055272.1, read on the forward strand.
TGTATTTTCACGTACATGTTCAGTCAAACCTGTGAATAAAGGCCAACCATAGGCAGATCTAGCCTTTGTTAAAAGGTGGTCCATTTATGCAATGGAATAATTGTAAAACCAAAAGCGTGGCTGCTACGGTATAGGCATGTACTTGCCATTCGGAGATGTCTGGTGCATTAGAAAACTGTCCCCGTTACCTTGGTAACCCTCAGGCTTATGCATATCTGACATTAACTCGTTTATGCATATCTGACATTAACTCGTCCATGTTTCTTTTTGGACTATTCCATTAATCAAAGAGATGTTGTTTTTTCTTCAAAATCTTGAAAATAATGGCGAATACTGTAGATCCAGATGAGGCGGCTCGTAACGAGCCGCCTCATCTGGGTATACAGTGTTTGCAAATGTTTGCAAATATTGGCTTTCTAGTCGCATGGAACACGTGACAATTGTTCGCCATCGTATCGTATGTCGGTATGACCTACATGTGTTTGATACTATTATCTACATCGATTGTTTCGTCATGAATAATTGATTGGTTCACGGTTCAAATTGAGATTACTATCGGCGGGGGTTGGTTCTATCTGCCGCCGAGATCGCCATTAAATGTGCACTAGTGCGTTATTACAATGTTTTGTTGATACCAGTATAGTCGGCTATTAAACCGGCCGCGATCTGCCAAACCCGGGCCTATGTCATTTTCGATCAAATTATATTCTGGTCAGTGTGAAATTAAACACTATTATGCTGTGCTTATGCAAAAAATAGAATATAAGATGGTGCTGATTTAACATGGTAGTGTCTCGATTAAGCCATTCACCCCTAACTGTCTTACATTCACATTTACGTGCTAATCTTTGAGCTATTCCATTTATAATAAAATGCTGATTTATTTTAGAACTAAAGAACATTGTGAAACGCTGCAGATCCTGATTAGACGTCTCGTTACGTGCAGGCTAACCTGTGTCTACAACGGTTGAATATATAGCCCGTTATGTGGTTGGAACGATTAATGTGCATAGTACCGTGGAACCTCTCCACACCGGACACCCTGGACCTCCCCAGGGTGTCCGGTTTGGAGAGGTTCCACTGTAAATCAGACAGGTTAGCGCTTCATGATACATTCTAGTGTTTTGCAATCATGAAAAGTCATTGTAATCAGAGATGACATAACAGCGAAACACATCTAAAGTAAACATTTATATGTTCCCGAGTGTCCTGTTTAGGGGGCTTCCACTGTATCTTATGAAACCAGCGAACTAGTTTAATAATTCAATGAATGGTAGCAACATATATTTGTCAATAGATTAAAAATGACATCAAACACTAGTTCCAAGTTCTTTACATCCCATTCAGGTGTATCCAATATGAAATCGGTTAATTGTGAACTCAAATACTATCAAATAAAATTCCAGTTACTTTTGTGAAAGCTGGCGACATACATACACATTCAACGGATTCCGGGTTTCTCTGTAAAGTACAAGCCCACGTGCAATAGAGTACCCGCAAATTTGGTGAAACATGGGTTCGGGCTCTACCTGATTACCGATGTCAATATTAGCAGGAAACTGGACGTGTTAAGGGAGGCTCGCTTCGACGAAATCGACTCGGGGTTGCGAACTGTGCAACCCAAGATCAACCTGAACTCGTAGATCTGCGGCTACACTGTACAGCAGTAGTTGGACCTATATTCGCCATGGCTGTTATAAGGCTATACAATGTACGTGTATATTGTACATACAGCAGCTGTCGAACCCAGGAGTCAGTCATTTTACTGTTCAATGGAGCTTGAATGATATGTACATTAAACATTAATGTGTTTGTAACATCAATTATAGTATAGACATATACGTAGAAGGTATTGCTCACATATTGGATTTTTAAGTAATTAAATGCGAGGGAGCGCTAGCGACCGCAGCATTTAGTTCCTTAAAAGTCAATATGTGAACTATAACATATTTATAGTGCAGCCACAGTTTAATATGTATATATGCATTGCTTTTTTATTTCCTGTCGAACAATTACTGATTAAATATGTTAACATGTAACTTATTTGGGGTTAAATCTTGCAATATGTGAAATAAGTGTAGCTCGATACTGGCCAGCGATTGGCTTAGAAAGGAGGACGAACCATAAGTCCACTCCGACGGCAACTGTATACAGTCGAACATCGGTAAACCGAAAAGACAAGTTAGTTGTGCTTAATTTTGATATATTTCATTTTCATTTATCTCCGATGATATGTCTGTTCATGATCGCAAATCACCCACGTGTGTCTTGGAGTAGTTGTATGCATGTTTCATTGTGGAACCTCTCTAAACCGGACACCCTGGGATGTCCCCAGGGTGTCCGGTTTAGAGAGGTTCCATTGTATACATGTAGCGTAATGGCAATAAATCTCATGGCAGGACCTGCGACAAATCGTATACAAAAGAGAATTAAAAATCAAAAAGAAATCACGGTTTTTGCATAAAAATGGGCTATCGCAATGTAATAGAAAAGTGACTGAAAATTATAATACATGAGTGCAATAAACACGCAAATCCGTTACATAATACATCTTCGGTTATCAGAACGGATTCAATGCATAACGGTGTGCTTATGCAATAAATAACGTCTGTCATGTGTTAATTGCCTTTGAATACAAGCTAACTGAAATGATATGGACAACCAGTATACATGCAGTACAGTGTCAGTATACATGCAGTACAGTGGGACCTCGCTAGACCGGACACTCTAGGAGGTCCCCAGGGTGTCAGATTTAGCGATGTTTCATTGTAAATCAGGCATTTGATTATCCCGAGTCATAGTTGTGTGCTATGCGATCACGAACAGGCATGATCACCTGAGATAAATTACCAAGAAACCTATCAAAATTATGATCGCATATGTTTCTTGTTGTCCGGTGTAGAGAGTTTCCGCTGTAGTTCGTAGCCGGCAGTAAATTGGGCACAATTGTATAGATATCGACATTAAAGTATAGTTCACGAACCGCGTGACACATGTCAACGCCTCGTAAATTTCAGTTTGTCAAATGATGACCTTACCAATCGTGCTACCAACAAATGAACACAATTACGAATATATAATACACACGGACACACACGTGGGTGTTATGACAATGGCAATACAAGAATGACATAACGAACATGCCATGTGATTTTGTACCTAAGAAGATGTACGATATCGCTTGAAAAATATTTACACAATTTACGATTTTTTCTGTAAATGGCGTCGGAATCTGACGAAATGTTCGCAGCAAATGCAGAATAGAATTCCGCATTTGCTATGAAAATTTCATCGACGTTCGACTGGAAATATAGCAAAATTTGTAAATCTTCTTGCGTACAAAATCACATGGCTTGTCTCATTTGTATGTTTAACCCTTTCATCCTGAGGATACGCCATTATGTTATCGAAATATTTTCCTTCTACGCGCTCAGAAGTATATGTCGCGACCACCATTTGAACCGTCTCGTCGAGACGGTTCAAATGAGTGGTCACAACATATACTTTCATCGTGAAATAACAAAAATAAAATCTGTAATAAATTTAATTTCATACCCGTAAAGGTGTATTCCGAATAAATGGGTTAATCCCAAAGGTATTGCCCGTGTTCGCCGCCGTTCGTGTTTATATAACGTGTTAACCGCGATGTATTTGTTTCCACAGTTGTGTAAATACTATTTACGACTTCCATTGTCGTAACGAGCTTGTAACGATCGCAATTATATACTGTGTAATACTATGTAATGACGAACAGCGAGACAAAATATCATATAGGTCAGTTTATGAGGTTTATGCCGTGTTGTACCTCCATATTTCGCCAATATAGATTCGTAAAAATGATCCTTATACCGTGGAATCTCTCTAAATCGGATACCAAGAAAACAACTGTGATCTTATGTTTGATGAGGTTCTTGGTCATTTATCTCAGGTGATAATGTCTGTTCGTGATCGCATAACACACAACTATGGCTCAGAATGATCAAATGTATGATTTACAGTGAAACCTCACTAAGCCGGACACCCTGGGACCTCCCAGGGTGTCCGGTTTAGAGAAGTTTCACTGTATGTGGCCCGCCGCCAGTAAAACGGGCATATTTAGCTTGTGACGCCGATCAGCCTGCGCATCCGCGAATTCAGAGCCTACATCAATCTCTAATATATTAGTTTTGTAATGATCCCCTTTTCGCCATGACAGCTCCAGAACAAAGAGTCGAAAATTCGCAAAAAAAAAATAAAACAACAAATTGGCGCAAGTGAAATTGAATTAAGTAAAACAGATAATAATAAAAACACAATTAACCTTTGAAATATATTTTGCAAACGATAACTAATGACGATACAAACAACATGCAAAAAAAACCGCATCCAAACTGATAATTCGATCAAGTTAGCAAGTTTTCATAACTGTACATTTCATGTATAGAACTACATGTATATTGTACGAGACCGAAACTTGAATGTTTGTATGTAATGTATGGTATAGTAATGTTTCTGAAAATTACATATAGGGTGAACAAAGCTATGTTTTACATGTTACTCCCATTAACACGGGTAGGTGACTTATATGTGGCTGTGACTGGATAAATGGGGCTTATGGGTTTTGCGAACAGTTTATATCCAGATCAGCCTGTGCATCCGCACAGTCTGATCAGGATATACACTGGTCGCTATTCCGTCAATGAAACGCCCGTCATGCTTCTAACACGCACTATAGATCGTCATCAGGCTACTGGAGTGTGCTATTTGATCAGAAGCTACCCTGGTCACAAATCGCATAAGCCACATTTCTCCAGTCACAGCCACATATATGGCTGGGCAGAAACTACGTTTCTAATATAAGTTGCTTCTACAATCTGGGCACCGCCTATAAGACTTTCCTCCGTCCGTTCGGAATATAATGGTTTGATTGGCCGAGACTGTCTGAACTCGAGTACGAATTTGGAGAACTAATTCCGTATACTTCTCGGCCGCTGAATGGCGGCCATTTTGAAATATGATATGGCAGCCATAAAACGGATAAGAACAGTTCCCTCACAACTGAAACAGTAGCAGAAGCATAACTCTGCTCGTGCTCCATATCATGCTATATACAGGAGGGGGGGGGGAGGAAAAGTGTTACGTTTCCGCAACTAGTCAAAGGCTATATCCTGAAAGTTTCAATGTATACTACTTCAAATTACATTTATAATTCACTATACTTTTGAAGCCAATCGCTGGACAGTATTGTGCTCCACTTAGTTCACATATTGTAACGTTTAACCCCAATCAGTTGTGTATTACCAGATTTAATGATTAACTGTTCGTCAGGAAATGGAAAATTAATTCTCGGATGGGATATTGCATTGTACACTTGGCTGAACTTTAAGTCGGTTATTGTTCACATATTGGGGTTTCCAAGAACTAAATGCTGCGGTCGCTAGCGCTCCTCGCATTTAATTCCTTAAAAATACAATATGTGAACAATAACGCATACTAATACAGAATCGATTGAATTTTACGGCGCATGGCTGATCAAAGACCCTTCTGTACTGCACCAGGGGGCCGTTTCACTAAACTTCGTACGACTAAAATGTTCGGAATTGCAAAATTATGATAGTCTGTAAATTTCACATTAACAAAGTTTTATTGTAAATAATTATTGGATTTACATTTATTGAGCATAGGCTGCATATGCAGCCTATGCTCAATAAATGTAAATCCATAAATTGAAATTTCCAGACGATTCTAAATTTGCACTTACGAACATTTTAGTCGTAAGAGGTTTAGTGAAACGGGCCCCTGTAGCCTATTTCACCACCATTGCAAAGTATACTTTATACTTTTCTAGCAAAGTATACTTTGAGGGAGAAATTTTCAATTTTAGGAAAAATTTATTAATTTTTATTACACTGAATTTATTACATTATCACAGCCATATGCAGTTGTTAGTTCTATGTGAAATAATGCATTTCGGGGAAAATAAATGATTACTCCCTCAAAGTATACTTTGTACCATATACTGTCGAATAAATATTGTTTAAACTAAAGTATACTTTGCAATGTTGGTGAAATAGGCTACTGATATTACGCCATCCTTTCTCGTTACGTTGTCAATATAATAATTCCGCAATTACGGGGTTATTCGGCAACAATTGTCACTAAGTGACGCAATTGGTTTCTGTTTTGAAAAACAATAATCGCGCACGTATCGATTACCAGTAATTATTACACTCCTGCAAATTATTTGCACGGGACTCGCTGTAAGAGAAAACCCGTATTCTAATGCACCGAAAATAGAAAGCACGCATCTGATTGGTCAATTGAAATCACAGCCTATAAAATATGAAAAATCACAGCATATAAAATCTCCGTTTTACTAGTCTGTGTTTTACAACTTAGGGGATAACCATGCTTTGTTTTTCGATTTGGAACGGTATGTAGGAGGTTTTATGGTCTGTGAATCCGTTTTACGGCGACGCGTTACCGGAGCCGTAAAACTGATTCACAGACCATAAAACCTCACACATACCGCTCCAAATCTAAAAACAAAGCATGGTTATCCCCATTATAATGCACCTAGTGTGCTCCCCGCTTTCTGCAACGTCGTAGCATATCACGAACAGTGATATTTTTCATTACGTCAGCAGGTTGTTGTCGTCATCGATTTACAACCGCCTCACACCAAACGAATTTAATGAAATGTAACTCCGCCGAAGAATATTCCCATTTCAAATAGAGATTAACGGGACTTTTTCTAAGACATCTATACATTTATTCAACTGTAATGTTTATTTTAACTATTGTATTGCTTTTGTATGTGTAGTTGCAACAGTTATTTGCTTTTATTCATGTAAAGCAATGCCAACAATTCTGCATTGGGTTCGTGTGATTTTACAAACGAAATGTCGGCAACAACTTGTTGTGTCAACAGGCCTGGGATTTCCCTGGATTTACGCCTAATTCAGGTGAATACCCATCTGCAATACAGTTTGTTATGTATAGTCATGTGTGTGCACATTGAAATTCGTAAAGTTATAGGCTGGTACTGGCATATTGAGTTTGCATTTGAGCACTTTATTAAATTCTTCTGCATTTTGGGCGGGTGGGGTAATATTTTTGGGAATTTGTTGAAGGGCCACCACACTGAAGCCACGTTTGTCACTCGTTGGCAGATTCTCGTTTCCGCTTTGGGTTGTACATGTCCATATGGCAGAATGGATAACCGAAAATGTACCGAAATTAATTTGGAAATATTTGCATTCCCCGTACGTCGCTGGCCATTGTTTACAAAAGCGCGTAGGGTTACATAAATCTGTCAAGTTGTAAAACACAGGCTGGTAAAACGGAGATTTTATATGCTGTGATTTGTCATATTTTATAGGCTCTGACCAATCAGATGCATGCTTTCTATTTTCGGTGCATTAGAATTGACAGATTTATGTAACCCAACGCGCTTTTGTAAACAATGACAAGCGCTGGGGCTTGCAATTATTTCCAAATTAATTTCGGTACATTTTCAGTTATCCATTCTGCCATATTGACATGTACAACCCAAAGCGGAAAAGAAAATCTAACAACGACTGACAAACTTGACTTCAGTGTGGTGGCCCTTCAACAAATTCCCAAATATATTACCCCACCCGCCCAAAATACAAAATAATTTAATAAAGTGCTCAAATGCAAACTCAATATGCCAGTACCAGCCTATAACTTTACGAATTCCAATGTGCACATACATGACTGTACATAATAAACTGTATTGCAGATGGGTAATCACCTGAATTAGGCGTAAATCCAGGGAAATCCTAGGCCTGTTGACACAAGTCGTTGACATTTCCTTTGTAAAAATCACACGAACCCAATGCAGAAATGTTGGCATTTCTTTAAATGAATAAAAGCAAATAACTGTTGCAACTACACATATAAAAACAATACAATTGTTAAAATAAACATTACAGTTGAATAAATGTATAGATGTCTTAGAAAAAGTCCCGTTAATCTCTATTTGAAATGGGAATATTCTTCGGCGGAGTTACATTTCATTAAATTCATTTGGTGTGAGGCGGTTATCGATGACGACAACAACCTGCTGACGTAATGAAATATATCTGTTCGTGATATGCTACGGGGAGCACACTAGGTGCATTATAATGGGGATAACCATGCTTTGTTTTTCGATTTGGAGCGGTATGTGGGAGGTTTTATGGTCTGTGAATCAGTTTTACGGCGACGCTTTTATCCCCTAAATCAACTCCTTACAAATAATACACCGTGACGGAAGAGAACACCAGTAATTGCGCCTGTTATTTGAAAACACATTCCAAACATGCATTCAAATATATCTGGTTCATAGAAACAACTGCGTAATTTGGATTTCAAAAAATTTACATGACGTCACATTTGAAGTCACACAACGCAACGCCAAAACGCGGGAAAACACGTCATTGTATAACTATTCATGCGCACATCACAATTCATTGATTATAATCGAAAAAATAGACTAAATGTGCATATATATCCGCCGTGGAAGTTTAATAAATAGGATATTCCATCGTACATGTTTGAATAGCGGAAATAATACACTCTTGTCCGTCGGCGTCCGTGCAAGCAACTCGTTCGCTACGCTCACTCGTTGCTTAGGCGGAAGCCGACGCACACTCGTGTTATTTCCCACTATTCAAAATGTACGATGGAATATCCTCTATATATTTCAGTACACCTTCTATAAATTCATAATGCAAACTCCCTTTCGACGTACTGCGTTTACATCCGAAGTACACACTATACCATTGACAGGCAACGTCGCTGTTACAGGAATTGCGACAAATTGACGTAAAACAATAGTATTCTTATTTTAACGCCATATTTGGTTATTTACATTTTTGAAACCATCAGAAAATGCAGTGTAAATATAAGTATTAAAAACAAGCGTTGTTGCTTTTACTAGGGTGCAGGAGTTGCCATGGCGATCAGCACATATGTGACATTGACTATATAGCGACACGGGGTTTACGACATTCAACATACATGTATTTGCATGCATATTTATTGTCCGCCATGTTGTTGTTGTTGTTGATAATACAAATTATTCTGTACTTGTATGCACTCATATACCACTGTGTAGTCTGATAATATTGCAAATAACGGCTTTGTTTTGTTATGTTCTGTTCTGTTCTGACACGGGGTTTACGACATGTTATGGCTAGTCTAGATCCTGTTCACGCTAACACTCTTAAAAGGATATACACTGTTTATGAAAAACATGAAGACTGGCGAACAGTACAGATCCTGATCAGTCTGTGCGGATGCACAGGCTGATCTGGATCTACACTGTTCGCAAATGCAAAATGTCCCCATTTCTCCAGTGCCAGCCACATATTACTTGTTTGCTTACTCCTGTATAATTAATGTGTCGGTATTAAGGCCGCGCTATACTACTTTACACCAGCCACGGGGGTCGAACAACGGCACGTTCAAAACAAACATTGTCACACGACACACGCCATGTGATTTTGTACCTGGAGCATGTGCAATATCGCATGTAAAATATTTACAAAGTTTCCGTAAATGACGCCGAAAGTTGACGAAATTTTCATAGCACATGCGGAATATAATTCCGCATGTGCTATGAAAATGTCGTCATCTTTCGACGTCATTTACGAACATTTTGTAAATATATTTCATGAGTAATCACATGGCGTGTCTCAATTACCGCACTCTCGTATTACCGCACTTATCGCATCGCCGTATGTCGCCGATATTCATTTCGAAAATCAGTCATATTTTGCGCAAATTACGTCAATATTTAGAAACAAAAGCCAGATCGCATGCATTCAATCCCGCATGAAAACATATGTTTTTGCGACAATTTTCGATGTGATTTACGGGAAATCAATATCGGCGAAACACGCCAATGCGATAAGGTAAGTAATACCAGAATCGAGAAAATATAATGTCTACTTTCCTGTGATATGCCGCTTGATAATTACGATACAAAACTATTATTTCACAACATACAAAATATACCCAAGTATTACAACAGGTTGAATAAAACTGATCATCAAGTAAAACGACATGGGGCCCGTTTCACTAAACTTCGTAAGACTAAAATGTTCGTAAGTTCAAATGTATGATCGTCTGGAAATTTCAATTGATGGATTTACATTTATTGAACATAGGCTGCATATGCAGCCTATGCTCAATAAATGTAAATCCAACAATTGTTTACAAGAAAACAATGTTAATGTGAAATTTACAGACTATCATAATTTTGCACTTACGAACATTTTAGTCGTACGAAGTTTAGTGAAACGCCCCCCTGGTATAGATTGCCAAAATATAACACATACGAACAACAGCGGACCTTTGTGAACGGGCACCCTTCTACATGAGAAGGTTGCCCGGTTTATAAAGGTTCCACGATTGTATGTATGGTTACACTATAATTCTGGCATATGAGAACTCCAATACCTACCGGCGTGCTTTGCAATCATGAAAATATAGTGTCATCACAGATTACAATATTGGAGTGAAGCTCAATCAAACTTAAACAAACTTGGGTTCCCTCCCGGGTTTTCCCGGGTTTCCAGGTTATACTGTAATATTGTTATACAGACTCCAAATTGCCAAGGGACGGAACTCTCTACAAGCAGTGTCTGAATTAAAGAATCGTTGAGTGTGACGGTCGGGTTGATACTCGAGCGCCGAACGGACGAATATACGCACACTTGGCACCCTGGGGCCCGTTTCACTAAACTTCGCACGACTAAAATGTTCGTAAGTGCAAATTTAGGATCGTCTGGAAATCTCAATTGATGGATTTGCATTTATTGAGCATAGGCTGCATATGCTCACTAAATGTACATCCAATAATTGTTAATGTGAAATTTACAGACTACATAATTTTGTTTAGTGAAACGGGCCCCAGGAGTCCACGCTCGCCACATTAAAGGTCGTTATTTTATCACCATGGTTCTCCATTTTCCATGCACTATATCTGAACAGTTGCGGGCGATAACTCTGCAAAAATCCGGTATATATTGCCCACAACTTTCCCTCGAAAAGACACCCGCTTTTAAAAGTCTGGTTACTGGCCCGGATGCTGAATGCTGACATTTTTCTACAGACCTACTGTACAGTAAACCCATCTATGTGAGCACACACAACACTACACTGTGTCATATGGAGCCCCACAGGGACATGCATTTTTTTTATTAATTCGTTCCCACGAAATAACAATTGGGTCCCTCAATTTAACAATTCATTCCCTCGAATTGACAATTCGTTCCCACGACATAACAATTCGTTCCCACGAATTAACAATTCGTTCCCGTGGGAACGAATTGTTATTTCGTTGGAACGAATTGTTAAATTGAGGGAACCAATTGTTAATTCGTGGGAACGAATTGTTAAATTGAGGGAAACAATTGTTATTTCCTGGGAACAAATTAATTAAAAAAAGAATTATACGTCCCCTGTGGGGCTCCATAGTGTCATTGTGTGCTTCAGTGAAAATTCACTGCACGCCATCAACAATTGTGGACGCATGACCACGTGTCCATATCTCCTGAAATGTTAGTCGGATTTTTACCAAACTTCACCAGTAGCTTCCTCACATTTACTAATACCACAGGTGGAAGACTCGGACCTAGGACCCAATAAATGGCTCATTTGAAAAACTTTACCCCACCCACCCATTTCCTTTCAATATACAGTATACCCTGTAGTGTCTATTGTACGGAAATTGGTGGGTGGGGTAACGGTTTACAAATAAGCCATTTGTCAGGTCCTAGGTCCGAGTCTTCCACCTGTGACTTTTATCAGGTAACCTGCCCTGTATTGACCGAATACGTACTGACTGATAACATATTGTTGTATCAGGCATTGACCTGATATCAACATCCGGGTTACAACAAAGTGAAAACTGACGTTCCATTGATCGATTGACGTCACGTGACGTTACCGAATACCAGGCTAGTGTATTTTGATATCAAGTTTATCAGGCTCGGCTCGGATATGGTAAGAATTCCTCGGCAAGCCGAGGAATTCCTACGCGTTTCCTAGCCTTGCCTGATAAACTTGATATCAAAATACACTAGCCTGGTATGCTCTATTCATCCCGTCAACACAGGGCGTATGTGCCGTGAAACACGGTACCGTGAAACATTTTGATATCCTGTCAATACGACCTACTCACTGCGTATGAATATGTGCGGTTGCTGGGATCATTTCTTTGCATTTTAAAGCCATTTGTATAAGATAAATAAAATAGTAGGTTAGTGCCGTGAATGGGAAAAATATCTGGCGCGGCACAGAAACAGGATGTGCTCGGCAGAGCCTCGCCCATCCCGTTTCCTGAGCCTTGCCAGATATGTTTTCCCATTCATGGCACTAACCTACTATTCTCTATATACGGGCACACGTTCCGGAGAATGGGTAGCAGTGGGATATTGGTTTAAGGAATACGGTATCAAGTCGTTCAAAGACTAAACTGACGTCAAGTGTTGCTATAAATGTTTATTATAGGAATGAATGGCCTTTTTGTGGAAATAATCGGGGTATAAACTTTGAAAAGTCACTGGAATACTGGACGAAGGCCGGAAGGCCTCGTCCAGTATTCCCGCGACTTTTCCAAGTTTATATCCCCGATAAATTCCACAAAAAGGTCATTTATTCCTTATAATTCCAACATTTGAAATAAATTCATCACGAAAATGGTTTTATTTTCCGTTTTCTTAAGAATTATTTTAACTGCGCCTCACGGTTACGGAAAGTAGTTCGGCTTGGGAGTTTACTGGGATATAAATTTTGGACAGAGACTTGCTACGAGCCAATCAAATGTTAGGGAATTGTGTAAATATTTTTGTGCTGGAATTATATGGTGATGAGTATAAGTACAATTAAACTCTAAATTATAGAACATACCTACAGTAAAATCTGTGAATAAAGGCCACCCATGGGAAGTGAAAAAGCTGGCCTTTGTTCACAGGTGATCTTTATTCACAGCGTCATTTATATAGTAATTGTGCAATTGGGACAACAAAAGTGTGGCCTTTACAGCCAGGTGATTGCTATTCGGAGGTGGTCTTTAACACAGGTTCGACTGTACATTTGGCAAGTGCGATCTATATAAGATATCAGTTGTTTCGTTCCAATCCGCTCATACTGTTTGTATACCTAACATTTGATGTAAATATAACAATTTAATCAAATGTGTTTTGATCCCCAAGGTCATCATGTACTGTAGTCAATATCACACTGTGGTCATTCATATATTCATAACTTTAAACGATCAAACAATCTCCCTACAATAAATAACTTTATCTACAACACGGAGCACTTGTTTAGTTACAAATTACAAAGTTTTCACTTTGAACGTTGTGTAATATTGACTGTAATAAATACAGATAGCGAGTAACGGGACAACCGCATTTCATTTGTGACCGTGAGTGGTTCGATCAAACCCCGGGCTAAATTAGAAACATACAAAACATGTAAACATGATATCAAGTTAGCAATAATCATCTCGATGATAAGTGCACACATCTGTTAACGGAGTAAATAAAACGGTGCATACCCGGCATATCATATTGCGAGATTGTGAGATATTACGGAGCCCCGCAGGGGACATAGAATTATTTTTGTTTACAATTCGTTCTCTCGAATTAACAATTCGTTCATGGAAACGAATTGACAAATCGAGAGAACGAATTGTTATTCGTGAGAACGAATCCTTTTTGGAATTTGAGGGAACGAATTAATAAATTCAGGGAACGAATTGTTATTTCGTGGGAACGAATTAATAAAAAGAAAATCCATGTCCCCTGCTGGGCTCCGTAAGATATAGCCTATACGCTTCTAAATATATAAACGATATAACGTGATGATGATAAAACGTCAGCTTCCTGGGACACAATGACATACTTATGTAAATCATGTGTGATTGACCATTAAATATACTAGACATATTACATAGAGTGGAACCTCTCCAAACCGGAGACCCTGGGAGGCTCCCAGGATGTCCGGTTTAGAGATGTTCCATTGGAATTCTGGCATCTGAGCGCCTTGAGCATATGTGTGCTGGAATTGTTGATAAAAAGAATATAAAATGCAGTGAAGCGCATGGCATCTAAATAGTGAAGAATGAAGCATATGGCATCTAAATAGTGAAGAATGAAGCATATGGCATTTATGAAGCATATGTCATCTAAATAATGAAGAATGAAGCATATGTCATCTAAATAATGAAGAATGAAGCATATGTCATCTAAATAATGAAGAATGAAGCATATGGCATCTAAATAGTGAAGAATGAAACATATGGCATTTATGAAGCATATGTCATCTAAATAATGAAGAATGAAGCATATGGCATCTAAATAGTGAATAATGAAGCATATGGCATATAAATAGTGAAGAATGAAGCATATGACATCTAAATAATGAAGAATGGAGCATATGGCATCTAAATAAGGAAGAATGGAGCATATGCCATCTAAATCGTGAAGAATGAAGCATATTGCATCTAAATAATGAATAATGGAGCATATGGCATCTAAATAGTGAATAATGAAGCATATGGCATATAAATAGTGAAGAATGAAGCATATGACATCTAAATAATGAAGAATGGAGCATATGACATCTAAATAATGAAGAATGGAGCATATGGCATCTAAATAAGGAAGAATGGAGCATATGGCATATAAATAGTGAAGAATGAAGCATATTGCATCTAAATAATGAATAATGGAGCATATGGCGTCTAAATAGTGAAGAATGAAGCATATGGCATCTAAGTAGTGAATAATGAAGCATATGGCATATAAATAATGAAGAATGGAGCATATGGCATCTAAATAGTGAAGAATGAAGCATATGGCATCTAAATAGTGAAGAATGGAGCATATGGCATCTATGAAGCATATGGCATCTAAATAATGAAGACAGAGCCATATGTCATCTAAATAAGGAAGAATGGAGCATATGGCATATAAATAGTGAAGAATGAAGCATATGGCATCTAAATATGAATAATGGAGCTCATATGGCATCTAAATATGAAGAATGGAGCATATGGCATATATGAAGCATGCATCAAATAATGAAGACGCCATATGTCATCTAAATAAGGAAGAATGGAGCATATGGCATATAAATAGTGAAGAATGAAGCATATTGCATCTAAATAATGAATAATGGAGCATATGGCATCTAAATAGTGAAGAATGAAGCATATGGCATCTAAATAGTGAAGAATGGAGCATATGGCATCTATGAAGCATATGGCATCTAAATAATGAAGACAGAGCCATATGTCATCTAAATAAGGAAGAATGGAGCATATGCCATCTAAATAGTGAAGAATGAAGCATATGGCATCTAAATAGTGAAGAATGAAGCATATTGCATCTAAATAGTGAAGAATGAGCATAGGCACTTATGAAGCATATGGCATCAAATAGTGAAGAATGAGCATATGCATCTCTAATGAAGCATATGGCATCTAAAAATGAAGAACAGAAGCCATATGTCATCTAAATAATGAATGAATGGAGCATATGCCATCTAAATCGTGAAGAATGAAGCATATGGCATCTAAATAGTGAAGAATGAAGCATATTGCATCTAAATAATGAAGAATGGAGCATATGGCATCTAAATAGTGAAGAATGAAGCATATGGCATCTAAATAGTGAAGAAATGAAGCATATCTCTAGTGAAGAATGAAGCATATGGCATCTAAATAGTGAAGAATGAAGCATATGGCATCTAAATAATGAAGAATGAAGCATATGACATCTAAATAATGAAGAATGAAGCATATGACATCTAAATAGTGACGAATGAAGCATATGACATCTAAATAGTGAAGAATGAAGCATATGGCATCTAAATAATGAAGAATGAAGCATATGACATCTAAATAGTGAAGAATGAAGCATATGACATCTAAATAGTGACGAATGAAGCATATGGCATCTAAATAATGAAGAATGAAGCATATGACATATAAATAGTGAAGAATGAAGCATATGACATCTAAATAGTGACGAATGAAGCATATGACATCTAAATAGTGACGAATGAAGCATATGGCATCTAACTAGTGACGAATGAAGCATATGGCATCTAACTAGTGACGAATGAAGCATATGGTATCTAAATAGTGAAGAATTAAGCATATGGCATATAAATAGTTAAGAATGAAGTATACGGCATCTAAATAATGAAGAATGAAGCATATGGCATCTAAATAGTGAAGAATGAAACACAAGGCATCTAAATAGTGAAGAATGAATCATATGGCATCTAAATAGTGACGAATGAAGCATATGGCATCTAAAACATGAAACATGAAGCATATTGCATCTCTAAATAGTCAATAATGAAGCAAATGGCATATAAATAGTGACGAATGAAGCATATGTCATCTAAAACATGTGAAGCATATTGCATCTAAATAGTGACGAATGAAGCATATGGCATATACTTAGTGACGAATGATGCATATGGTATCTAAGTAGTGAAGAATGAAGCATATGACATACAAATAGTGAAGAATTAAGCATATGGCATCTAAATAGTTAATAATGAACCATACGACATCTAAGTATTGAAGAATGAAGCATATGACATATAAATAGTGACGAATGAAGCATATGGCATCTAAATAGTGAAGAATGAAACACATGGCATCTAAATAGTGAGCAATGAAGCATACGGCATCTAAATAGTGACGAATGAAGCATATGGCATCTAAATAGTGAAGAATGAAGCATATGGCATCTAAATAGTGAAGAATGAAGCATATGGCATCTAAATAGTGAATAATGAAGCATATGACATCTAAATAGTGAAGAATGAAGCATATGACATCTAAATAGTGACGAATAAAGCATATGACATCTAAATAGTGAAGAATGAAGCATATGGCATCTAAATAGTGAAGAATGAAGCATATGGCATATAAATAGTGAAGAATGAAGCAAATGACATCTAAATAGTGAAGAATGAAGCATATGACATCTAAATAGTGAAGAATGAAGCATATGGCATCTAAATAGTGACGAATGAAGCATATGACATCTAAATAGTGACGAATGAAGCATATGACATCTAAATAGTGAAGAATGAAGCATATGACATCTAAATAGTGACGAATAAAGCATATGGCATCTAAATAATGAAGAATGAAGCATAAGACATCTAAATAGTGACGAATAAAGCATATGGCATCTATATAGTGAAGAATGAAGCAGATGGCATCTATGTAGTGAAGAATGAAGCATGTGGCATCTAAATAGTGAATAATGAAGCATACTGACATCTAAATAGTGAATAATGGAGCATATGACATCTAAATAATGAAGAATTAAGCATATGGCATCTAAATAATGAACAATGAAGCATATGACATCTAAATAATGAAGAATGAAGCAAGCATATGACAGATATGTTAGGTTTCGGGCCTAGTTATAGTCCAGGCCTAGTCACTAGCTGAATTAATTTAAATAAAATTAAATTAGTAGTAAATTGATTACTCACAAAGCGTTCACAATTCTTGTTATCTTTCAGTATTATAAACATTTCCTGTACTAAAACTACTAATCCCTGTTTTTGTTCGGACAGCTCATTTGTGAAATTAAGGTAGCAGTGACCAGTTAGCCGCTAGTTTCGTACAATGGCACTAGTGAAATTTATAAATATTACACTTTCTGCTCATTAAAATTCACTTTGATTGTTTAATTATTATTTTCTACTTGATTTTTTTTTATTTGAATCAGATTTTACATCGCATTAATTGATGAATGCTCATTTCAGGGCCATCTGACCTGTTCCCATTGGTCAGAAATGGGCAAATACGAATTGAGAGTATGTCGTGACGAAAAATAATCAAAACAACAGATATTTCTGGGAGTTTCAAACAATAATTTATTTTAGAGAATAATAATTTGTTTGCACCATGACAGTGCATTTGCCTCTGGAAGGTAATTTGAAATGAACTGATAACTGCCCCCCTAAGTTCAGGACTACGATGCAACTTTATAATTAATTTGCGGTTACTTATCTGGGGCCCGTTTCACTAAACTTCGTACGAATACAATTTTCGTAAGTGCAAATTTAGGATCGTCTGGAAATTTCAATTGATGGATTTACATTTATTAAACATATGCAGCATATGCTCAATAAATGTGATTCCAATAATTGTTTACACGAAAACATTGTTAATGTGAAATCTACAGACTATCATAATGTTTCACTTACGAACATTTTAGTCGTACGAAGTTTAGTGAAACGGCCCCCAGTTTATGTGTATAACTGAGAACCCGTGGCTCGCCGTGAAGAAAATTATAAAAGGTCGCGATGCTCATGCGTTACCAAAACATGTTTTGCTGAAAATTAAGACAATTATTGAAACGACAATTTGTTTCCCGCGTTCTAGAGTTTAACCCACCGAGTGCGACTGGTCCCAGGGACTCATTATACAGTCCGTGTCCTTCAACGTCACGTGGTTGCCGCGCGCTGGCCTCGTTTGGGGAGTCACGTTAACATAAACCCGGCCGTCAATCTCCACTCGACTGCTGTTGTCATCCACGTGCGTTGTGATGCTCGTGTTGCCATGGCGACCGTGATACATGACAACGGCGTCTGAAATATTTATTTACCCACGTGATTATACGACGACACAATGACCAATGCGAAGCTATTGCTTCTTGAGTGTATTTAGACCAATGTAGATCCGGACGAGATTGAATAGCATACGCTGTAAATGACAGACGATAATAAGTTGCTGGAGGTCAATCGATGAGTCCAAATATAGGTAGACCAGGTGTATTATCATATCATAGCCTCGTTTTCGTGCATAATAACTACATTATAAAGTACACGTGCACGCATGTCAATATAATAGTGTATCTTGGTGCGCAAAATAGACATGTAGTGTGGCTCAGTACTCAGTAGTATCGAAGCGGGAGAATATCCATACGTTTGCAGAAATTGTGTTCATGTTATCTGGTCGTGAGTTCGAACCTCACAAAATGCATTAGTTTTGTCGATATCATTCTGTTCTTTTTATGACTGCTTGCTGGAGAAGGGAATAAGTGAAACCGCGAGGGTTATCACTCTTGCTGTATGACCTCATTGTGATATGATCGGCGAGAACATTCTAGTTTATACATGTATTGTTTATTTACACATACATGTGTTATAAGTATACCAGCCTGACATGGCGTTGTTTACATGCTTTGTTTATATAAACATTGGTGTATAAATAAACATGGATTTCCTGTAGGTATTTCCCTGTTTATTATGGCGCGTCGCTATAGTCATGATCGATATATTGCGATTGACAAAACAGTTTCTCATACTGCAGCAGTGGGTAAACTGGCGGCCAACGGTGGCACTTGATTTTAATTTTGCACTGCATGCGTTCGATCCTCACTTTGGCCATTATTATTAGCCGATCTATTTATAGATCGGCTAATATATTGGTTATCCATCGAATTCTGAAAAAGTTTGTAGCAACCCTTTTCTCCGCTATTCGGTAATCTACGAACGCGAATTTTTCTGTATCACTTCCAAATTGCATCAACCGATAAAGTTTGCATTTTTGGCAATTATCTCCGTTTAAAACTTTACTTATAGCCAAATAACACAATTTTGAATACGTAATGAGCTGAACGCGGAAGATATTTAACCCGGAAGTTATTGTTGTTGAAGTCCATAGTTGGCTCTAATGGCCATATACGCCAACATACGCCGATTATTGGGCTAATTTAAAGCTTTTATTTATTAAACGGAACAAGTTTCAGCCACGTATAATCGCGTAAAATGTGTTTATTCGGCTAATTTATAATCGACCTCTGCTCAAAATCTCCTTACTAGCAATCCCAGCATTTTCGGGTTTACCCCAGCATCTCGGGTTTATCCCATTGGATCGCGTATGCGCGTCATTTGACGCTAGTTAATATTCACAAAATTTTCCACCAATCAAAACGAAGAATTGCCCTTCATAGCGAACTTTGTTTACGTATCATGCAGGGATGGCAGGGATGCATCCAGAACGCGCGATTGCGGCAATCCCCCTTAATTATTGTCAATGCCGCAAATTATTGATTGTCTTGCGCCCGACATCGCGCAAAAAATCACGGATGGGGCACACTTAGGCCAATCTGGGCATGTGCCTGAATACGCAGGAGCTTGCGTCTATTTTTAGATGACACTGTAACCGCTAGATATATATAGCTCTGGTAGCTCCGCCCACTCGCTTGCTGCCACATAATTCGGACAAACACACAGTGACTACAACTTTGTGTATTGCGGAGTGTAATTTGTAGATAAATAGAGCATACAGTACAGGTGTTACGCTGGAATATTTCGCAACATAATGGTGACAACAAAACATTGCTGCTATGGCATTGCTGCTATTGGATGGATTTGGGAACGGGTTTCCAAAACCTGCACAAAATCGAGAAAAATGTCAACGCTGGGTACAGAACTGTGGTCGAAAATAGTTTACCATTGACAATGTTACCAGAGACACCTACATATGTTCGATGCACTTTACCCTGATTTGATCGGCTAATAACATCATGCTCTGCATGACTTTTCATATATATATATTTTCTTTTTAAATATTGTTTTTGTGTTTTCTTTTTAATGCACCTTTATTACATGTAACAACAATTGACATGGTAATTATGAACCACATGCATCCACGTTTATTTATTTATTTGTTTATTATCTGAAGTGAGAGGTTTATTTTTCGACATGGTGTTCTCCGTAACATATTTGCATTTGTAGTGAGTCGAGGTAGATTTCACAATAACACACGAATGTGCAGAATGCATTTCACAATGATTAGGTTCAAAGTGAAGTGTTTTATAATGTTGTGTAAAAGTAAATGCACGACTGTTTCGGGATGTGTGCGTTACTTCTGGCGCCAAAAGTGAAATCGAGAGAAAAATGTATGCCTTTGACAGGATTCGAACTCACGACCGTCCGACCACCAAACAACAGATCTACCCACTAGAGCACTAAACGATGTTACTATTATTACCAATTCTATCGAATGTTAATGCGTTTGCGCTGGTATACAAATACCATGTCTACAACATATGACGTAAATTATTTAAAAATAGCACGTGTTTACAATAATATTTACAATAACTAGAGCAGCTTGAGCTGCATCAACGGTTTGAGCCTCAAACATTGATTTCATGTGTAACTAAGCTTTAGCCCAAGGTGTAAACTATCGGTTACAAAAAGAATTTCTGAAGTTTTAGAATGAACAGTCCAACATTATTGTGTTCGCATCATCACACCGATGTGGGGCCGGTTAGCTTAGAGGTAGAGCGATGGACTCGGAGCGAGGGATACCGGGTTCGATCCTCAGCCAAAGTTTTAGCTAAAGGACTGAAATATCGACTACAGCAAAAACAATTGAAATCGAATGATAAATAACGAAGCTGACGTCACATCCGTTTGCTCTATTTTGAAAACTTGAAAAAATACGTTCATCTTTGACATCGAATAGAGCCGTAAGTAGTCAAGATATAGCTCTGAAAATTATCATCTTTCATGCGGCTGATACTCCCCTATCACCCTGGCAAGAAATTATGTTGCTGACAGTACTGTACAAATTGGAAAACGTTTGTAAAGACCACCCGTTATCAGCCGAAATTCGGCAAAATCGTTGAAAAGTATGTACATTTTTCAAATTCAAATGCATATAGATCTTTTATTTGAGCAGATAGCCGAAAACTGTCAGTGAATCTGAGATAGAGAATTTTGTCAGCTTACCAATGTAAAAAGAATTCTTGAAATCGGTTGGAAAATAAGGAAGTTATAGGAAGTATGACGTCACTTCCGTTTTCGTGGAAAGTAGCATTAAAAGATATCTGAAAATCTCTGAGTCTCTGCTCACACTTGATCCGAATCGGTATGCAAAATTTGAAGTCGATCCGACCAGCGGTTTGGTGTAGATGGAGGGAGCCCGTAAGTCAGCGGATGATTATTTTTCGATAGTTATCGCCCTTAAATGGCAGTTTACGCTATTTGTAAATACACCTAATAAAACGGAAATATGCAATATTCCGCCAGTGAAGTTTTCGTTTGTTTTTCACCATAGGCCGGGCACAAAACGGGAAAGTTTTAGCTAAAGGACTGAAATATCGACCGCAGCAAGAAATTTTGAAATCTATTGATAAATAACGAAGCTGACGTCATATCCGTTTGCTCTATTTTGAAAACTTGAAAAAAAGACGTTCATCTTTGACATCCAATAGAACCGGAAGTAGTCAAGATAGAGCTCTGAAAATTATCATCTTTTATGCGCCTGACACTCCCCTATCACACTGGCAAGAAATTATGTTGCTGACATTACTGTACAAATTGGAAAACGTTTGTAAAGACCACCCGTTATCAGCCGAAATTCGGCAAAAATTCGGCAAAATCAAATGCCTATAGCTCTCTTAGTTGACCAGATAGCCGAGAACTGTCAGCGAGGCCGAGATAGAGAATTTTGTCAGCTTTCCAATGCAAAATATTTATAGAAGTTATAGAAAGTTATAGAAAATATGACGTCACTTCCGGTTTCGTGGAAAGTGGCATTAAGATATTTCTGAAAATCTCTGAGTCTCTGCTCACACTTGATCCGAATCGGCATGCAAAATTTGAAGTCGATCCGACCAGCGGTTTGGGCTGTAGACTGAACGGCTGAATAAAAAATAAAAAAACCAACGAATACAATAGGTTTTCGGCGCAGCTGAAAGCCGCCTCAAACCTAATAATGCGCCAGCTCAAAGCGGTACACCTCTACCTAAAATTTGAAAGTGACATAGGTCCATAGGGCCGGGTGTTTTCGTCAATATTATATTGTACATATTCCATGTTTCGTTTAACACATGTCACTATAATCAACAATTACTTACTTACTTACTTACTTACTTATTTACTCCCAGATTGTTCATGTAGAAACATATGAAATGTGCATAGTTATTAGTTTTCTTCGTGAAATTAACGTTCTACATGTAATCTATCTCATGCTTAATTAATGTAATTTGTTAGAGCAACACACATAAACAAAAATGTATAATAAAATATAAACAAATCAAAATAGTATGTGTATGAAAAACTAAGATTCGAACTCACTACCTACGGCATTGATATCAGTCACTCTAACTCCTCGACTACATAGGACTTGGTGACAAATCTCAAAATCAATATTGAAAAGGAATACTGGCACGGGTATATTTACCTGTTCTATTCTGTGTTTTGTTTATGACATGTTTGTTTGTAAACAAGTAGAAAGTTATCGTCTGCGGACTATAGTTCTCCGTGTGTATACGGTATCTCCCTTGAGATAGCATATAGTAGTATATAGGGAGTCAAAATGATACCACCTAACGGTGGTATCATTTCTCCACCCTATATACTACTCCACCACCCCCCGAAAAATCAAAAATTGGTTAACGAGGAAATTGTCTCCCACCAACCACAAAAATCCAAAATGTGTGTCATAAATACATCATGTTGTTTTCACGTCCAATTGAACAGATAAATTTAATAGGTTATAATAAAATATTATAACAAAATGAATAATAAAATACACAACGAATTGGACGTTTGTAATGACTTGGATGAAGCATTTTACGCTGTTGTTTCTACAGTATTAAAACACGGTAAAATGACAATACTATGTGGTATCGAATACATGAAATATCAGCGTAATTTATTACGCTGCGATAAAAACGTTGCATTTACAATATTAAACCGGCAATTATGTCGCCGGTATAAGTATCAAATTTATGTAATGAAGCGACTAAATAGGATCGGAGAAACACTACCGAAACATTATCAAACTAATTTTATAAAACAGTTTAAAATCAAAGATTCGTTTACGGATATGCGTTTCTACGATATCACTTTTAACGAAGAAATTGGAAAATTATTAGAAGAAATTGAAAATTATTGAACAGAAAAAAAAAAAAACTATTAGAGAAAATGGATAATACAATACAATTGGAATTGAAAGTTTTTAATAACTGTGTTGAAGAAATTTATGAAGAATACGGGGGTTATAATCCTATATATAAATTCTATAAAATGAGAACACTAGGCGATATCGAATACGTGAAATACCAGCGTAATTTATTACGCTCCGATAAAAACGTTGCATTTACAATATTATACCGGCAATTATGTCAACTATACAATAGGCAAATACAAACATTAAGACGGATAATGCGTATCGGATATGAAATTAAGGTGTATTATATAAAATTGTTAAAACCCAACGATTCGTTTACGAATATACATTTCTACGATATCGCTTATAAAGATATTAATAATTTGTAAAAAAAAATAAGCAAAAGCCTCCACTCGTGCACAACACCCCCAGCGACTGGGCAGATTTCTAGCCGGCACCCAGCCATTGGGGTGTTGGGACCTTTCTTAAGCCCACACATCTGTTGGCTCACAGTCTGGTTTTACGGGTCGCCTTGAACCCCATTGCCAATTCCTCTAATTAAGAGAAACCAGCGAAGTAAGGAGAGCCTATGTGTGAATTTGGTTTCCGAAATTGCAAAGCTCTTAGGCAGAAATCTGTTAGGCCGGCACCTTTGAGCTACACAATTACATCTCCAAATACACACATACGGATAGACTGCTACCATTAAACAGACGAGACGGACGTCATACCGGATCAACAACATAGCACACACGAGATGAGACCAATTGTTGTAAGGTCAACAAACATATATATACTCATCAGTTTCCTATACAACATACAAATGGTGTGCATATTATAATTATTTATTAATACCTATTGGCGAAAGAAAACATGTGATGGTTCGTTATTTTGTTAATTTTATATTTTTTTTTTAATAATTTAAAGCTGAACACCCCCTATTATTACATAGTAATTAATTTATGTTGTAACGACAATGTTTCAATTACACGGGTTATGTCCCATGCGTAAATTGATAGCCGAGGTAAACAGAGCCGAGTGTATAAATTACACGGGTTATGGCCCATACGTAAATTGATAACCAAGGTAAACAGAGCCGAGTGTATCAATTACACAGACGGTGTGTACAGTGTAATCCTCGACTGAATTTGTAATTCTCAGTGAAAAACACATGTTGTATAGGTATGTAAATTTGTTTACTGCACCAATATAATTTTGAAAAAGTTAGGAAAATTATAAAATTAAGAATTTTTTTTTTTTTTTTTTTTTTTTAAATTATTATTATTATTTTTTTTTTTTTTTTTAATTATTTTATAATGGTGCTGTAACATTTCCTCCGACTTTATTTCCAAGTTTTACCCTAAATTTATCCCAATCAGTACACTCAATTTTGGGCATGGTGGCGCGCGCCTTGATCCTTATATCATTTTTTAATTCTTCATATCTCCCCATTTCTTCCACCACGGATTCAAACTCTAAATTTGATATTTTCTTATCGGCCAACGCTTTGGACACCATAACGTCGATGCTATTTTTCTTAGACCTAGCGAGAACGGATATTCTATCATGTTTTCTACTTTTTTTCTCGAGTTTTCCACCCGCCGCCCTAATTACCATACAAAGTGTTCCAGATAAAACGGTAATTCCACTCAAAACCCCTGCAAGTGGAATCATTACAATTGTAGATAGCGTTGCAGCAGTCCCCGCCCCACACAACACAGAAACACTTGCCAGAACCGTACTAGATGCTTCAGCTATGTTTGCCGCGCGCTTATATTTGTTAGCGTGTCTTTTTCTATTTGCACATTCTCTAACTAAAACATCCTGCATAGCGACGATATTATTCAACCTAAAATCTGAACTTCTTTCGTTAATTGGATATAGTGTTGGGGGAGTGGTATTGACAATTGGATACAGTGTTGGTGGAGTGGTATTGAGAGTTGGATATGGTGATTCGTTCATAGTTAAATTTATTTCAATATATTAGTATTTACACAATAAGTTCAATTAACAATGAGACAATAGTGGAAGAACTCCCTGGGTCACCGATTTTCGTAACAAAGTTAATAACACTACCTTGGGAAAGTCTAATTCGATCATCACCGGAGAACGAAACCACCGTCGAACTATCTCCAGAGATTTTAGTGACTCCAATCCCCCGTTCTTTCCCATCTACTACAATATTTATCGCGACCGCGCCCACAGGTTTACCACTACCATTAACCGAGCAGACCGCCATTTGGACAACTTCACCTACAGCTGTCATAGTGTATCCCCCATATTTATTACTCGCTTTGGCACCGAACGAATATTCATAGTGCCCCTCAACCAATGGGCCCCGCTTCTCAGCCCAAACTGTTATGACACGTTTTGGTGTTTTCATTGTTTTCACTATTCCGGCAAGAGCATTGTTTGCGTTATATGCCTCAGTACGAATCTCATAAGAGGCCTCCTCAAGAGCTTTGGTCGCGGCTATACGATCATGTTTCAGTTTATGGTTATCTTTTCATCTAGTTCAGTAAGTGTCGCTTCTCTGTTGATAGAGTCCTCTGAGCGCAACACCTCATAAGCCTTCGTAAGGTCCGCCTGGTGGCCTTCTAAGGCTTTATCAATACCCGACCGGGCCTCTTTTTGAAATTCGGTTATTTTTTCATCTAGTTCAGTAAGTGTCGCTTCTCTGTTGATAGAGTCCTCTAAGAGCAACACCCTATAAGCTTCCGTAATATCCGCCTGGTGGTCTTCTAGGGCTTTCTCAATACCCGTTCGGACTCCATCAAGATCAAACCGGGTCTCTTTTTTAAATTCGGATTATTTTTTCATATATGTCAGTAAGTGCCGCTTCTCTGTTGAGAGAGTCCTCTGAGCGTAACGCCCCATAAGCCTCCGCAATGGCCTCTTTGTGGTCTTCTCGGACCCCCTCAACCCCCGACCTGGTCTCTTTCAGAAATTCGGCTATTTTTCCATCTAGTTCGGTAAGTGTCGCTTCTTTGCTGTGAGAGTTCTCTAAGCGCAACGCATCATAAGCCTCCGCAATGGCCTCTGCAAGGTTCGACTGGTGGTCTTCTCGGACTTTATCAATACCCGACCGGGTCTCTTTTCGAAATTTGGTTATTTTTTTATCTAGTTCAGTAAGTGCCGCTTCTCTGATGAGAGAGTCCTCTGAGCGCAACACCTCATAAGCCTTCGTAAGGTCCGCCTGGTGGTCTTCTCGTGCTTTCTCAATACCCGACGTGGCCTCATTTCGAAAATCGATTATTTTTCCGTCTAATTCAGCAAGTGTAGCTTCTTTGCTGAGAGAGTCTTCTAAGCGCAACACCCCATAAACCTCCGTAATGTCAGCCTGGCGGTCTTCTCGGGCTTTATCAATCCCCAACCGGGCCTCTTTTCTAAATTTGGTTATTTTTTTACCTAGTTCGTTTAGTTCCGTATGCGTTTCTTCACGACTTTGTGTATTCACAGCCAGGGCATATTCTCTAAGTTGTGATAGTAGACTCTTGTGAATCTCGTCCGTGGCCCTCGATATAGTTCTATTGATCAAGGCCTTTGTTTTTTGGGTAGTTAAAAAGTCGCCCTCTGTCGGGATGAATCCCCCTTCTGCAGGTTCCAAATTATTTGAATTTGTCACCCAATCGGAAGAACTACCTGGTCCGTATATACTCATAATGTTGATAATATATATTACGAACATGCGTTTAATTCTAAATAATTAATTTGAAATTTCTAGGACGACCGAAATCGGGTAATCGTTATTCAACTCTCGCCCTTTATCATCAAGAATATAAATCTTCAACTCGTGGATGTGTCCCGATTCCAAAACTTTCATCTCTGGGTGTGGGAAGTCTAAGGTTACAGTCTCGCCATAGAAACAATCGCTGGCGGGCACAGTTTTCAGTAATGTGCTGGGGGATCCGTCTATCGTGTTGTACGATGTGTTCACCCGATCCAGGTGTACCCTGAGAGTTTTCGTGAAGGCGAAGTTTACTGGGGTATCGCCGTGGTAATAACCTACGGGGAAGACAAAGTGCAACGGGAACTCTCGCCCTTCATCCTCGTTGTAAGGGGGTGCAAATTTAAATCCTAACATTGAGGCCAACCCCGGAGTGATCTTTATTTTTTTATCAACGGACAATGTCGCAATCCCCGTGGCTTTTGAGACTGTGAGAGTGACATTATCAGGCATATTCCTTGCGATTAAAGCTTGGACATCTCTGACACCCCAAAGGCCGGGAGGTAATACGACAGCTGATTCCCGAAAGCGTCTCTCTACTTCTGCAGGACTATCGGCGGTCTCTAGATCTACACCATCTACGGAAAAGATAACCTCTGTCCGTTCTATTGAGTTGATCTCCTTATACAGTTCAATGTTTTTCCATCCAACCGTGAAGGTGATTGATCTAAGGCCTACCCGGCGTTTTCCGCAGCAGTTGTCAATTAATTTTTGAAGTTCACAACTCCCTTTTTGAACATTAGTTATAGTAGCAAACATAATAATATCTTTCAATGGATACCAAAGCATTTAGCTTTAACTCTAATGTAAAGTACGCGGTCGGAGGTAAATACACACAAAAAGACGTTGTTAACCCCCTTGTACACCCAACCGTAACGGTTAGACCGGACAGTGGCTTTGCCACCAACTTCCCTAACATCTTTGAACAATATAGGCTGCCCAAGATTACTACGATGGAGGTGGTAAACGGGTGGAAAGCAACACCGATGCAGTTTTGGCAGAACCAAATAAATTTCGCTGTATGGTGCGCAACAACCGGGTGTGGAGTTTCACATAAAGACCATCTGACATCCAAGAATGTCATGCTCCGAAGTGTCTACAACTTTCACGTGTATTATACTATTAGGAGGATTCTCAAAGAACTAGGTATTTCACTACCTCAAGACGACACCTGGGATCCCATTTCCAACGCATACGACCGTATGGCCTTTGAAAGACTGTGTAACGAATTTAACGTTTCAAAAGACGCGGACTGGAGACAGAAAGCATTTTCTACCAGCACCGGCCTCGGGGACGTTCTCATTCACGGCCAGTCCGGGAATTGGACACAGACTGATTTTAGACACGATCACTCCGGTGACCACATCGTCAGTCGGAACGCCGGGAATTTTGACCCCGCGACGATGACTTTCGGGCCAGAAGTGTCTGGAGGTCGGCACTGTGGCGTGTTTTCTTGTAAAATGTTACCTCCGAAACGGGCTCACGTCGATTACATACAGCAGGCTGCTGAGGTTCAGGACGCGTGGGTACATTTATGTTAGATAAGGGTATAGGGTTCACGCAGGCCGGGGTTACTCGCGTCAACGACTCCATTCGCACGTACGTCTGGGCCATCCTCGGCGCACAGAAGCAAACTCGTAGTTCCTATACTGGGCATGGGAACAGCGTTTGATGCACAAAAACAATTCTTGGCACTTGTAGAGGACGCCATCTCGGCTAGGGTGGACCTGGAGAAGGCGATCCAGAATTATCAAGACGTTTTGCAGAATGCCAGCACCCCAGTAGACTATGTATTTGGAATAGGTCTTTATATGGCGCCGAGCAATATGATACTACGAGACGACCCGTTGACGGTTACAATAATCATATCGTAATCGCCACCGCCAATCAAAAAATAGGCCACAACGGTAACGTGAACACGGATATCATCAAGCGCACCCCCAACAGTGGAACCGATTTCATAAAACACAAAATGGATACACCTCCCCCAATTCGTAAATCGAACCAAGTACCCCCAATTCGTAAATTGGATGAACCATCGAAATCCATCAACAGACCAATCGCGATTGGAGAAACACCAATCAATTACAAATTGGGTGAAATTGGAAGCACAACACACGAGGAGGAGAAATTAGCGCTCGTCGTCGCCCTCGTGGCGATCGGATTATTTACGCTTTGGTTGTAGGAACTCTCTGACAGAGAATAATAGGAGACCGGCGATTGCCACGATTAAAGCCCAAGTATTATTGGCTAGCCATCCGACCGTTTTTGATAATATAGATAGCAAGTAAGAAACGATACTTCCGATCAGTCCAGGTAGTGCGGCAGCCAACTTTCCTGCTAATTTAGCCAGGAGATTGGCGAGGGCATTTAGTTGTTTTTTTATCCATTCTTTTACCCCACCGGATGGTGCTGGTGCTGGAGCTGGAGCTGGTGCTGGAGCGGGTGATGGAGCTGGTGCTGAACCACCTGTGATAGATAGAACTAGAGACGATATAGATATAATTAGGGTCGATATAATCATGCTGAAAGCCGCGATGACGGTTATTATCGTGACGCCCTTCTCTCTGAACAGGGTGCGAATACGCGCACCGAGTGTAGTGTCCTCGTGCAGGACCCTCGAGATTGAGACTTAATTGACCGGAAAGCGTCTCACGGTTAGTTGAGGCAGCCTCCAATCGAGCTTCTCTTTCGTCCCGCAACGACCGCAGGAGTTTGTTGATCCGCTCGGTAGATTCTCTATCGCCCCGTGCTTGCTTTATTTTTTTTTCTTCTAGAGCGATATGTTTGTCCAGCGCTGAGAGTTTGGAGAGGTTATTGACTAGTTCGCCCCGAGTTGTTTGCAGAACCTTATCGAGTGGTCGGAGTTCGCGAAGAGGTAACGGTGGGTCAAACTTCGTGCCGTTTATTTCGTTGACCGTGGTTTCAATCGTGTTAATAACGTCGGTGGTTACGCGAGGGATCTCGCTGAGCTCGATCGTTTCTATAGTGGCGGCCGTCTTCTCCAGCGTTTCGTCGGTAGACTGTAGGGTTTTTACCATTTTTGTAGGCAGCGGCGCCTGAATGTCGTCGAGCACTCCGAGAGCTCGAGCGAGTAGTGCTCCATATCGCTTCAATGAAGAGGGTTTGAGGAACTTGTTTGGGTTGTTCTTGTACGTCAGCAACATCCAGGTATTGCCCCATTTAACCCACAGGTCTCCTCTTTTAGTGCTGCGAAACTCCAACGTGGCGGAGATGCCGCGTTTAGACACTATACGCTCACCCCGTTTCACCAGAGTTTCCGTTTCCTTGGTAGACGCCAGCTCATTCTTGGAGATCCCCTCAGGAATCTTGGCACCACCCGCCCATGCCGGAGTTTTGGATTTGGCCTCCCACGTTTCGAAATGTGTACTCGCATCGGGCGGGTACTCTATGAAGGACGTTTCGTCCTCATTATCAGCGTCCAAGTCCTCTCCGCGGCTAAATGGATAGGTATCATCAACATAATCATCATCATTGAGGTAGTCATCAACGTCCACGCCCTCTCCGCGGCTATATGGATAGAGATCATCAACATAATCATCATCATCGAGGTAATCGTCTCGGTCGCCCGTAGTGCGATCGAATTTGTCCATACCAATATCGAGACCAGCCATCTTTAATAATTATTATTATATTAAAGACAAAACAATACAGGTTTAATAGTTTCAATAAAATTAATTATGTCTTCGAGTCAATACGGTCGCAAACTCAATCCATACCGCAGACTGCGTGAGCCCCTCGGGGCAAAAGGCGTGAGACAGAGTGTCGTTATTACGAACAACCCATCGACGATCGACCAGAACCAGCAGCTCTTAGTCCGCTTCCCCAACCTCGGAGCTAACGACGTCATTGTTCCGGGTACTGTTCGCCTCGCTTTCACTATTTCGCTAACGTCGACGGACGCGGACCGAACCGTCGTTCAGAACTTGGGTCGCGCCATAGTCAAGAAGACTATGATAAAGATTTCTGGTAATGAGGTGATGTCGATCGATGACAGCGACGTCTACCATTGCTATCAGGACCTGTGGAAGACGTCACACGAGCTTGAAAACGCTGTCTATCAAGGTATTGACACCAGCAAAAATAAGAACGTAACCAAACTTAGAATCGGGGCTGCTAACAAGGTAGATAACAACTCTAGTGACAACGCGGTCGCGGGCGCTTACGGCAACCGCTTCTACATCCCGCTCGACTTTGAGTTGCTGGAGAGTCACATGCCCTACTATCAGAGCGCTTTGGCTGACCGCCTCGAATACGAACTAACGTTCAACGACTACGGCCGAGTTATCATAGCCAGCGACATGTTATCGACGTATGCGATCGATAATGTTTCGCTGGAGTACGACATGGTCACGATGCCCGAACTAGCACGATTGATCAGAACCCAGTACGCCGGGCGCGTTGCCATACTTTACGACCGAGTTCTTCGCCATCGCAAGATGACGAAAGACAAAGGCGACACATTGTGGAATATTAACGTCAACGTACCCGCCCGCTCGATGAAAGGTATACTGATGTTGTTCGAGGAGGATGCTCGGTTCGCGTTCGGTGCTAGAAAAACCGACAGATTCTATAACCCCAAAATCACGAAGGTAGAGGTGACGATCGAGGGAGTCCCCAATCAACTCTACAGCGCGGGTCTTCGCGCGCACCATCAGTGGGACGAAGTAAGAAAGCAGTTTGCTGCCGGCTCTAAGCGCTCTCCGGAGGTTGCAGCAGTTGCCAAAGACCTACATCTCTCGGCCGTCTCCCTCGCGGAGTTCCTGAATACCAAATACGCGTTATGGCTAGACATGCGAGCCAGCGACGATGACCAAATACACGGTAGCGGACGCCAAGTTGAGAACGCTAGTGAGGGTGTGACGATCCAGATAACCAAAGAGGCGGACGGAGCCGGGCCATTGAACGTGTACTTATATATAATTACAGACGCACAACTCAACATCGAAGATGGTCGATACGTATCAGCGATCTACTAATTTTAAAGAAAAAATTAAGAAATCTAGCAATCAATACCAATTCACGATTGGAGATGCTCACTCTGCCATAATATGTGGGCAGACAGGATGTGGAAAAACGGTTTTCATCCTCGACTTACTTGAGGGATCCTACCGCGATGCCTTTCGTCATATTGTGATCCTGTGTCCCACTGTGCGGCACAACGATACTTATCAGCGGCGCCCGTGGATATGGACCGACCCTGAGGTATACGTTATTGACCCGGGTGATAGGCTTCACGATTGGTTGCGTGGTTTTTTATACCAAATATTTCAGGGCGAGCCCACCCTATACGTGATTGACGATTGCTCGGCCAAGGCGGCGATGACCAAAAAGAAGGACATGCTCTCCGAGCTCGCATTTTCTGGCCGCCATGCTAGACAAAGCGTATGGATATCCACTCAAAAATACAACGCCGTCCTCTAAGGATCTGCGCGAGCAAACGAAATGGGTCGCCCTCTTTCACTGCAAGGACCGAGACTCATTCGATGACTGTCTTCGAGAGAATGACGTTATCCCAACGCGCGAGGAGCGCCTGGAGGTTCGACAGATGCTTTCCGAAACTAAGCACGCCAAGCTTCTGCTAAAGACTGATCAACCAACTGCTTATAAAGTTATCAATTAATTAATAATTTTGAAAAAATTAGGAAAATTGCAAAGTAATAAGCTATTGCAATGCTTAGCAATTGCTGAACAATGCTGAACAAATACTGAACAATGCTGAACAAATACTGAACAAATGCTTAGCAATTGCTGAACAAATGCTTAACAAATGGTTAACAATGTTAACAATTTGGTGCTCCGCTGCGAGCTTTGTTGCGAGCATAATGGTGATCATAAGTATCGGGTGGTGCGCATTTATTATTTTTGTAATAAATAAATATGTTAAAGTGATGAGACTTGTTAGAATAGTTAAATTAATTTTAAGAAAAATGAACTGCGACGAACTTCTCGATCAGCTAATAGAAGAAACCTCAACTCCGACTGCCAACAATAATGATCCGACAGAGCAATCGGAATCGGGGGTTGGTATTGGGTTTAGTGCAACGACTCCGAATGAAAATGAAAATGCGGCGCGACGAGAGCGGCTAGCTGCGCTGGTTGCTGGGGGACAATCGGAGCATTATCTCGGTAGGCGTCTCTCAGTTTTTCAGGTGGATAAGATGTCAGATGCGGAGATCGATAAAATGTATGCGCGATACGAATCCAAATTGGGAGCAGAGATGACAAAAACTCTTGGATCGGCGGCTATTCATTTGTACGCTACCGCCGTTAGTAGACTTCTCCCTATACCAAACACTGCGGGGTTGATTGATGATCTAGAGACTGACCCTTTTATAGGACACACTCTTAGAACGGCATGCTGCTCAATTTATCACAAGTTTGGAATGTACTTAGCTCCACTAACAACCGCGTTGACCACGGGTAAACACTGTCAATTTGGACATATATGCCCACGAACTATAAGCCCTGAAAATGATGACACAAGACACACCCACGAGAGTGACGGAGTTGAACCAGATTGCTCCAACACAATCGAACCAGAGTGTTACTCCGCCACTGGATGACATACCGCATATAAAAAATCCCAAAAGACAGGCAGCTGGGCGGGCGGCGGCTGCCACCCGAAAAGTTAAACAAGATAAAATACTCGCCGAGCTTCGAGAGGCTAAACTCCAATCGAGATTGGGGTTGCAATCGGGGACGGAGACAGCAAAACATCTGAATACAGAGTTGAGTACAACAACACCCCCAATTCACGAATTGGAAGCACACTCAACACCCAATCGAGGTTGGGCGAATCCGATTGAACCCAAATTCGTGAATTGGAGTTGGGTTGTTGGTGGTGGTCTGGCAGTTGTTGGTGCCCTGTGCGTTTGGAAGTACCCAAAAAACAACCAGCCAGTGTTCAGAAGAAAGTTACGAAACACCAATCATCAACAATGTTGAATTTGGATGCGCCCCATTTAAACATTGATCGCGACCCATTTTATATGCAATAATTATAACAATGGCTGAACAAGATGGTAAAATGTTAGTGAATGCGCTTTATCACGCCGTGGTGATATCGGGTTTCAGTATCGGGTATGCTCGACTATCAAAGATGGCCCTAGGAGGAACCGCTCCCAAATTGGACTTTACTGTGAGAGACGTAGGGCTCGCGACCTTAGATGTAGCGGCCGCAGTTTGGACCCGAGATTATCTAGTTAAAGCTGGAATTCTACCAGTTAATATATGGAAATAAATGGCTTCAATCGCAGTAATAGTAGGTGGTGCGCTTGTAAACGCATTGGCGTTCAGCGGTAGCAACTTTATATTCTCTAAAATGAAAAGCTCGAACGTGGATGAGGAGCGTAAGCGTCATGATTTAGCTGTAGAACAACTCAATAGCGCAAAGGAAGCATGGTCGAAAAAACGAACCGCCCATCTGGACTGGGTCAATGAAGAGCTTCGCCGCGAAAATCACGCCGCGCAAACTTTTCAGAACGTTGAAGAAGCCAACCGCGAGTACGCGCTGGCATATCCGCACAAAAGTCTCGATCCAATGGATCCCGAGCCCCAACTTTCAGATTTCTATGTACCGTCAGAGCCCCAAAATGACCGCGAGATCGCGTTCATCGTCGTGGGAATGGGTGTGGTGGGTCTCGTCGGCTACTATATCCAATCGAGATTTTAAATTAATTAATTAAAAAAACATTTTTTTTTATAAATATATATATATAGAACGATGTTAGTTGACGAACTTTATGACGCTATGATCGATGTAGGCTACACTGCCCAAAAACATCGTTTACCTGGTGCAAAGAGTATGATTCGTCTGGCCCGAGATTGTCTCGAGACGTGGCGCGAGGACGAAAAAGCGGCCACCCTTTTCGCAAAGCGGATGTTAGATTCCTCCATCAACAATGTTGAATTAGATTCCCCTCTCCTGTTCCAACCCAAACGTGATTGGGGCTGCAGCGAAACTTCCAACAAAGGTTTATTATTAACGACGCAGTTACCGGACGAACTGGCGAGGGCATGTTGGAGATTGTCCGATATATTAGAATACTTCGCATACGATGAACACGCGCAAACTTGATACCAAACTAACGCGCAAGCTGTCGAATACATACTATAGCCCACGCGGATACTGGAAGGGACTCGCGGCCATCAAGAACCTCGCGGCGGCGACCAAGGTTTCAGAAAACGCTGTCAAGGAATGGCTCAAGAAGCAGGCCATCTGGCAGATCTATTTACCAGCGCCTCACAATATTCCGCGGCCGAAATTCGACGTGCCGGTGCCGAACCAAGTTCACCAAGCGGACCTCCTGTTTCTACCTCACGATCGCGTCGGTCGCAAGACGTACAAGTACGCACTGACAATCGTTGACGTAGCGAGTCGTTATAAGGGGGCTGAGCCGTTGGCCACTAAAGAGTCTAAGGAAGTGGCCGAGGCTCTTTCCCGAATATATAAGAGGAGTCCTCTCAAATGGCCGAATCTTCTCCAGGTCGATCCCGGCCGCGAGTTCATGGGCGCGGTCTCTCATCTATTGTCTAAGCATAAAGTTTCTATCAGACGAGGCCGCGTCAACATCCACCGGGACCAGGGATCGTGGAACGCTTCAATCGAACCCTGGCTGAGAGACTGTTCGGACACCAATACGCTAAAGAACTTGTAAACCCTCATTCGCGATCGACCGAGTGGGTGGCCAGACTGCCCGCCGTGGTCTCCGCACTGAACGGAGAGGTGACCAGATTGATAGGTAAGAAGCCTGTAGATGCTATCAAGTTTAAAAGGGTGACGAGCGAGCCCTCTGCCGTCTCGCGCGGGCGACCCGTTGGTTTAGAGGAGCAGCAATCGGCGATTGCACTTCCATCAGATATTGACGTCCGGTACCTCTATCAACCCGGAGAGCTCGAAGGTGGCAGCCGCCGCGCGACTGATCCAGTGTGGTCTCTCAATGTATATCATCTAGATCGATCTATTACCAAACCCGATGAGCCCGTGCTCTATTATTTGACTGATGGTCCATCTCGCGGGTTTGTTCGCGAAGAACTTCTTATAGTGCCTTCTGACACCCAGCTACCCCCGATTACTTAAATCAATAGAGGTTCTGTATGTATTCCGTCTGGTAACACACGTCTTTTATCGTAGTATGCCGAGAGTCCTAATTTTTGTTGACAGTACGTTTTCATAACGCCGTCTTTCATTTTAAATCCTCTATTTTGTGCTACATCTATAATGTGTTTTCCATCTTCTGTAGTTTCACTTAGTACTCGTTTATATCTATCACAATTTAAATTGTTAGTTCTCTTGGACATTCCTTTCGCAGAGTTTTTATTAATTTTAATTTGTTCCAAATTATCTTTAGTGAAATTAATTTTTTCTACGAAATAACACTTACTAGATAACGCTATCGCCCTATCCCCGCTAAATTCCATTTTGAAAAGTCCGGGCTCTCTTTCGCTCCATTTATCCCAAGCCAACCATTTATTTTTTTCTTTTTCAAACTCGTCTAGTAAGTTAGGTCTAATCAATTCCTCTATCGTTTTTCCACTAACTCCTATATACATACTATCTGTATCCATCTGTATTAATTCAAAGTCTCTCTTTTTACGTATTTATCTAGAAATTCGTAGTAAAATTCCAACATTCTCAATTTAGCTAGTTGATAAACCGCTATTCCACAATGGAATGGTCTCTTTACCGCACACCTGGGTTTTCTTGAAGATATTTCGTACGCATCTCCTATCTCTTCCAAATCGTCAAAGAATGCAGATCTTAATGCTTTGTCAACACAGGTTTCGTTTTGTGTATATGTCGTATTTAAATGTCTCTCCGTTGCCTCTATCATTTTTCCACAACACGAGTTTCCTAATAATTTCATTATGTCGGCTACTGGTTTCTTATTTGGTTCTACATCGCCTGTTCGTCTTGCGGCTGTAACTTCTTTTGCGAACCATTCGAATGGTTTTCCACTAATATAATCTATAACACGATGAACTCCAGTTATTTCTAGGCCGTGTTTTAAATACCATTTCAACAGTGGCGCGTACAGCAATACTTTAGTGGCGGTCATAGATCCCACCAATTTTCTTCCATTTCCTCTAGTTCTTCCAGTATCTTCCAAATATTTTAACATGTGTGTGGGAACTTCATCAACCTCTACTTCTCTGTTTATAAATATTGGGGACATTTCAGAAAACTTATGTTTTAAGTTGTGTGGAACTTCTATATCCACCTCCGCAAACCCAAACCAGTCTCCAGATAAAACTCTTTTACAAAACTTTTTAATAAATTTAGGGTTATGTGGGGTATCTATAGGTGTATAGTTTCTCTCCCACACGGCATCTCTTTATTTAACGTAGTAAATATAACGCGTTTGCATCGTACCCCAAAACAGCCTTGCAAGATTTGTTAATTTCATTTGAGGAATTAGATCTAATATTTGAAACACCAGCTTCTGCATATCGTGTAAATACTATTGATGGACCGCCAACTAGAGCGTCCTTCATCATTTCGTATGTTTCTTCTTTTGGTGCATATAGAGCATCCTCCGGTATAATCGTCTTTGAAGATTTTTGTTCTTTAATGGTTCCTCTCAATAAATATTGTATAGCTACTCCAGGTAGTGTTACCGCATCTTTGAAAATATCCACACCTCTGTGTTTATAAAATTCACACATTTTTTCCACCGCTTCTAGGAACGGTGCTACATCTAAATCGTTATAATATTTCAACCAATCTCTGAAAGTTTTCATATTATTTTCTTCGAAAATTCTACGACATTTACTTAATTCTGTTTCATCTATTAACATTTTCCCAGATAGTTTGGAATACCAATTCTCTATATCCGGTAGTCCTGGGTAATCCAGTTTGTCTGGAGAATCGAACCATTCATAAGGAAAGAAAGATTTCTGTCCTTTGCATTCGTAGGCTTTTATCCAACTATCGTAACTTACACCAGGTCCTAGATAAAGTATTACATCAAGAAATCTAAATTCTGGAGTAAATAGAAATATTGTTGCGTTTGCACGTTTTCCGACCATTACTTTCTTTGTTGTTGATGTCAGTTCGCCTACTAGGTATTTCTTTATTAAGTTTATATCGTACTTACTGCTGTTAAAACCTATAACCGGTACTTGCTCTATCCACTGTTCGATCTTGGCGATTTGGTTTTTACGTAAATGTTCTGTATTAAACCTATATCTTGACCACACTTCTTCTCTTATAGCTTTTCCCCTGACTTTCAAATCTTCTACGAATTTTTCTATAAGTTTTGCGGGATCTTTATCACAAATATGAGTTACTGTTCCTGAGAAATTATCTCCTATACTAACGCTTGCCGGAACGTGCTCAGCTTCGTACTCTAAACTATTACCGGTAGTTTCAACTTCTGGCTGGAGATATGCCTCAAAATCGTATACTATCTGATATGGATAAAGAGTAGTGTCACAACCGATCTTTATATCTTTACCCGTTCTTTGGAATTCGCATTCCCACATAACTACTAGGTTGAATTCTTTGCTTTTTCTAATAACTTTATCTCTTCTCATTGTGGATGCGCGTTCTTCTTTTTTATGCTTTGCATGAATCTCACACCCGTGCCAGTAACAGCCGTGATATTGATATACGGTATTGGTTTCTGGACAGTATCCATCTACCGGAGCTCCTAAAATCCATCTTTCACCTCCGTGTCCGCACTGTTCGTGGTGAATGTGAATTCCCTCCCGCTTTTCCACAGAATACATCCAATCGATCGCCCCATAACTGTTAGAACCTTTTGGGTAGAACGCTTTCTCGAACGACGAACGCGGGCGCTCTAAATAATTACCATCGCATATTACTTTTGTCTCACCTCTCATACATGTTGGTCCGTGTCTCTTCATATTACTCGCTGTCGTGAATTTTTGTTTGCAATTATTGCAGGCGTAAATTTTAGATAGGTTTTTAAGGTTTTTTATCAGAAATGCGTGATTATTAAACAGTCCTATTGTCATTGGTTTATTACCTATTTCATTATAGTGCGCTGGTACCTTTTTCAACCACCATACATTACATTCGGTGGGTTGATATACTTCTATACCGATTTTAAAAAACTCTTCAACCTTTTTCAGATCTGAAAAAGAAATTGGTGAAACCACATTACTACCGAAATATTGCTTACTAAGTTCTTTCGCCTTTTCTGTACATCTGTCAGGTCTGATCTTTTTATCAAGGTGCATAGCTAGACACCTGAACAGACAAAGGTCGTCATTATACTTATCTAAAGAATACATACCTTTTCTATTCCTCAACCATTCTGGAAGTTCTCCTCCTGCTGCTTCTTTGGATTGTAGTCCCAAATCTATTCCCCTACTACCCTGTATTAGCTTTACAAAAACCTCTACCCATCTTACAAACTTCCACTTTGTATTTGGTCTGTCTATTTTATCGGACATTATTCGTGTTTGCTCCTTATCTGACAGCCATTTTTTAACGGTTTTCATTGATGATAGTGGTTCGCTACCACCGAGATTTTTGTGAAATATTATAGTTTTAGGTTTTCCATTTTTAATTTCCTCCATATGTTCTAGCTTGTAAGAATATGAATATCTCAAATAAAAATTGGTTGTTAGATACGGAGCGAGTTTATCGGACATGCGTTCAGACTCGTTAATGTTAATGTTTTTACGAAAGGATAATGTAACTACCCGTCTTCCATTTTCTACCTTTTCCAATGTTTCATCGTGAGCCCCCAATATTTCTTCACCTTTTTCCACTATCGCGCATTCGATAGATTTTTTCTTATTATTATTTTGGCGTCTAATTTGGGACAAATTATTTGTGCTTGAAGGTAATTCTTTAGAATTAATTACACTAGCCCTTAACCCCGCAATACTTTCTTTTTGAATTCTGTTACCAACTTCATCCGCTTTGGATATATCTTTAAAGGCTCCTCGTTTGTGGGCGCGGGTAAACCGCTTCATAAACGCCTCATTCTTTGTGGCATTTATCAGCTTTGTCAACCCCCTAACTCTCAATCGTTTACTATAAGTAATCCCTAGAGATTCGGCTTCTCTTCTCAAACTTTCTATTTCTGCTCTAGTTTCTGACGTTATCATATTTTCTGTAATATACTTTTGTATAACCTATGAAATTTATCTGTTCAATTGGTCTTGAAAACATTATGTTTTTTTTCACTTCTAATTGAATATAAACATAAACATATACATATATAATGGAGTGTGAGACTTGTTGTAAAACGTTTACGCGTAAAGACTATCTACGAAGGCATCTAGCGAGACGTAGAAAGTTTCCTTGTGCCCCCCCACAATTTCAATGCCCCAGATGCCCTTGTAAATTCGTTAGTGCCCAAACTCTTTGTAGACATAAGCAACTACGCTGCCCTGTGGCTACAGGTGAACGTGGTAGACTAGAGCTGGTAGAATTAGTTGCTGATCTACGGAATCAATTAGCTATATCGGAGGAGGAAAATATGGTGTTGGAATATAGACTATTGCGCGAGGACGCATTTAAATCGGAAACTTATTAGAATAAATTCATAAATTTACTGTCGTAAAAACATCATGTATTTATGACAACGAGATAAAAATAAATCCTTTTTAAGACTATTGTTTTATCTGTTCAATTGGACGTGAAAACAACATGATGTATTTATGACAACGAGACAAAAATAAATCCTTTTTAAGACTATAGTTTTATATGTTCAATTGGACGTGAAAACAACATGATGTATTTATGACACACATTTTGGATTTTTGTGGTTGGTGGGAGACAATTTCCTCGTTAACCAATTTTTGATTTTTCGGGGGGTGGTGGAGTAGTATATAGGGTGGAGAAATGATACCACCGTTAGGTGGTATCATTTTGACTCCCTATATACTACTCATATTGTGTCACGCACACACTGTGCCAATTTATCCAATGTCGTTTTGATCTGTCTTGCTTTGTATCTAAACTCTACATATACTAATCTCTAAACTCTACATATACTATTCTCTAAACTCTACATATACTATTCTCTAAACTCTACATATACTAATCTCTAAACTCTACATATACTATTCTCTAAACTCTACATATACTATTCTCTAAACTCTACATATACTAATTTCTAAACTCTACATAAATAAACTCTACATATACTAATCTCTAAACTCTACATGTACTATTCTCTAAACTCTACATATACTATTCTCTAAACTCTACATATACTATTCTCTAAACTCTACATATACTAATCTCTAAACTCTACATATACTATTCTCTAAACTCTACATATACTATTCTCTAAACTCTACATATACTAATCTCTAAAGTGTTCATACTTTTGTACTCAGTTTATTAGTTAAATTCTGGAAGATACTAAACAAGACATTTCGTGTGTATGAATATAGCAGCTATTATCTTTAGGTCTCACGGGACAGTACGGAGCTAGCAGTAAAAGGGGGTGGACGATTTTCTATATATTTCAGTACTGACCCTGCACGTTACACCACTGTCAAATGTGTTTTACAAAGTTAACTTACCCCACACACCGATCAGTTTTTGTGGAGATAACATATTCCAGTATTTTCAGTGCTTAGATTGAATGTTATTGTTCAACCAACGCTGTCGCCGGGTATGCTCAGTCCATGAAAATAACATTACACAGTTCAACTAACATCGGTTCTGAAGTTATCGATTTATAATTGCAGCACAAAAAAATTATACAATTCCCTAACATTTGATTGGTCCATAGCAAGTCTCTGTCCAAAATTTATATCCCAGTAAACTCCCACTCCGAACTACTTTCCGTAACCGTCAGGCGCAGTTAAAATAATTCTGAAGAAAACGGAGAATAAAGACATTTTCTTGATGAATTTATTTCAAATGCTGGAATTATAAGGAATAAATAGCCTTTTTGTGGAATTTATCGGGGATATAAACTTGGAAAAGTCGCGGAAATACTGGACGAGGCCTTCCGGCCTTCGTCCAGTATTCCCGCGACTTTTCCAAGTACATTTTAGACGTACGAAGTTTAGTGAAACGGGCCCCTGATCAGACAGCATGTAATCCCAATTTCTCCAGGTTCGGTCACAAATATGTTCAGTGGCGTCTTTTTTTACAGTAAACCGATTCCTCAATATCAGGAAGTCCGGAAGACTGTTAATGGCGCGAAATTGGCTTTATTGGCGGGCTTTGTTTGATTTACGCGGGCAGTGATATGGCCTTATATGGCTGATTGGTTCGCATGGGAACTGTGGCGTTTGTAAACATGCTACACCCTGGTCACACTGGCCACCCTGGTCAACCAGCATAACATGGAAAACTGCGAATTCGTGATTACCAGTAGCCCATTTCACCAACATTGCAAAGTATACTTTTCTAGCAAAGTATACTTTCAGGGAGAAATTTTCAATTTTAGGATAAATTTATTAATTTTTATTATACTGAATTTATTATACAGAATTTATTACATTATCACAGCCAAAATGGCTGTGATAATGTAATAAATTCTGTATAATAATTCTGCATACTTTTAATCATGAAATATATGCATTTGTTAGTTCTATATGAAATAATGCATTTCAGGAAAAATAAATGATTACTCCCTCAAAGTATACTTTGCTAGAAAAGTATACTTTGCAATGTTGGTGAAATCGGCTACAGGAAAGTACACAGGCGATGACTTCATTTTTATAAACTAACCAGGCAAAATGACCATATTATGTAAGATAAGCAAATATTTTATTTGGGGATATAACGTAAGTCCATGTGCTTGCGTAACACTTTTCATTTTTCAATAACTTATGTTCTGTTTTCTAATTCAATGTGTATTTCTATGACATATATTTCATAGGACAAACCTATTTACACTATATCCAAGTGCATTCATGTACATTATGTATGCACTGTATGTATTGCATACGAAGACGAGCTTTGATCATGATAAGATAATACATTTGCTTTTTCTAGAGCTTTGGGTGTGTCAGTTGACACCCTTACCCTCAAACCGACCGTACGTATTATCATGCATTTAAATGATGTACGCAGTACGATTTATCCCGTCAACACAGTGCGTATGTGCCGTGAAACACGGTGCCGTGAAACATGTTTGATATCCTGTCAACACGACATAATCACTGCGTATGAATATGTGCGGTGGCTGGGGTTATTTATTTTTTTCATTTTAAAGCCATTTGTAGGTGTTGACGGGATAAATAGAATAGTAGATTAGTGACGTCAATGGGAAAACATATCTGGCAAGGCTTAGGAAACGGGATGGGCGAGGCTCTGCCGAGCACATCCCGTTTCCGTGCCGCGCCAGATATGTTTTCCCATTCACGGCACTAACCTACTATTCTCTATATATGCAGTCAGATTATCACCAACTCCGTATCCACTCGGTCGGTACATGTGCTGTCTCCGTTTGTCATTCTTGCTAATCTTAAGTATCCCCTCGCCGATGGCAAGAGGGGATATAGCGTTAGTCCATGTACGTGCTTGCGTGCATACGTTATTAACACTTTTCACTTTTCAATAACTTGTGAACCGCTTCACAGATTTTAATAATATTTGACCACAATGTGTGTCCAATGATGGTGCTTTGTTTTGCATATGACCCATGTCCGAGCACCCAAGGTCAAGGTCACTGAGGACTTATGTTCACATTGTTTGTAAGGCAAATGAGTTATAAAAACTCGCTTATTCAATAACTTGTTTTAATATCAAGGTTGCTAGCGAGGGGATTAGCTTAGTGATATCAATGCCCTTATTCTGGTAATGATTACCCCTACAGATGGGAGGTCCCAGGGTGTGCGGCTTAGAGGGGATCCACTGTAATTAAGCACTCGATTACAAATGTTTGTCATTTTCAGTCATGAACAGACAGGACAATGAAATAAATGACATTGCAACCCATCTAAATTCTGCACAAAGTGGTCCGTCCCCAGG
Source organism: Conchocele bisecta (assembly GCA_029237695.1). Classification (NCBI taxonomy): domain Eukaryota; kingdom Metazoa; phylum Mollusca; class Bivalvia; order Lucinida; family Thyasiridae; genus Conchocele; species Conchocele bisecta. The sequence goes on from CM055272.1 coordinate 30,099,171, forward strand.
GTGTCCGGTTTGGAAGGGTTCCCCTGTATCTACATTTACACTGTGTGCTGTAATGTCACCGTCGATAACACCTGGGGCCCGTTTCACTGAACTTCTTACGACTAAGATGTTCGTAAGTTCAAATTTAAGATCGTCTGTAAATGTCAATTTATGGATTTACATGTATTGAGCATAGGCTGCATATGCAGCCTATGCTCAATAAATGTAAATCCAATAATTATTTACAAGAAAACATTGTTAATGTGAAATTTACAGACTATCATAATTTTGCATTTACGAACATTTTAGTCGTACGAAGTTTAGTGAAACGGGCCCCTGTTTCGTTACTGAAGCGATTTAGAAGATATTTCCAGAAAACTTTAGTTTTGTAAATATGGACCGGATGGTGTTCTATTTCTATGTTTCAGCTGTAGCTGAGATGTTTAGCCACAGTTAGATCACGGTTCGTCCGCATGTACGATCGTACATGTGGACGAACGTGATCTAACTGTGTTTTATCCCGTCAACACAGTGCGTATGTGCCGTTTAACACAGTGCCGTGAAACATTTTCGATATCCAGTCAATACTATTTTTGCATTTTAAAGCCATTTTTAGGTGTTGACGGGATAAATAGAATAGTAGGTTAGTGCCGTGAATGGGAAAAAATATCTGGCGCGGCACGGAAACGGGATGTGCTCGGCAAAGCCTCGCCCATCCCGTTTTCTAAGCCTTGCCAAATATTTGTTCCCATTCACGGCACTAACCTACTATTCTCTATCTATTTTCCTTATTTCTGAACCAAAGTATATGTTGTGACCACTCATTGGTCACAACATATACTTCTGATGAGAAATAAAGAAATTCTTGAGCCTTGCCGGATATTTTTTCCCATTCACGGCACTAACCTACTATTCTCTATATCACATCCTCGTGTCCATACATTGTCCATGTGCTGGGGAAATGCACAAACAAAACTCGAAAATGTATCAAAGATGTGATAAAAGAAATCTACGTCGATGTTGGCCTAAATAGCAGGCTTTAACCATTATTGTCGGCCGTGCTATCGGGGAAAACATGTACGCTGATAGTTCCGGGTGATTCCAGAAGACACCGTAAAAATCGTTGCCATGGTTACAGTGTTTCTACCGCTGTTGTGTATTCCAAATGTCGGCCCTATTGAGCACGTGAGCCGTTCATCAACGGACTAGTCAATAACATAACAGGACAACATATCTTATGTGTCACGGATAAAAGCCGGTTAAACGACGTCGTCATTTGAGACACGCCACGTGATTTTGTACCTTCGGACAACAGCGTAATTTCATTAAATACGTTTACAAAATTTACAATATCTTTCATAAATAAAGTCAAAAGTGGACACAATTTTCAGAGTACATCATTTTTATCTACTTTTGACGCCATTTACGTAAAATCTTGTACATTTTATAAACGTATTTCATGAAATTACGCAGATGTCCGAAGGTACAAAATCACATGGCGTGTCTCATATGTGGCTGTCACTGGAGAAATGGGACCCGTAGCATTTTACCACACCGGCAGACCCAGATCAGCTCATGCATATAATTTCGGTCTGAACTGTGCAATAGTAGGTCAGAGAAACACCAGACATGTTTATATTAACAAAGACTATAGATCGTTGCCAGGCGACAGGAATTCGCCAGAAGATGAGGAGCGAGACTGGCTACACATGTGATAAGTCCCATGTCTCCAGTCAAAATGAAATTCTTGAGTTGTATGAATTAGTCCGTTTGTTTACTCGGCTTCCATCTAATGAAGGTGTATGATCACGTGGTTACAACAACAACAACAACAAGTACTAAAACTTCCAGAAGTCCTCCGATTCAAAATACGTATTCTTTTATTTTGTCCTTATTATGTAACAGATTTTGATGAAATATGGCGCATCAAACGCGTCTTGTTAAGCTGCATGATTGTGGTCTCTGTACTCTGGCCCAAACTTATGTCGTTTTTGCGAATAATCGATATTCTACCAACACGGAAATTGATTCTTCGCAAAAACGACATAAGTCTGTGCCTAACTCCCGGGGCCATCAAATGCAGCTCATGAAGACCCGTTTGCTGCGCCATATTTCATCAAAACCAGTTGCATATTAAGGAAAATATCAAATAATAATGACTTAGGAGCGCTTTCAACACTTCCAACCCTTGTTGTTGTTGTTGTAACCACGTGATCATGCACCTTGTTATTGGAGTCCGTTTACGCTAAGATGAACATTTGAACCGCCCACTTACAAACATGATTTTTCGGACATACGCAGCCTGCTCAGGGCCTACGGTGATCGTTAATGCGCCAATGAAGCAATGTCTAAGCACGTGTATACCCGTTCTGAGTGGCCTCAAGGTGTATGATCACGTGGTTACGACAACAACAACGTCGCCCACTCTAAAGTAAGTATTATTTGATATTTGGTGGTCCCGGGAGTTTGGCACAGACTTATGTCATTTTTGCGAAGAATCGATTTCCGTGTCGACAGAAGTTTGGACGAAAATACAGGTTAGAAGACACCAAATGGTGCGAACCGCCCAGGGTGTATGCAAAAGTATTCCGGTATAAAAAAATAGTGCGGGTGTTTTGAGGTCACAGACACCGTTTGCTTGCAAATCTTGATCCATTACTACCCAGTTTCACTTGAGGAACATTTTGGGGTGCCTTCAGCACCAGTTTTCAGCATATTTGTAGCATTTAAAAGAAAACACTGACCCTGTTGGTCACTTGATGTAAACGGAGTTTCCGTGGCCAAAAAATGTACACAATATTGGAGGATATGACAAGGTTGGATTTTTCTTTCTTAGGAGTAAGTGAACCCATTGTTTAGTTCATGCAGAACCAGTACAGACTGGCTGCAGGTCATGTACAAGTGGGTCCCACAGCATCCATACGAATAGTGAAAGTAGGAGAGACTGGCCTTATTGGATGGCATTCGGTTAAATTATATAGTAAAACTATTTGGTGGTGTCTAACCTACAGAGACAATCAAATGCAGCTTAACAAGACGCGTTGTTAGTACCACGTGATCATACACCTTGGGCCTTTCACGCCGGTGTACGTATGTGTACGTAAGAAGGCGACAATGGTAACTATAAAAGTCCAAAGGTCGATTTTTGTCATCAGCGGGCAGGCCACCACTGTGAAGATGTATACAATTTATCAACTGACGTCGGCCGATGTAGCTGTCGGATTCATTTCCGGTCGCGTGACCCGTCCGCACTCTGATTGGCAGTACACGTGTAATCCGGGTTGTAAAACTCCATCTATATTGTGGAAATCGGTCACGTGTTACAGCTAGCGTACTTAGCGTTGACTGTCCCTTCCAATGACACGCGATGAACTGTGCATGCTAGCCACACAGGTGGAAGACTCGGACCTATGACACCAAAAAAAATGCGTATTAAAAAAAACCCATTACCCCACCCACTTGATCTCGTACAGTACCATATGCTATATAAAGGTGAGTATAAATAGGGCTATTATAGAAAGAGCCCTATCTTTTACGGCTCGCACAAACACAATAAACATCGATTAAATGTATGACTTCTGTCTCTGGCAATCGATAACGGTATTAGGTGTATGAATATACTCACTTCAAATCGCTGTTTCCAGCATTTATTCAGTTATTCGCATTTTGTATACCCCATCCAAAGCGAAATTTGCGTGTACGAAATAATCTCACACAGAATCGGAGGCCGTCCGGCTGGATTATCGGTCATATTTGGCCGATAGCTGATCGCCAGCTCAAACTAAACAACGTAACAACAATGACGACGTCGTAAACAACGTAGCAACAACGACGTAAACAACATGACTACGGTGTAAACAACATAACAACAACAACGACGTAAACAACGTGGCTACGACGACGACGTAAACGGAACAACAATGACGATGAAGTAAACAACGCAACGACAACGACGACGACGTGAACAACGTAACAACAACGTAACAACATGACGTAAAGAACATAGCACAGCTCAGGCTCAGCCAATCAAGCTGCTTGCTTTCTAGCAAATATTCAAGTATTTGACAATAAAGAAATTGACAAATAGTGGAAAGATTAGCGCAGGCGATGATGTGTAGAGGATATTACATGATTTAATATGATTTTTATTAAACGAGCAGAGCTCCAGATAAACTGCGTATTTGTGTAAATACCCAATTAAAATTTCTAAAAACCCAATTATTTTCCATGAAAACACATCTTGGTATTTCATTAGAACTGTCTCCTTGGACAATGCCAAGACATGTTTTCCTTTTGAAGCGCTGTTGGTGTGTAAACAGTAGTGTGATTTTATTTTACCCAATCAAACTTTTGAAATTGCTTCAGAAATGATGGAGTGACAATACTCAATTACTAATTCCTTATCTGGAGCTCTGACGAGTTTACTGATGTCATACGAAACGAGACTATGCCGAGTTTCATATAAAATCAGTCAACGAATTTAATAAAAGTTATATTAAATCCACAAAAATGTTCGATTCTATTTCTTGCATAAGCACATCATCATCATTTGAAGTAGTACTGATTACCTAACATGTAGTCTGTAGCGGGCTCATTTGCATATTTATTTCACTAGTGTATTATGAGTTTAATACACTGTGTTATTAAACTGTGAACATGTTATGTTTAATAAATACATTTATCCCGTCAACACAGTGCGTATGTGCCGTGAAACACGGTGCCGTGAAACATTTTTGATATCCAGTCAATACTATTTTTTGCATTTTACAGCCATTTGTAGGTGTTGACGGGATAAATAGAATAGTAGGCAGAGCCTCGCCCATCCCGTTTCCTGAGCCTTGCCAGATATGTTTCCCATTCACGGCACTAACCTACTATTCTCTATATAATGGTATATGTGTTGATGTGAAACGTTCGCTTCTGTACGTTTATAAGATATATTCCTTACCTACAGTGTAACAGGCATTGTGATATCAGTAAGATCCGTATTTACGGTATCACCAACATACAGATATATAGAGAATAGTAGGTTAGTGCCGTGAATGGGAAAACATATCTGGCAAGGCTCAGGAAACGGGATGGGCGAGGCTCTGCCGAGCACATCCCGTTTCCGTGCCACGCCAGATATGTTTTCCCATTCACGTCACTAACCTACTATTCTATTTATCCCGTCAACACCTACTAATGGCTTTAAAATACAAAAAAATAATCCCAGCCACCGCACATATTCATACGCAGTGATTAGGTCGTATTGACAGGATATCAAAAATGTTTCACGGCACAGTGTTTCACGGCACATACGCACTGTGTTGACGGGATAAATATTATTACGGATCTTACTGATATCCCAATGTCTGTTACACTGTAGATAAGGAATATATCACATATATATATATACTCAGTATCACCAACATACAGAGTTCGTATATCCGTGTGTTATGTAATCAAACGGTATAATGCTCACAGAAGTCGCATGTTAACCCGAAATTTCTGTTTGTAACGCGGGGCGACTTACGTCTGTAAGTCGGCCAGCGTTAGAGACAGAAATTTCGGGTTAGTCACATGCCAGTCGGCGACAATACCAAAACAAGTCAAGACTTTCAATATTGTAATTTATAATGTGTAATTAATACACAATCGCATGCACATACAACTCCGGGACCACTTATATTATTTTCAGGTTATATTCTTTAAATACGAGTTTAAAGTTTGAACTACAGTGAAACCTCTCTAAACCGGACACCCTGGGAGGTCCCCAGGGTGTCCGGCTTAGAGAGGTTTCTCTGTAAATCACGCATTTGATAATTCTGAGCCATAGTTGTGTGCTATGCGATCACAAACAGACAGTATCACCTGAGATAAATGACCAAGAAACTCATCGAAAATAAGATCACATGTGTTGTCTTGGTGTCCGGTTTAGAGAGGTTCCACTGTATTTTCAATACCATAACCATTTTTGACCAACGCTTATTTGTGATACAATATCTGTTAAGGGACTTTACTATCATGGCATTGCAAACGTTGCCAGTTTCTCGGGAAAACATGACGATGTCGTTGGAGGCGATCCAGTGCATTTTGATCTCATCTGGAACTAACTATCGGGTTCCGGGTTTTCGTTTGTAATAATGTAGGTGTGTAAACTATAATGAACGGGCACCAAATTGCACCCATGTCCAAGGTGCGTGATCACGTGGTTACAACAACAACAACGTCGCCCACTCCAAAGTAAGTATTATTTGATATTTTCCTTAATATGCAACGGATTTTGATAAAATATGGCGCAGCAAACGCGTCTTCATGAGCTGCATTTGGTGGTCCAGGGAGCTTGGCACAGACTGATGTCGTTTTTGCGAAGAATCGATTTCCGTGTCGGAGACACGGACATCGATTCTACACGGAAATCGATTCTTCGCAAAAATGACAGAAGTTTGGGCGAAAATACAGAGACCACCAAATGCAGCTCATGAAGACGCGTTTGATGCGGCATATTTCATCAAAATCCGTTATGTAATAAGGACAGTATAAAAGAATACGTACTTTGAATCAGATGGATTCTGGAAATTTCAGTACTTGTTGTTGTTGTTAGTACCACGTGATCGTACACATTGATGTCTGCAGATTCGCGGTCCCTACTAACAATATGCATGTAATACAGTGAAACCCCTCTAAACCTAACACTATGGAAAATATATATGTTTACCTTAGATGTGTTTCGCTGTTATGTATCTCTGATTACAATGACTGTTCATGATTGCAAAACACTAGAATGTGTCATGAAGAGCTAACATATCTGTGGAACCTCTCCAACCCGGACGCCCTGGGGACCTCCCCAGGGTGTCCGGTTTGGTGAGGCTCCACTGTACGAGGATCGAAAGCATATAGTGTATGTATTAAACAGACGCGCCGATTTCACAGGTATTGACACAACCTGTTTTTCCTTGCAGAATTGACATGGGAGATAAATTACAGAATATACAGAGTCGCTGCCAGGAGGTTTGAAAACTGATTAGAAATCTAATGTAAAATCAGAATTGCGCCATTAAATCGGCGATAAATCAGAATCACCCGACGTTGATTCATGTGGCTGCAAACTGGGAACACAGGGCCATTTGTACGACTAAAATGTTCGTAAGTGCAAATTTAGGATCGTCTGGAAATTTCTATTGATGGATTTGCTCGATAAATGTAAATCCAATAATTGTTTACACGAAAACATTGTTAATGTGAAATTCACAGACTATCATAAGTTTGCAATTACGAACATTTTAGTCGTACGAAGTTTATTGAAACGGCCCCAGGGCCGCTTAGTTTGGAAACAGAAAAGGCAAAATAAACCAAAATAGAGCCTCGCTTCTTATGACGTCAGTGAATTCGTCTAATAAATGTCGAATTACATATTCACTAATATATTCACCAAACACTCATCTAACATCGTATATTTATTAAAGTCTTTCACCAATTTCATAAAAAGCGAGGCATAGCCTCGTTTCTTATAAAACCAGTATACTCGTTTTATAAATATCATATAATTAAATCACCGCTTATGTAAGATCATCTATTTATTAAACTCGTTGACTGATTTCAGAGAAAAACGAAATAGCCTCGTTTCTTATAAATCCAATAATCTCGTTTAATAAATACATATATTTAGATCACCACTCCTGCCAGAGTGTCTGTTTCACGTTCACGGCGACATTGCACGACCGACAGACGGGATGGTTTATGGCGTCATCTATCCAGCCATAAAACGGCACGTGACAATAATACGTCAATAATTCCCGGCTATATGACGGACCCGACGCTGCGGTTTGCATAATACGTGATATATGGACACGGAAGTAAGGTTGTCTCTCTTATGTATTATACTACAATGACACCTCTCTAAACCGGACACCCTGGGAGGCACCAGGGTGTCCGGCTTAGAGAGGTTTCACTGTAAATCAGGCATTTGATCATTCTGAGCCATAGTTGTGTGCTATGCGATCACGAACTTACATTATCACCTGTGATAAATTACCAAGAAACTCGTCAAAATAAGATCATATGTGTTTTACTGATTCCCGGTTTAGAGAGGTTCCATTGTATACGGTATTCCGTTAAAGCCATCGTAATATCGCTATTGGTCGACACCATGACGGTAATACTACGATGCTATGGTTGCGATAGTACAATAACACGATACTACGATATTAATATGGCGATGTCACGATGGCGATATTACGATATCACGATAACGTTCGCGCAATGCCACCCACGATATCGCCATTCCGATGCTATGATATCTTATCGTAGTATTGTCATCGTGCTACCGAAGTATCGCCATAATAGTATCGTGTGGTCGTAGTACTAGCCCGATTATTGGAACACCGTGCGCGTACATATTTTGAAGTTACTTGTTATTAGTAATAATAATATGTCTCCATCATTGTCAAGGTGCATGATCACGTGGTTACAACAACAACAACGTCGCCCACTCTTCATGAGCTGCATTTGGTGGTCCAGGGAATTTGGCACAGACTTATCAGTGTCGTTTTTGCGAAAAACGACAGAAGTTTGGGCGAAAATACAGAGACCACCAAATGCAGCTTAACAAGACGCGTTTGATGCGCCATATTTCATCAAGATCCATTACGTAATGAGGACACTATAAAAGAATACGTACTTTGAGTCAGATGGATTCTGGAAATTTCAGTACCTGTTGTTGTTGTTAGTACCACGTGATCATACACATTGATTGTAGTGTACAGAAGACATGGCAGATCGGCGAACTCCAGTATAACTACTCTATCTTCTTGGGCCGTTTCACTAAACTTCGTACGACTAAAATGTTCGCAAGTGCAACATTATGTTATAGCCTAGGGTTAACTGTATTGTAATTTTGAAATTTGCAGCGTATATCAGAAAATGACAAGTCGGAAAATCTGAGCCATTAAATATGTTTTCCGACCTATCATTTTATTCTAATACACTCCTTTACTGTTTTGCAAACTTTATCAAGTCTAGTTGGAAAATCGTACCGGATTGAAAAAGTAAGTTTTAATTTGCAAGTTTTATTACTCATGGCCCATATGGGCATCTGAGTTAAGAAGAAAATATAACATATTAAACAAACAAACATGGCATGATGAAAGACACACAAACAATCTGATTCTGCATACATGAAGAGCTGGTTGAGCAGGTCATACCGGACGAATCACACAAATAATTGTGTACGAAGAAAATAGTTCCAACACAGTTACAAGATATTAGGAATTTTTGCATCAATGTATATGCGTTTATGTTGCTCATTTCATTAGTTTTCAATAATAAAAGGAATACATTCGTCGTTAGAATTATAATTGCCTTAATTACTACTTTGCGCTTTTAATGTCACCCCAGTGCGATCTCTTAGCAACAATATTTCAACGGCGGCTGCCTGTCAAACTTCCTGATGTTGATAAATAGTGTGATAAATAGTCTAATCATTCGTGACATACTACCATTTGAGATGCGTGATTACCGATGATATTTGCATATGTATTCGCCGTACACTTCGGACAATGCAACTTTCGGACCAGGTCACCAGGACGTTTCGGACCAGCACGTTTCAGATGCAAGCCAGCTGCGTCTTTGACAATAATACCAGAATACCACTTGGGAAATTGCATGTGAGTTATCCCATGTTTTGGTCGGTCATTATGTGGCAGAGTAAATTGACCGACCTCAAACATAGTATTGGCGTAGGAATACATATTGAAATAATTTGCGACCGTTCATCAACAATAATATATCTGTAATGTATGACCATCAGTCAATCAGATTGCGTGATATTTATAGAGTGCATTAGAATAGTCTGTGAATTTCTCATTAACAATGTATTCTTGTAAACAATGATTGGATTTACATTTATCGAGCATGCAGCCTATGTTCAATAAATGTAAATCCGTCAAATGAAATTTCCAGACGATCCTATATTTGCACTTACGAACATTTTAGTCGTACAACGTTTAGTGAAACGGGCACCTGGTTTGTAACGCCATGTCCTGAAATATGCCTTCCTGTAGCCGATTTCACCAACATTGCAAAGTATACTTTTCTAGCAAAGTATACTTTGAGGAAGTAATCATTTATTTTTCCTGAAATGCATTATTTCATATAGAACAAACGACTGCATATATTTGATGATTAAAAGTATGCAGAATTATTAAACTGAATGTATTACATTATCACAGCCAAAATGGCTGTGATAATGTAATAAATTCAGTATAATAAAAATTAATAAATATATCCTTAAATTGAAAATTTCTCCCTCAAAGTATACTTTGCTAGAAAAGTATACTTTGCAATGTTGATGAAATAGGCTATTTTGAATGTTGGTGAAATAGGCTATTTTCAATGTTGGTGCTATTTTCAATGTTGGTGAAATAGGCTATTTTCAATGTTGGTGAAATAGGCTATTTTCAATGTTGGTGAAATAGGCTACTGGTAGGCCGGCTAGAAGGAAAGTCGTGTAGTTACAGAGTATATAGAACTTTGTCCCGGTTTATTGTATTCTGATATCTGGGCCAGCCATAATTGTGGCGCTTCCGTATAAATAGGAATTGTTCGCTTTTAGGTGGCATCCGGACCTGTCAAACTGTGACCTGACTAGCTGTCTGTTAGGCAACATGACGGGCATTGTGACGAGACTAGCAGCTGTCCGTTATGCAACATGACGAACACATCCATATTAATGGTTCCTGTTTGGGAGACATCGGATATATGGCAGGCGGACCTGACATAATGCAGAGTGTTGTGTTGTGACCAGACTAGCAGCTTGTTTGTTATACAACATGACGAACACATCCAGATTAATGGTTCCTTTTTTATTTGGGAGACATAGGAAATATGGAAACCGGGCCTGACAGAATGCAGAGTATTGTGTTGTGACCAGACTAGCAGCCTTCGGCTCTGAAATCTAATAATTACATACATGTATTTGTGGCTGTGACTTGAGAAATGGGGCTGATGGGATCTGTGACTAGGGCAGCTGTATATCAAATAGCACACTCCTGTAGCCTGATGACGATCTATATTGCTTGGTAGAAGCATGGGTGTTTCATTGATGGTGTGGCGAACACTGCAGATACTGATGCACAGTCTGCACTGGTCGCAAAAACACATAAGCACCCATTTATCCAGTCACAGCCACATATAAGTGTGGATATTTCCCTTTTAGGAGACAAAGGAAATAACGAGTACTGATTGTATCAATGTAGCACACACTTAACCAACACTTCTGGGTCTGGAGGGGTTTGTTGTCTTGTGTAATGTAATATAGATTTCTTTTACAGTTTCGTGATTCGATTTCTCTCATTGTGACTCGGTGAGGCAGATACGAAACTCTATGAACATCTTATATATCGTTTACCAAACATTACCCAAAGTAAAGAGCAGACCGTCGGACTGCCACGCTGGCGACCCGGGATCGATTCAGGGTTCAGTTCCAGGGCGTCAGTATTTTTGAGATACTATGTATTTCCTGCTCTACTAGTCCCATCGGATGGTTATTCCTTTTTTTTTCTCTCTTTTTTTTTCACGTGGCGATTTTTTTATTTTCCCCAACGGAATCCCTGAAAGTATCACCAACATAGTTTTTAGCTTATATTTAACGGCGGCACTGGCTCTAGGACCTTGCATGCCGTCTCCCAAGAATTGGAGAAAGAACGGAGGTAGAGATTTTTGAGAGAAGCCGGTAATTCGTATTTACAGAGCAACTACGAATTATCGGTACCCATTTACAGCTGGGTGAACTGGAGCAGTGTGGATAAAGTGTCTTGCTCAAGGACACAACGCACACCAACATCGTACGCGACGTACTTCGTTGTATACCTTGATACTATATTTTGTTAACAAAGTGCTATGTACAAAGAACACAGTACTTTGCAAACATTCAAACTGATTGGCCTTTTTTCAATCGCCATTTTACAGCATTATTTTGTTACGCCGACGAGATTTCTAAATCTCCGAATTTGACATGAATTATTCATGTGTTTCCCACTGAAGACTGTGCACATGTACAATATCTTCCTACGTCGCTATGAAGTTGTCAGCTATTTGGTGCATTATTTTACCTTGACCCCTACGTGACACAAAAACGTATACATCTCCGTTCATTCTGTATTTGAACATTTGTTTAGGACTAGCTCACTTCTCGTGACGTCTCGTACATTCAGCACTATGAAAAAGTATGTCTCTTACCGATGACGTATGTGTAATGTACACTGATTCAGAGCGTGCGTTACCCAATGTGTATGATCACGTGGTACCAACAACAACAACAAGTACTGAAATTCCAGAATGCATCTGATTTAAAGTACGTAATCTGTTATAGTGTCCTTATTACGTAACGGATTTTGATGAAATATGGCGCATCAAACGCGTCTTGTTAATCTGCATTTAGTGGTCTCTGTATTTTCGCCCAAACTTCTGTCGTTTTTGCGAAGAATCGATTTCCGTACGGAAATCGATTCTTCGCAAAAACGACATAAGTCTGTGCCAAACTCCCTGGACCACCAAATGCAGCTCACGAAAATGCGTTTGCTGCGCCATATTTCATCAAAATCCGTTGAATATTAGGGAAAATATCAAATAATACTTACTTTGGAGTGGGCGACGTTGTTGTTGTTGTAACCACGTGATCATGCACCTTGTTACCGCTCCAATTTTATCATAATACAGTAGCAAGCTTAAGGTGTGGTATCACGTGTTTCCGAACTGCGTAACGTCATTATTTTAGATGTTTTCACAGTAGATTTCCTTTAATATCTTTCTAATTGAGTGACATATTTTTTTATGAAATATACCGCAGCAAATGCGGTACACGTTGCCCTTTATTGTATGGACGGCTTTAGTCTCATAATTATGTCGTGTTGACGAATAATTACCGTAAATGTAATTAAAAACTACAGCACGTGAATGTAAGAAATAAACGGTACTCGATTCTTTGTAAAAGTTATAAGTTATTGTAAATAACTGTCAGGGCACACATAAAACACATATGCCGTCGTATTTGGTGCGCTACATATCATCAAAATCCGTCTGTTTGTTAGGAAGATTTTAAAGGAAATCTACTGTAAAAATGACGTAACAGCTTATGTCACGTTGGAGAATCGGGTTCGGAAACCACGTGAGCCCACACCCTGAGTTGATTGATATTAGACATGTCTGTGAAATCAGCCCTGGGATCGCAGATCGTAGATCAATGTTCAACTTTCGACCATATTAGATACAAGTATCGCCACATTACAGTGGGGTCAGCGTGTAAGTGCACACACGAACGAACACGACAGGTTGGTTCCAACCTGTCGTGTTCGTTCGTGTGTGCACTTACACGCTGACCCCACTGTACATGTATATGGCGCCTTTAACATATTTATACGATGTAAACTTCTTTTGCGGTTCAGTATAGTTTATGGGAGCGGATTCGTTGATTTGTACAGCGTTATTAATGCATCAACTCCCGTCTCCCGTTTGCCGGGCTTAATAATTCTCAATTTACTTGCATTCAATTTCTCTCATAAATCTCCGAGGCTGGCAATGAGACTAAATGAGCGATACTGCGATACCATGGCCGTACAGCGTCCAATTGCGCGGCAATTACGGGAAATTAGAGATAATGGCGGGTCATTTCGCTTCTGATGGAGGTCCGACTCCCGACAACGCCTCTGCAGCACCATCACGTGGTCCTGACGCCGTGAATAAGATACACACGTGTAGTGGTTCCTTTCTAAACTTGACACCCTGGGAGGTTCCCCATGGTGTCCGGTTTAGAGAGGCTCCACTGTAAATACAGTATGTGCTCAGATGTAAATGCTAACCATAACCGTAAGCCCACCGCCTTCATCCACCCTACTTCCAAGTATTTATGCGGCAATTATGCGAAATTAGAGATAATGGCGGGTCCTTTCGCTACTTATGAGTCTGACTCCCGACAACGCCTCTGCAGCACTATCACGTGGGTCGGATTCCGTGCGTTGTGACATTTGTGAATCAAAGTACTGAAAGAAGGGAAACTGTTTCGCCAGAAACAAAAAGTAGGAAAGTGTGCCTGCCCCATACTGTTGATGCTCCCATTAGCAGCCTTTATAACAATCTTGATCTGTAGCCTATTTCATCAACATTGCAAAGTATACTTTACTAGCAAAGTATACTTTGTGGGAGTAATCATTTATTTTTCGTGAAATGCATTATTTCATATATAAATAATAAATGCATATATTTCATGATTAAAAGTATGCAGAATTATATTATTGAATTTATTACATTATCACAGCCAAATTGGCTGTGATAATGTAATAAATTCCGTATAATAAAAATTAATAAATTTATCATAAAATTGTGGAGCGCCGTGGCGTAATGGTTAGTGTGTCGGACTACTGATCCAAGGGTCGTGGGTTCGAGCCTGACTAGCGGCGTGCGTTGTGTCCTTGAGCAAGACACTTTATCCACACTGCTCCAGTTCACCCAGCTGTAAATTGGTACCGATAATTCGTAGTTGCTCTGTAAATACGAATTACCGGCTTCTCTCAAAAATCTCTACCTCCGTTCTTTCTCCCATTCTTGGGAGACGGCATGCAAGGTCCTAGAGCCAGTGCCGCCGTTAAATATAAGCAAAAAAAAAATCAAATAAAAATCATAAAATTGAAAATTTCTCCCTCAAAGTATACTTTGCTACTAAAGTATACTTTGCAATGTTGATGAAATAGGCTACTGGTGTGCGCGGAATTAATTATGTCCGTCGTAGACATACATATTATATACCAAATTGGAGCATAGAGACATACCTTTAATTTGATATATTTACCATCAAAATAGGTATTATGAAATATGATTTCTAACCGTTTATAGAAGTTCCGGGGTTTTTTTTACCACATAAAAGTACACGAGTTCCGGTGAATAAACCTGTCCGCAAAAATGGCGACTGACAGCCAAACTTAATACTAAAAATAGATAAATAAAATGGCGATACCTAAAAATGGTAACAGACATCGGATGCTGACATAATTGTATCTGACAATACAGTAATACGGTACACAGTCATGTGCAGTGGAGTGGAGCCTCTCTAAACTGGACACCCTGGGGGTTTTCCCCCAGGGTGTCCGGTTTATAGAAGATCCACTGTAGATACACTATGTGCTCACATGTATGTGCTAACCCTAACCCTAAGCCCACCCCGTTCACTCAGACCGCCCCCAAGTACATGTATTGATGATTTACGCGAAACGTGCACGCATGCCGGAACATTTTCAAGACAAACTCAATAAATCTATGATAATCGATGAACACGACTATCAGTGGAAAGAAAATACACATTACAAGTTCGGTTGTGTTGCACTTGTTCATTTCTGTCGGCAAGGGAAGCCAAATGTTTTCGTGTAGAACTAACCATGCATATATTTGATGATTAAAAGTATGCAGAATCATTATACTGAATTTATTACATTATCACAGCCAAAATGGCTGTGATAATGTAATCAATTCAGTATAATAAAAAATTAATAAATTTATCCTTAAATTTAAACTTTCTCCCTCAAAGTATACTTTGCTAGATAAGTATACTTTGCAATGTTGATGAAATAGGCTACAGGAGCTGACTGGTCACAAATCCTATAAGTCGCATGTCTCCAGTCACAGCCACGTATTTATAGTTTAAGAACATGCAAATTTACCAGATTGAATGTATAATTCCACATGCAAGCTCCGTTGCCAACAGCAACTGAGTACATGAGGGAGGCCGTGTTTGTCAATGCCGGTCTTACCGCCTCCTGAGAATGAGTCCGACTCGTAACAACTGTAGCCGATTTCATCAAAATTACAAAGTATACTTATCTAGCTAAGTATACTTTGAGGGAGTAATCATTTATTTTTGCCAACCTGAATGCATTATTTCATATAAAACTAACAACTGCATATATTTGATGATTAAATGTATGCAGAATTATTATACTGAATTTATTATATACCTACCAATGAAATACATAGTTATACGATGTAAATAAAAGCCATATGTTCTCATGGATGAAATAAACAACTCCCGGTGAAAATACGACTACTTCCGCTATCTATATTCATAACGCGCACCTGCAGTGCCCGACTGCAAATACACATTAATTACCGTATACAGTCTAACAGACTGCTAATTTCCATGGAGCGGTATATAATAAATAGAATATTCATATTTTTTCAACGCATATGACATATATGTTCATCTCGTGGTGTGACATGTCCATATTTCACTCGTGCCTAACGACACTCGTGAAATATGGACATTTCACACCACTCGATGAACATATATGTCATATTCGTTGCAAAAATATGAATATCCTCTATGTATTACATTATCACAGCCAAAGTGGCTGTGATAATGTAATAAATTCAGTATAATAAAAATTAATACATTTATCCAAAAATTTAAAATTTCTCTCTCAAAGTATACTTTGCTAGAAAAGTATACTTTGCAATGTTGGTGAAATAGGCTACAGGTCAGATTAATGGAATAGTGGGAAAGTTTACAAGGAATTGCTTGTTCAATGCTAGATGCTTAGGACGAACAAGAATTTTTCGTAAATGGATTGTAATGTTAGCGGACGTTTACGTTTGCCAACCATCAGTCGATATGCAAGGCGTATGATCACGTCGTTACAACAACAACAACAAGTACTGAAACTTCCAGACGCCCTCCGATTCAAAGTACGTATTCTTTTAGTTTGTCCTTATTATGTAACGGACTTTGATGAAATATGGCGCATCAAACGCGTCTTTTTAAGCTGCATTTGGTGGTCTCTATACTTTGGCTCAATCTTCTGTTGTTTTTGCGAAGAATCGATTTCCGTGTCTACCGACACTGACATCGATTCTTTGCAAAAACGACATAAGTATGTGCCGAACTCCCGGGACCACAAAATACAGCTCATGAAGACGCGTTTGCTGCGCCATATGGCGTCAAAATCCGTTGCATAAAACTATCAAATAATACTTACTTTGGAGTGCGCGAGCTTTCAACACTTTCAGCCATTGTTGTTGCTGTAACCACGTGATCGTGCACCTTGATATGGAAAGCTTGCAGCCAGCGATTGACCTGTGCGCATGCAATCACGACACAATCTGAATTATTGCTTTCATTATGGCGGCAAATGGACAATTTGCAGCGAAATTGGGGATAATTTAATCGTAGAGAAAATACAATCAAAGTAAATACATTTGGTGTAATCTGCGATCAGTAATATCGGCGGGATATGTGTTTTCCGAGGGTAATTGGATTTGATATTTCACAGCACGTAATTCCGTGGGCGATGTAACGCCCAGCTTTCCTTGGCGGGACAAATATTGGCTCAAGACAAGCAGGATGGTCAGTGTGGGTTGTTTTGCGCTTGTCTAAGTGTAAATTTGGCCAGAGTCCATCGTTGCGATTACAATATAAGACTGATTCAAAACGCTGATCGAACCCGGACAGACGGTGAGAAGCGTGATCGTTACCAATAATAACAACCGAACAAACAGTCTGGACTTACTGTCCGTTTCACGAAAACTGCCCAAATGTTGTGGCTATATAAACAATTCAAAAACAATATCTTTTCAAAAACAATATCTTTTTCGATAATATTAAATTAAAGGAAAATTTAAGAATGAGCCTTCTTTTTATTTCGTGAAATTTTTTCAAATATTGATTTTATTGCGAAAAAACAATTTTCCCATGTAAATCTTCATAGACATATTCACAGAGTGAAGATGTCTATGGGGATTTAAATATTAAGGGGAAATTTTTTGAACTTGAGAAATACTGGATCGATTTTCAAAATTTAACTTTTGTTTTCTTAGTTAGATCATTTACAAGCTATCTAGCCAGGTTTCGGAGTCAATTTCCCAAAAAAATAGTTTTCTGACTCTGTCGTGAATTACACGAGTTCATAGTATTGGTTTGTGTGTCTCCGGCGGATTTACTCCTTTGGAGTACACGTCATATGTTTACCGCCACATGCTTTACATGGTTCTTTCAGTTCACGGAGTGTCCGTGCACGGCATTTGCCTATAAAAGGCCGGTCCATGCCATAAAAGAGAGGTTATTATCAGATATCAAATAAAATAATGAAACTTAGTTTGGTGTGTTATAGTGTTTCAATTACAGGATTTATTTTACCTATCTGTTTTCAAAACAAGAACTGTGGGAACAAATTGATTGTGTCTGACAACAAACAAAAAACAAATTCGCCACAATTATTGGTGCCGGAACCCGGGACACAAGTCTTCGAAGTAAACAGAATTACAACAACAACAACAAAGATGGCTACAAGGTATGTGAAATCTGTGAGAACGAGATTCCGTAACACACTGGAAAAGGAAATCCATAGTGCAAAATTGACACTCGCAAATATAGCTTCTGAACAAAATGAAATTTCAGAGTTCGAAACTGATGATTACATTGAACGGTTGGAAAGATATATGGATAAAATACAATCATATCGTGAAAAGCTAGAAAATCAGTCAGAATAGTTAGCATCTGTGATTATTGAAAATGAAGAAGATTCGTGTGATGAATTGGTTGAGGAAGATTCTATTCTCTGTGAAGAGGCATTGGAGTGTTACCTTGATTTGAAAAGAGCCAAAGGAAAGTTAGTAAAGAATGAACAGTTGACCCATAAACGGGAAGCTAGTGGTGGGATGGATTACCATGAACAAATATTTGCTATGCAACAAAGTATGCAAGCCTTCATGATACAGCAAACTAATCAGCAAAAATACTTCATGAACGACAAAAGAAAAATGAAGTTAAGAACCCATCCGTAAGGTTACCAAAATTAGATTTAGTCCCGTTCGGTGGTAATAAACTGAAGTGGAGGGAATTCTGGGATTCATTTGAATGCACTGTTCACAACAATGAGAAGTTATCTAACATTGAGAAATTTAGTTACCTTCAATGTAAGATCGTTGGTGAAGCCAAAAGTGCAATAGCTGGCTTAGCACTAGCTAACGAAAATTATAGAGTGGCTATCAATCTGTTGAATGAGTGGTATGGAAACAACCAAGAAAGTATTGATCTTCACTACAGCAAGTTGATTAACATTACTCCGCCCAAAAACCAAACGGAGGATTTAAGAACGTTTCTCGACAACACTGAGAGACATCTTAGAAGTCTCGACGTACTGAATCAGGACACTAATCAAGACGTATTTATCTCCATGATAAAATCAAGGATACCTAGGGACGTGCTTTTTCAACTGGAACTGAAAAGAAATCCGGATAAAGAGTGGACAGTTACCGACTTACGTAAGTGTCTACGTGATTATATAGTTGCACGTGAGCGGACAGAACAGAGTTCAAAACAAGATACGCTGGGAAACCCTAAACCACAGCAGGCCAACAAGAATACCCGGCCAGGTACAGGAAAAAGGTATGTGATGCATGGGTCCACACGGAGCATATAGACTCCGTCGGCGGAAGCTCTTATTATATAGCACCTGCGGGGAAACAGGACGCAGACAACAAACTTGGGGATATATTACGACAGATGCAGATATTGTGAAAAGCGTCACTGGAGTGACGAGTGTCAAAGATACAAAACAATTGAAGACAGAAAACAGCAATTAAAAGAGTCGTGCTACACGTGTTTAAAGGCAAACCATAAGTCAAATGAATGTAAAAGGTGCAAGATTTGTGTACATTGTGGAGCGGAAAACCGACATCACAGAAGCCTTTGTTCCAAGAAGTTTCCAGTTAAGGCTACTTCCGAAAGTGTTCAGTTAATAGAAGAAATAGAAGAAGCCATATGAACTAACAAATATAGTGATAAGCATGAGGAGCAAGTGTTAATGTCATCAGGTGAATCGGTTCTCATGCAAACTGCGAAAGCGGAAATAACAAATCCATTTGAATCTAGTGGTCATCAAGTGAGACTTTTACTTGATAGTGGATCTCAAAGGACGTACATTACGGAGAAATTAGCGGCAAAATTAAACCTTGAGAAGGATGATGAAACAGAAATCAAACTAATTGCATTTGGAAGTAAAAATCCCAAAATTATTCGAACACCATCAACGAACTTGAACATTAAACTCAAGGATGGACACATCTTACACGTTACTGCAAATATTGTGCCGAATATTACAGGAACAATTTACAGACAACCGTTTGTTGCATCAGAGAACATGGATTACTTGTTTCAAAGTTTGGAGCTAGCAGATAATATTCCATCTGAATGTGAATCAACCTCCGTGGTAATTATTACTAGGTAATGACTATTACTTAGACATTGTACTTCCACAGAAAATTGAACTTCAATCTGGACTGTATTTGCTCGGTTCAAAACTCGGATGGATATTAACAGGTCGTACGGGAGAACCTGGTTTCCAGAAAGACGATACAAGTATGGTAGTCTTAACTTACGGAACCAACCTAACTGAAACAAACGTGTTCACTGGTAGTGATCGAGCAATGTTGACAAAGCCTGACATCGAAGATTTTTGGAATATTGAGTCGATCGGTGTGACTGATAATCCAGAAGACAATGATGAAAACGTAGCAATGGATAATTTCACAGAGACCTTACGATTCGAGAACGACAGGTATTATGTCACCTGGCCATGGAAAACTAAGAATCCGAATTTACCTCTGAACCGCGAACTTGCAATGGGTCGCCTAAGGTCAAGCGTATCAAAGCTGCAAAACAAGCCCGAGTTAATGAAGAAGTACAATGGTGTAATACAAGATCAGTTAAATAAAGGTGTGATTGAAAAGACCGATGCCAACACTGAAGATGGAATTAAACACTATCTCCCGCACCACGCAGTGATTAATCCGACGAAATCAACAACAAAATTACGCGTAGTGTATGATGCTTCAGCCAAAAACAAAATACAATGTAGGACAGTCCAGTTTAAATGACTGTTTGTACCGAGGTCCTGTCATGCTTCATGATCTGTGTGGTATTTTACTGAGATTCAGGTTACATGAAAAAGCCATGCTAGCTGACATAGAAAATGCGTTTCTCCAAGTAGGATTACAACAGGATCAGAGAGATGTCACTCGATTCTTTTGGTTGAAAGACTGCGAAAACCACAAACTCTCAAGTGACAACATCCAGGAACATCGTTTCTGTCGTGTTCCATTTGGACTGATATCAAGTCCGTTTCTTCTGGGAGCTACAATAGACCACCATCTCAACTCCTACAAAACAACAAATGCTGACAAACTCAAAAACGACATATACGTAGACAATGTGGTAACTGGAACAGACACTGTGGACGATGCTAAACGTCTGTACAGTGAGGCAAAGGAAATGTTTAGCAATGCCTCCATGAATCTTCGGGAATGGGTGTCAAACAACGATGATGTTAATGATAGCATTCCACGTGAAGATAGGGTGAAAAATGAAATCATGAAAGTTTTTGGATACACATGGAATATTAAAAGTGACTATCTTTCTGTGGTTTCTTCAACAATATTGAATGACGACACTCTGGAATTGACCAAAATAAATGTGTTGAAACAACTAGCAGCAGTATACGATCCTCTTGGAATGGTGGCGCCAGTTATATTGCGTGGAAAGGTGCTCCTTCAAACAATGTGGAGCAAACATCTTGACTGGGATGACGAGATTGAAAACCCAGCTGATATCGGAAGTCGTGGCTCGTCTCTACAAGCTCTTGTAGATAGCAAGTTATGGTGGCACGGACCGAACTGGCTGACTCAACCGGGTGTGACATGGCCTACAATTCAGACAGAGACGGTTTCGAAGTCAGAGTTCGAGTCCGAAGTGAAGAAATCAAAACAAGTAAGTGAAACTGAAGTGTTGTTGGTTGGTACAATAGAGTCTGGACAGTATTATCCACCGCTAGGGATGAAGGCTGAGAATTACTCGCCGCCAGTAACAAAATTGATCAGAGTAACCGCCCTGTGTCTACGGTTCACAAGAAAATTACGTAAACTACATGTACAATGCGGACCACTGACAACCACAGAGCTAATGGAAGCAGAAAATATGTGGCTATGCCATGTACAAAGACAGAACTATCCTGAAGTATTTAGTTCAATAGTCAAAAAGAAACCGAACAATATGCAACGCCAATTGGGACTCTTAGTTGACAACACTGGCCTACTCAGATGTAGAGGCAGATTAGAAAACGCACAGCTGACTGAAGGATCTAGATTTCCCGTGCTATCACCACCACATAGCAACTTCACGCGACTTCTTATAGAAAAGGTACATAAACAGCCAATGCACAGCGGTGTTTCACAAACTCTATCTCAGATAAGGAACAGATTCTGGATACCTCGCGGTCGTGCAACCGTTAAATCGGCAGTACGTAAATGTAATGTGTGTCGCCGATATGAAGGAGGGAGCTACAAAATGCCAAACATGGCTCCTCTACCCAAATCAAGAGTATCAGAATCGTTACCCTTCTCGAAAACAGGCTTAGATTATCTAGGACCACTGTACATCAAAACGTTAGACGAGAGGAAGAAAGTATGGGTTTTCTTATTCACATGCATGAGTATACGTGCTATACATTTGGAATTAGTTAACGATATGACTACTGAAGAGTTCCTAATGGCGTTGAGGAGATTCATTGCTCAAAGAGGAAAACCTGTCGACATTTTGAGTGACAATGCAAAACGATTCGAATCAAAACAGCAGCCAATGTGTTGGAGACTATGTGGAATGATGTTACACAAAGTAAGGAAGTGCAAAGCTATATTTCGAACGAGGCTATGAAATGGTCATTCATTATAGAACGGGCACCATGGATGGGAGGATTTTACGAGCGACTTGTCGGAGTCGTGAAACGAGCATTTCGCAAATCCATAGGTCGAACAATACTTACTGTTGTACAGTTACAAACGATTCTGAAAGAAGTCGAAGCTGTTGTTAATTCTAGACCACTGGTTTACGTGGGTGATGACATTAACTCAACTATCACAATTACACCTGGACATTTCCTGACACTAAATCCGAACATTGGAGTTCCAGAAACTGAATTCAGTAATTCGGATAATGATTATCTCCCACATGAAGGTTCGAGAGAAAGGTTGTTCGCTATCTGGAAAAAGGGACAAAAACTACTTAACCTATTTTGGAAAATATGGCGCGAAGAGTACATACTAAGTTTGAGGGAAAGAACACAAACAAAGTTAAAGGCTAAACGAATTCAAGCACCGAGTGAACCTAATGTAGACGATGTTGTCATAGTTAAAGACGATGTATCACGAGGTTGCTGGAAGCTCGGAAAAATAGTACAGTTGATCAAAAGTCGTGATAACCAGGTACGATCAGCGAAAGTACAGCTATCGACGGCTAATGTGTTCAATCGGCCCCTAAATTTATTATATCCTATCGAGGTTTCTACTGACGTTCGTGCTGAAGAAGTATCGCAAAATAAAGAATTGACTAGGTCAGGATCTCTCCAACGCCCACATCGGTTAGCTGCATTGAAAGCAAAACAGGTATTAGCACAGCAGTTACGCGAATAATACAGTGAATAGGTGCATTGTGCAACATGAATCTGTAGTACAGTATCAGTGATTTTCAACGCGATGATGAAAGGGAAATGTGTTTAATTTTCTATTATCTAAAATATTCGCAAAAATATTTAAGTGTAACATAATTTTGGCCCGGTACTGTAGCGGAGTCAACGGAGCGAAGAATTGTGTACATGTCGGGCATAAGTTCCACGTGCTATGTGCGCGTTTAAACACAATAGCGGAGTAGACTACTGCCTGACGTAGTATACAACTGACCACCACCGGCGATTTGCACCTGCATAGCATGAAGTTTATACCAAGATGCCCATCATTAGTAAATGACTGTCTTGCCATACATACATATTCTATACAATGAATTATCTCGTTAAGTTTGCCAAAATGCATCAGTGCGACACCTGTGGAAGATTCTACACGTACAAGAGAAATTTGGTCAGGCACATCAAGGAACGACACGTTACTATTGAACATTGGAAATGTGTGGTGAAAACATGTAAGTCGAAATTCATCACACGGAGTTATCTTTCTAGGCAGTTGGTACGGGGCGCCAAGTGGGACATGGCTCAATTTTGTCAACAAAATCCATTTTTGTGCCACAAAACTCAATTCTGTGTCACAAAATTCAATTCTGTGTCACAAAATTCAATTCTGTCAATTCTGCACACGCATGTAAGAAGGACTACCATTGGTCAGAAACTGAACTGGAGAAATGGGTCACGGTCGCCGATCTACACATTCAATGTCGATGATTCATTTCTCATTTTGCCGATGATTCATTTCTCATTCTGCCATTTTGCTTCAACTATCTCCAAAGAGTCAAACGTTGACAAACCAATTCGTATTTAAACTCATTTGCGTTATAATTGTACACATAATTCATGTACATGTAGATCTCCCGCGAGTACTGACCTCATTTATTGTGTATCGCAAGGTACATCTGCCCCAGTTAAATCAATAATACACGCGCTGTGACCTGTGTTCTGACTGCTGTCTGTGTTTATAAACATAATGTGTGTATTGGGCCATTTGAGGAAACCATTTGTAGTATGTGTGTAGATATCATGGATACTAAGATGGTGTATACTGTAAATAATGCATGTAGACACATAGTTGCGAACACGTAGCTTCACAACTAGTAGACACAGATCCAATACCATTTGTTTCACAAGGTTAGATCTACTGTTAGAATACGACGTCATCTAATGTCATTTTCGAGCATAAAACGTTACCTGATAAATAGAATACCAGGCTAGTGTATTTTAATATCAAGTTTATCAGGCTCGGCTCGGAAACGGTAGGAATTCCTCGGCAAGCCTCGGAATTCCTACGCGTTTCCTAGCCTTGCCTGATAAACTTGATATCAAAATACACTAGCCTGGATTTCTCTATATATGGGCATGTTCTCAGGTCTAGCTATGTCCCGGCTACTTTATGTTTGACCCTGTTTACATAATTGAGGGAAAATTCTGAATATTTTCTTATTTCTCCTTCAAAGTATATATGCTTATATGGTGTGACCACTCATTTGTAATCATAATATAACCAAAATAACTGTCCATAAAGAAGTATAATATTGATATATTGGGTTATATTTTCGCATTGAAATATTTAAACCTGCAAGTGTACTCCACCATCTAGTAAAATGGACTAAGACCGATCTCAACTAATCAACGTAGAGATGACATAGACTATCCTACGCAAACTAATTTGTGTGGACAAAAATGAATTCTATCCCACAAAACTGAATTTTCTTCATAAAACTCAATTCTGTCTTACAAAATTGAATCCTTTATAACAAAAATGAATTGTGTATACGAAACGTATGCAGAATTGAATTTTGTGACACAGAATTGAATTTTGTGACACAGAATTGACAGAATTGAATTTTGTGACACAGAATTGAATTTTGTGATTTTTAGTGTTACAAAACTCAATTTTGTCCACATAATTAACCTGTCCTGCATGGCGCCCCGTTGTTGGTGTGGTCGTATAGTTTTGATCCCTCAATTGCACGGCAAGAAGCGTTGACAGCACCAAGAGGCGATCGACTGATCGAACACGGTTATTATGAGGACATTAGTGCAGATGAATCGGTATTTGACTTATTGAACCAGCAAATTGGAGCTGATCAAGACGATTGTAATGCTGCTGTAGACGAATTTGACGTCGATGTATTCAAGGATTGTATCTCGGTCGGCGGTGAACCAGCTAATTATGTTTCGGGCGGCGGTGATTCTGAGGATTGTGTCTCGGGCGGCGGTGATTCTGAGGATTGTGTCTCGGGCGGCGGTGAATCAGCTGATTGTGTCTCGGACGGCGGTGAACCATCAGATTGTAACTCTGGTGGCGATTATCCTGAGGACAGTATTTCGAGTGGCGGTGATAGCATAGATAGTGTTTCGAGCGACGTTGAAATCATCGAGATCGACAGCGATGAAAATAATAGTATGGACATAGTACCTTCCGCGGAAACTCTCAAAACACAAGTTATAAGAATTACATTCCGACGAACAGTTAGAACCATAAACGGACAAATGAGTGTGGAGAATATGGAACAAGACATTGCCACGTATGAATATTGATACCCGATTTCAATCATTGTTTCTTTATTTTAACATACATGTATATCGCAACATTGCTGCATTTTCGGCGGGGAGTGTCGTGAATTACACGAGTTCATAGTATTGGTTTGTGTGTCTCCGGCGGATTTACTCCTTTGGAGTACACGTCATATGTTTACCGCCACATGCTTTACATGGTTCTTTCAGTTCACGGAGTGTCCGTGCACGGCATTTGCCTATAAAAGGCCGGTCCATGCCATAAAAGAGAGGTTGTTATCAGATATCAAATAAAATAATGAAACTTAGTTTGGTGTGTTATAGTGTTTCAATTACAGGATTTATTTTACCTATCTGTTTTCAAAACAAGAACTGTGGGAACAAATTGATTGTGTCTGACAACAAACAAAAAACAAATTCGCCACAGACTCCTCCCACAGCACATCCACCTCCTTTTCCCCCCATGTTAAATTCCCATAGACAAATATTTTTTTCGTAATAAAATCAAAATTTGACCAAATTTCAGGAAATAAAAAGAAGGCTCATTCTTAAATTTTGATAAAATGTAATATTATCTAAAACAAGAGGGCCATGATGGCCCTAATTCGCTCACCTGACTCCATGAACACCAGAGGAGAATGTGACATAGAGTTCATGTGTTTTAAAAAAATTGTGCTATTTTTACATGGCGGTCATCTTGGATTAAGCGATGACTCTCATTTTACAAAATCTGAAAATGCTTCACCCAGCATCGGCCATGTGGTTCCTGAGAAAAAGACGTTAAAAATCTTGAATAAATGGACTTTTGGTGGCCATCATGGATGACATAATCATCCAATTCCGACAAATATTGCACCAGAGTGATCGCCTCATTGATACCTTCAATTTGATATATGACATGACCATATTCAGTCAAAAATAAAATTTGACCCCAATTTGACCCCACGGGCCACGCCCATTGTTGACCCCGGGGTCACCATTTTAACAACTTTCAAAGAGCAATATACATCGATCATTCCTACCAAGTTTCGTCGAAATCCGGCAAGCGGTTCATGAGAAGAAGATTTTTTAAGAATTTATGATATTTTTAGACGGCGGCCATCTTGGATTAGCGATGACCTCCATTTTAACAAATCTGAAAAGGCTTCAACCATGGACCATAACTTTTAAGTTTTGCTACCATGGGCCAAGCGGTTCATTGTAAAGAAGAATTTTGAAATCTCTAATAAAAGAACAACCTTTTGACATTTCGGCGGCCATCTTGGATGACATAACAATCCGATTTGGACAAAAATGTACCAGAGTGATCGCCTCATTGATACCTTCGATTTGATATATAACATGACCATATTCGTTCAAAAATAAAATTTGACCCCACGGGCCACGCCCATTTTTGACCCCGGGGTCACCATTTTAATAATTTCAAAGAGCATTGTACATCGATCATTCCTACCAAGTTTCGTCGAAATCCGGCAGCGGTTCATGAGAAGAAGATGTTTTAAGAATTTACTCTATTTTTAGACGGCGGCCATCTTGGATTAGCGATGACGTCCATTTTAACAAATCTGAAAAGGCTTCACACATGGACCATAACTTTTAAGTTTGGCTACCATGGACCAAGCGGTTCATGTGAAGAAGATTTTTGAAATCTCTAATAAAAGAATGACCTTTTGACCTTTCGGCGGCCATCTTGGATGACATAACAATCCGATTTCGACAGAAAATGCACCAGAGTGATCACCTCATTGATACCTTCAATTTTATATATGACATGACTATATTCGGTCAAAAATAAAATTTGACCCCAATTTGACCCCACGGGCCACGCCCATTTTTGAACCCGGGGTCACCATTTTAACAACTTTCAAAGAGCAATGTACATCGATCATTTCTACCAAGTTTCGTCGAAATCCGGCAAGCGGTTCATGAGAAGAAGATTTTTTAAGAATTTATGCTATTTTTAGACGGCGGCCATCTTCGATTAGCAATGACCTCCATTTTAACAAATCTGAAAAGGCTTCACCCATGGACCATAACTTTTAAGTTTTGCTACCATGGGCCAAGCGGTTCATGTGAAGAAGAATTTTGAAATCTCTAATAAAAGAACGACCTTTTGACCTTTCGGTGGCCATCTTGGATGACATAACAATCCGATTTCGACAAAAAATGCACCAGAGTGATCGCCTCATTGATACCTTCAATTTGATATATGAAATGACCATATTCAGTCAAAAATAAAATTTGACCCCAATTTTACCCCACGGGCCACGCCCATTTTTGACCCCAGGGTCACCATTTTAACAACTTTGGAAGAGCAATGTACATCGATCATTCGTACCAAGTTTTGTCGAAATCCGGTTGGCGGTTCTTGAGAAGAAGATTTTTTAAGAATTTGTACTATTTTTAGACGGCGGCCATCTTGGATTACGTAATGACATCATTTTAACAATTTTGTAATCCCCCTACCTAAGGACCATGACCATGAAGTTTGGTGACTGTAGACCCAATGGTTACCGAGGAGAAGACGTTTGAAAATGTTCACGGACGACGGACGACGGACGACGACGACGGACGACGGACACATTGCGGTAACAATAGCTCACATGAGCTTCGCTCAGGTGAGCTAAAAAATACTGTTTTTGCATTGTTTATATGGCCGTAAAATTTGGGCAGGTTTTGTGAAACAGACAGTAACTATTTCAACCCTACAGACAAAGGTCAATATATGCTAACACTGTAGATCCAGATGAGCAGCTTTTTTCAGTAGAGTTCAAATCTAAAAACAAAACTGTATTTCCTCATGAATAATTATAGTACAAAAACAGTGCTCCAGATAAGAATTAGTAATTGAGTATTGTCACTCCATCATTTCTCAAGCAATTGGGTATTTCAAAATTTTAATTGGGTAAAATAAAATCATACTACTGTTTACATATAGACGGCCCGCCAGGGCATGAAAAAACAACTTTTGATGGCATTTTTTGTTACAAATGGGTACCCATGCTAGTTTATATCTATGATGGGTAAGCTATCGGATAGGGGTGGGTACCCCCTTAAATTTGACCTTTGAATGTCATTTCAAGGTCATTTAGGGTTAAATTAAGAAAAATCAATGTTGAAGATGGAAACACGTTAAATGCTGGTAGTACTATTATTTTTAGTAACAAAAAATGAAAAATAAAAAATATCAAATCAAAATAGCCGCCCAAATAGTGACACTACATGGAAAACCCGACATGTTCGTGCATATGCAACATAAACTAGCTCTGTGTATGGGTTTGTTACTGAATGTCTTCACAAAATCAATTTATATCATGGTATGACATTTAATAAAATAGCATATGAGATCATTTACTAACTTAAATTCCAAGATGGCCGCCAATGATTACATATGTGAACATTTCAAATGAATAACTTGTAAATTGCCACGACTCCACTCCAGACTCGGGATTTATCATTTCAACATTGTTGTTTACAAACGAGTGCTCAAAGTGGGTTATACCTTTCAAAACTGTACGTTTAGATATCGGTCTACACTCAAGTTGGGCTGTTTGGGGGCAGTTCCAATGTCATACATGGGTCAAATCAAGGCACAAAGTTCAGTGTTCCTACATTTCGCTATAATAAGGCATACATAACTCATACACGTAAAAAACAGTGTCGAGCATGACCTGTTATTAATTGGCTATACTATATATTTAGTAAATGAGTCCGGTAATGTAGAAATAAATATTCAAGATGCACGCCAAACTGCAAAATATGCAATAAAATGTAATCTTGCTACGTAGAATAACCTGTTTTAAATACGTTATTTATGTATTTTATACCATTTATGTATGATATGTCATTTACTATTATACAATGACGCGCCCTTTACTAATTTTAAATCAAAGATGGCCGCCGTTAGACACAAATTCACAATGTTCAAATGGTTAAATGTTTCATTGCGATATTTCCTGGGATGTACATGTACATGTTAAGTGAAATACGTTCAAGTTCAAGTTGTGTGTACTACTATGAGACAATATCGGTCATTGTTTTGATCAGTAAATCTGCCCATGAGGTAGTACCCCAAACTACATTTTCAAAGAAGCAAACACAGTGAGTCATTTTCGCAGCTATGGTTAGAGAAATTTGCATATATCTTGCATATGGTTGTCAGACCAAAATGTGAAAAACTCGTTGAATCACAATACAGTTATTCACCTACCAATGTGTTCACCATCAGTATGATCGGGGCAATATTAGATAACCACATACCTAATATGACATATGTATAGAAACAAACACGTGTTACCACACTCCGCTGGATTGGTCAAATATAAATTTAATTATAATTGCATGTAGGCCGCACTTCTAATTTCATAGGTGGTAAATACATTACCATGTGGATTTGCTCAACAATGTACTCTCGCCATGACTTATACTGTTCGCATGTCGGTTAATTCTCATTCATTACAATATATGTACTGTCCAACACACATTAACTTTTGATTAAAATGACGTTATGTTGATTTAGCAGATAATCTTGCAATCACACAATTATTCCCAACAAAGAACATGATAATGTTTTCAATATCCAAACGAAGATCATGCCGAATTATCTCCAAATTAGTGCATTGTCATACTGCAGATAATGACTCATTGAAACATATACCGATTAACAACATCACCGTCAATGTTACGTACTGATGGAGAGTCGTTCTTACGTGTAGATATGGCTTGTTTCTCGTTTTGAGCATGCAATTCAAGGATTTATGAGCGTAATACGATTCCAGTTGTATCATTCGGTGTAATCCACATAATTTAAATTGATGTCTTACATGTGCGGTTTAGCCTTACTGTATTGCAGTTTCCGTGTACCTGATATTACAGCTTAATGCTTCGTTCGACTAGAGCGTTCCCTAACATGAACTGTGCATGATATGCGGAAGCCACTTCATGCATTGAAGAGAAGAAGATAATGTTCACCGGGCGTAGTATGTTGATCATTATATGACCATCCATCCAGACAATTCTGGATACAGCATAGCTCTGAAATAGCGGAAACAAACTAGCTATATAGTGTTTAAACACTTTTAATAGTAATACACACTGCTAAAGAGGATCCTAACACTCTGTTATTTCAACTAATGTCCACAACTGGGTCACCATATTTTGATGAGAGCTACATACATGTATGATCAGATGCGACGTTGAATATTATGATGTTACATTTAGCATTCATCATAATCCTGTGCTAATCTGTCCAAGAAACCACACTATACCCAAACACGTATCTGGAAGTCACATTTAGGAGATGAAGCAACCTGTATATATCTCCAAGTAACACATAAATATTTCTATATATAAGGGAATTTGTTTGCAATTGTGAATTTGTTGTATTTTACAGTGGCTGGTTAATTACAACTACAAGTACAGTGCGTTTATTTGCAGAATATAAAGAGCTACATGTACCTTCATAATGCCAATAGTACAGCAAAACAAAAACACAACAAATGTGACATAGCGAACCATGACAACGGGTAAAGCGGTCTCCAGTCCCGACAAAAAACGCAATTCTTTGCTTCCTTCCAATGGAATAATAGTCAGTACACATATCTAATTATATTGTCTATTATATACGTTCGGTGTGTTGTCGGTTGCGAACACGCGAAGGATAATGTAACGATCAGTGTTTCTCTTCACCGAATTCCGACATGGTTATACCTCATTTAGATGTTTAGCCTTCTGGTATGTGAGGGGGAAATCCTGTCATACCCCATTAAAAGGCAATACAATTAGTGCTAATATGATTACTTTTCGATATGGAACTAAGTGCCTATGGTGTGGTATAGACCTGACATCAGGTCCGGTCATTCTAATTTTACGGCTGAGTATACGTTTTCTTGATGTAAATAGTTAGTTCTGATTTTGGTATTTACCCACATTACATATTGTATATATATTAAATACGGGATGGACCCCGTTGGTCCGGCCTTAAACGACCTTAGCTGTTGATAGGCCGTTATATACAACACTCAATCATTAGATACTTTACAAGATATATATAAGGTTTATGATGCTGGAGGGTGGATAGAGCATATAATAAAAGATGGTGCTAAACGTTAGAAAGTTACCATTTGTAAGGATTGCCATGATGAAATTAGTGGTAACAGATGGTGTGCGAGCTATATCTGCTTACATATATTATTATATGTTTATCAAGAGTGTAGATG
The DNA here is from genome assembly GCA_029237695.1 of Conchocele bisecta. Classification (NCBI taxonomy): domain Eukaryota; kingdom Metazoa; phylum Mollusca; class Bivalvia; order Lucinida; family Thyasiridae; genus Conchocele; species Conchocele bisecta. The sequence goes on from CM055272.1 coordinate 30,131,419, forward strand.
TCAGCCATATTTTATTTTAAAATTATGATTAACTCAGCTGTAAATTGCCACATACCATGTAAGAATTAGCGAGGAAACCTCATACAATTTATATTTTGACCTAATCTGACTACAGACACATTTTGTTTTCAGTTTTCCAATATGGCGGATCTTGAATGTGAAGGCCTAGACCAAAATATACGTATTTCAATGAGAATGTTGTACCGAAATCTACCTAAAACTGTAAAAAGACATCTCATCTTTTGTTTTGTTCGTCTGGTTACATAGATATTTCATTTTATACTTTTCAAAATTGAGTTGGCGGCCATTTTGAATGTGGAGCTCCAGGAAATGCAGCTCCAATTGTCCCAATTTTAAAATATGTTCTGTTAGTTTGATCAATAATAACAAATGAAGGATAACATTAGTCACAAATGCCATGAAAATGACAAGCTAATGGGAAATCTCTTCATTCTCAGCAATAGGCTAAATGAGAACGAAATTAATACAACATACTGTTTTGACAGCCATCTTGTATTTACGAACAGTAACGTTGGGGAAAACGGTATCAATACGTTTGTAAACAATTCCTCTTTCGAAAAATATACTTATTATCAGTATCGCTATTAGAATGGCTTAAATATTAACAAAGATATAACGTACAGCATGATATTTTCTTGTTTCTTAGGCAAATTGGCGGCCATCTTGAATTTCAGACATGGCCATCTTGAATTTCAGACATGTTTTTTCTCTCAATTATTCGGCATTTTCAGAATCCCTATTTATATAGCTACCAAAATAGTTCAGCTGCAGACGGCTATCGATGCTTTTATAAATAATATACATGTACGTGCATTTATATACCCATGTAAATGAGAAATTTTGGGTCTATATGACCTCTAAATCACCTCAAAAATGACCCCTAAAGGTCAATTCTGCGGGGGTACACACCCCTATCCAGCAGCTTACATATCATAGAAGTTGACCATCATGAGTACCCATTTGTAACAAATAATGCCATCACAACTTTATTGGAGACCTTGTATTGGCCTTGTCTAATATCAACAGACAGCAATTATTGAATAGTTTGCTTCGAAATGAAAATATATCTTGGTATTTCAGTAGAATTGTCTTCTTGGAGGCAATTCTAATGAAATACCAAGATGTGTTTTTATAGAAAATAGGAAAAATATGCTATATTTGTGGTCTGTTTATTGTGTTCTGCAGCATGGTAAAGATACCACAACTTTGTTAGTGCTTGTTGATACTCGCTACTTCTGATTTCAATTCGGTTTTTGACAATTTCAATTGGGTATTTAAGCAAATACGCAGCTCATCTGGAGCTCTGCAAAAATTAGTACGGAAAAACGCCAATGTAGGAAATATCGGGATGAACGAGTTAAACATATGCCACAAACTCCATTATTTTCCAAAAGCTAGACTGACCCAAAAAAGATACAAGCCCCATTTCTCCAGTCAGAGTCGCATTACAGGATCATGATTCGGAATCACAGAGCTAATTTAGATACGTCTCAGATGTGCCGCAATCTCCTATAACCATCTCCGTGGGGAGACTAATTCCTTATGTCAATAACCCACGTTGTTTGGCGAACACAACATGTTTGCTCAGAATTGGAAGACATTTCAAAACAACAATCGACATCACGGAAGCTGATGTATTTTGAACATAAGTTACAGTGTTGGTTAGCGATGTAATGGTGTGTTGTCGGGTATAATGCAGATTTACATAAGCAGTTGTGTAAATCATTATTCCATAGTCCTTCCTCTGCTAATCGTCCGCGTGCGGGTAGGTTTTGAGAGTGATTCTATGAAAAAACAAACTGTGTATGCTATTTTACACTATTTACTGGTGAAGTAATATGAAAATTTATTTGGGACTTGTCTAAGTTTTAAATCCGTTCATGAATTTACACTTAGTAAGTTTAATAAGAGTGTTTTCTTATTATTTAGCGGCAATTTAAATTTATGTTAAAAACTTCCTCAACCCTTTGCACACTGCAAAGGGTTGAGGAAGTTTTTAACATAAATTTACATTGGCTTTTTTTCAATGCCTTGTTTGTTTTTTAGCGGATACGTAAGTAGGTTTTGGCTTCATAGAGAAAAACAATGGCATGGCCTTATTGCCAGATATAATTACCAAGACGTGTCGTGTGTCAATAAATGGTCGATGTAGCTGAGGTTGGTTCAAGGACTAGCTCGTATTGTATTCACAGGGAGTGTCCCTTCAGGAGAACAACATGTTGCTGTTGGGCTCTCCACAGGCCGGTTGTGTCGAATTGATTAGATGCAAACTTAATTATATCTGTTGATCAAAAGATGTCCAAAACAGTAATTTTAAGAGGCGTATGGCACGTGTGAATCGGGCATGGTCTCTAATTATGTTACTGGTGAGTCTATTGTGGTTCCTGTGGGAGATTGGGCTCCCATAATTGAGAAACGCCATGTGATTTTGTACCTTCGGACATCTGCGTAATTTCATTAAATTCGTTTACAAAATGGACAATATTTGTTTCAAAAATAAAGTCAAAAGTTGACAAAATGTTCAAAGTACACCATGTAATTTTGTCAACTTTTGACGCCATTCGCGGAAAATATTGTAAATTTGGCGTGTCTCATATATCTACAACACCGACTGAGGATACTGACGTATATATGGTTGCTACGGACTCGGGATAATTGGATGTGGAAAGTTAATGGAAGGGGTCAGTGGAAAAAAGGGGCTAACTCTATTACAAGGTGCATGATCACGTGGTTACAACAACAACAACGTCGCCCACTCCAAAGTAAGTATTATTTGATAGTTTCCTTAATATGCAACGGATTTTAGTGAAATATGGCGCAGCAAACGCGTCTACATGAGCTGCATTTGGTGGTCTATGGAGATTGGCACAGACTTATGTCGTTTTTGCGAAAACGACAGAAGTTTGGGCGAAAATACAGAGACCACCAAATGCAACTTAACAAGACGCGTTTGATGCGCCATATTTCATCAAAATCCGTTACGTAATAAGGACACTATAAAAGAATACGTACTTTGAATCGGTGCTTGTTGTTGTTGTTAGTACCACGTGATCATACATATTGTATTACTACTTACGAGTATATAAGAAATACCTTTAAACATAACACAAATAAACAACAAGGAAACAAAATTCATAATGTTCAATGTACGGATCGCGCTTGTGCAATTTACCATATTAACGGACGTACCAGTGTACGTGTTTAAGCTGCACCCTGTTTTCCATTGGCTGCCATTTCTCTTGAAAGTAAAATTTAATTTAAATTCCATTTCCTTTGTAAAATCAATTAACTAAATCAAATAACGTGTCACATTATAACGTAGCCTGCTGGTATTGCATTTTATTGGGGGGAAATTGCTGCAACCGGAACTTACGTCAACAGACAGCGGGCGATCAGTGTATGGGTGTATTTGCACGCCAGTAGAAGGAAACCATAAACTACGCCCTTGCACAAAACATAGATACAATACAATATATAGCACTACTGGCTGAAGGCCTTCCGACTTATTCTATTATGATGTAAACTAATTAGTTCTGTGTGCCATATGTATTTAGGCGAATAGTATAAGACATAAAATCGCCAAAGATCCGGAAAAAATAAGCCAAAGCTGAATTTTTCACTATTTGTCCAGAATATCATTAGGAGAAACATATCAAAACTCCCCATGAGTCCCACTGGAGCTTAATCCAGAATTCAAGATGGCGTCCAAGATGGCTGCCATAAATTGACTAAGCACATATAGGTGACTATACTGATCACATTTACGTGTAATGTCGCCACATATCGGTGAACAATGCACATATCAACATTTGCAATACTTCTGAGTCGCTTATCCTTCCAAATATCCAAGATGGCTGCCAAGATGGCCGACAATATAAGTAAAAGTTAATTACAATTAAAGCTTCAATAAATTCATATTTGAAAAAATACGGTGTCCAAGATTGCCGCCAATACCTGCTACAATACGTTGTCCAATATGCGTAATAGATGGCCGCAGGCCGCATGTTGAGCCAGCCGATGGTTTTGAGGGTGTATTGATGGTCCCAATTCGTAGTAATCATATCAGGCAGGGTGTACGCAAGTGGTTAGGTATATACGGTACTTAAAAGGTTTAATTTAAATTCAGAAAAATGCAATGTAATTTGACCTTGACATTGGTTCTGCAGGCCAATTGGAAGTGCTACAGAATGAAAGTATGGATGGTGACAAAACAAAACGTTTGAGATTTACAGTAGACGCGACCTAGCATTGCACATATTTTAACTTTAACAGATAATTTTGTGAAAACTCTATACAACGCAATACAATTATGATTAAATAAATATAAGTGATTTGACAACTTTAGATTTCGGGCTAACTCTCCCACGGACGTACAAACGACATTATGATCGCCATGTCTCGCTTTCAACAAGTGGGCTCGACATACAATAACATTAGCATCTGTCTTTCTTCTGGATTTAATTATTCATATTAACTGTCATTGTCATAACATACAGCATATTGAAATACAACATAGTATGTAAGATCCATTTAAATAAATTTGGCCACCAATATGGGTGACAAAAAATGCTACTTAATATATTGTATTATTCAATAAAAAAAATGTGCATAAATTTTCATAAATATCTTCCCTTTACCGTATTACTATTATATGTGAGTACATTGTAAACATAATGTATATATTTCCTGTGAAATAAATAATTATTCCAGGTGAAAGATGTGTCGCCTGGCAGCCAGCCATGTATGCCTACCTTCATTGTATCGTTTTTGTATGATATTTCGGATGTTATATTTTCAGCTGTATATATCTGATATAGTATACTACTTGTGTTATTAATCAAACGTCAGGTAGCATGGTCTTCTCAAATCGTTACTAGGGATATATTGTTTACAATGGTGCACGTTATGTAGTATAAATAATGCAAATGGATTTACGAAAGTCAATAAAGATATTAAATTAGTACAAATCCTTTAGGATAAAACACAACGGAACTTTCAAACACATATAAGTGTGTAACACACTATCAAGGTCTCATAACCTTCATTTGATGTTTACAACTGAAGTTTAAAGAGTCACCTGTCCGTAGGAACAGTTTTATACTATCTGTGGTATGTTGGCTGGGATCGGGAGACAGCTATTGTAATGATGCAGTTCATCCTTACCAGAATCGCGATATCATGATTTGTCCCTATTGTACATTTTTGGTTGTCTGTATTTTCAGAGTTGAATCCGGTTATCCCCATTGCAAGAGTAGTAAGATTAGTGTAATCCAATAACTTTTAGGGGCTAGGACTAAATAACTAGTGTGTGTTGAGGACCTGGCTCCATATCCGGCTTTCTAATTTGAGGGCTGCATATATATTTACTTGATGTAAATACATGTATACAGTTCTGATTTTGGGTTCCCCCTTTTATGGTGTTTTACGGGATTTACCCCTATTGACAGGTGTCTAGAATGACGTTAGCTGTTGACAGGCCGTTAAACATAATTAATCAATCAATATATGTTCCTAGCATTCTAGCACTCCAAAAAAGGTTAATGTTACATACAATTTATATATGTTTTATTTTCCCTTTGGTTTTCCCCAAAGTCATGCGTCAGATGTTATGCGGCATTGCGTATTGCAGCAAAAGCAGTATGAGTACTATTTGATTCAATCATCACTCTAGACAGGGGATAGATATATGATCAATATATGTGATTACATTACTATTCAGCATGGGATTAATACCGTGGTGGTATGTATACACGTTATACTAGTTCCTGCTGATGTCAACAAGTGGAATGTGCAACTTGTTAGAATGTGAATCCTACATTTATATGTTCGATACATTATTGTTGATTTGGTAAATATGGTCATAATGCGTATAACATTGTAAAATAAATGGATATTTCAAATGGCAATACTCGATCAAGCATGTGTGTTTATCCGTGCGACTGATAGCATAGTATAATGTAGCTGCTGCTATCACCGCACATCTGAAAATTTTACTAGTATGCTGCCCGTCTCATACACACATCGATTAACGATTACATTTCATGGTACCTTCATACGTGGGTTAGACTTCCGATAGTGATAGGTACTTGTGATAAAATGTGAATGGGCTGAACGTTCCAGCAACAGCTAATGTCATCTAGGGATTATTCTTGTGAATGCACTGATGTGTTGTGTAAACGTTGCTGATAATTTTGCTATTTGCTATTTTAGCAGCATATTCATTCAAGTTATTCCAGTGAAGGTATTATTTTCCGAGTATTGGTGGTTATTGAGCCTACTTACTCACACTCGATATACCAGACCCAACACATGAGTACCTTGAATATGCTAGATAGTACTTTTTGTCACATTATTATAAAATATAACAAAATATGTATTAAATGAATGGCTTAATTTAAATGGTAGCGCAACATACAGCCAACAAAATTGTCATTGCGCATGACCGGTAATAAGACCTGGATTGTATGCATGCAGTTACGAACGTAATTATGCTTCAGAATGCCTCAGAGAACTAACTATCAATTTAATACATGTTTCAAGCATAAATAACAATAAGTTTTTCACCACCCTGTGCTGATTTGCGTGTAATTTTGCGATATTTATCTAACTTTGGTGGCCATCTTGAATATCAGTTTACATAGTATAATAAATAAAATATGCATTAAATGTATTGCGTAGTTTAAAATATCACCTTATAACCCATATAAACAATTCAAATATAGTAATTAGGATTAATGCTATATATTGTAAAAACAGAATTACGCCACTTTGTGATATTTCTCGCAATTTGGTGGCCATTTTGAATATTACAGTACAGTAATATAATACATAAAATATGTATTAAATGTGTAGTTGAAATGTCTCGTATTAACCCAACTAATACATTCGAATATAGTTATTCCAAATATTCCACATGTTTGCTCAGTTTAGAGGGTTAAGAGATGTTGGCGGCCATCTTGGACGCCATTTGGATTGAATTACTTCTCAAAATATGGATTAATATGATTAATTAGTTATATTCTGTCTGTTTTGTTGCATTTTGTTCTGACTGGGATAGCGGATTTTGCACTAGTTTTACATTTTTGTCATTTTGGCGGCCATTTTGGAGGCCATCTTGGTTCCTGGATTAAGCTCCAGTGGGATTCGTGGGGAGTTTTGATATGTTATTACTAATGATATTCTGAACATTTTCTGAAAAATTCAGCTTTGGCTTATTTTTTTCCGATCTCGACCCTAATACTCTTCGCCTAATTCGTATAAAACATACCGGGTATGGAAGGTGTTCCAGCCAATCTACCCTTAGATATAAGCCGAATGAATGAATAAAAACACTACTTCACTGTATTTCTACTCGCATAAAATAGTTCCTTCTGTGCGCTGCATCAGTGTATTTCTACTCGTATAAAATAGTTCCTACTGTATATCTACTCGCATAAAATAGTCCCTTCTGTGCGCTAGATCACTGTATTTCTACACGCATAAAATAGTTCCTTCTGTGAACTACATCACTGTATTTCACTCGTGTAAAATAGTTCCTTCTATGTGCTACATCACTGTACATGTATTTCTACTCGTATAAAATAGTTCACTCTGTGCGCTACATCATTGTATTTCTACTCGTATAAAATAGTTCCTTCTGTGCGCTACATCACTGTACATGTATTTCTACTCGCATAAAATAGTTCACTCTGTGCGCTATTTCACTCTGTGCGCTACATCACTGTACATGTATTTCTACTCGCATAAAATAGTTCCTTCGGTGCGCTACATCTCTGCATTCTCGTTACTTGAACGCTTCTAATTTCCCCCGAGGGGAGGCTGGGTGTAACATTATACAGTAATGGGTGCGAAAAGCAAGAACAAATAAAACTGAAAGTGACAAAAAGGGAATATATCTCTGTTCTTGTCACAACCAATATTATACCAAGAACGTATTTCAATACAAAATGAATTACAGGGCATACGGAATATTGGGATATAGAAATTGTACAAGTCCCCGGGCGGTCATATATGGTCATAACTTAGGGGTAATATGGCTTGCCAATTTGGCGATAGTTGGCGGAAAGGCTACAGCACGTGGTTATCGTTTGCTCAGTAGCCGATTTCAGCAACATTGCAAAGTATACTTTTCTAGCAAAGTATACTTTGAAGGAGTAACCATTTATTTTCCCGAAATGCATTATGTCATATAGAATTAACGACTGCATGTATTTGATGATTAAAAGCATGCAGAATTATTATACTGAATGTATTACATTATCACAGCCATGGCTGTGATAATGTAATAAATTCAGTATAATAAAAAATAATAAATTTATGAAAAAATTGAAAATTTCTCCCTCAAAGTATACTTTGCTAGATAAGTATACTTTGCAATGTTGGTGAAATAGGCTACTGACACTTTTACAACATTGCAAACGAATATCCGGAATTCATAGCCGACACATAGAGCACTTTCTTCCGGATCCGGGAGAAAGTGCGCTTGAAGTCGGCTATGGCATATGGCTGATACCAAGGTGCATGAGCACGTGGTTACAACAACAGCAATTACTTTAACTTCCAGAAGCGCCTCCGATTCAAAGTACATATTCTTTTATATTGTCCTTATTATGTAACGGATTTTTATGAAATATGGCGCATCAAACGCGTCTTGTTAAGCTGCATTTGGTGGTCTCAGTATTGTGGCCCAAACTTCTGTCGTTTTTGCGAAGAATCGATTTCCGTATTTACTGGCAATACTGACACGGAAATGTATTCTTCGCAAAGACGACATAAGTGTGTGCCGAAGTCACGAGACCATCAACTGCAGCTCATGACGACGCTTCGCTGCGCCATATTTCATAAAAATCCGTTGCATGTTAAGGAAACTATCAAATAATATTTACTTTGGAGTGGGCGCGCTTTCAACACTTTCAGCCATTGTTGTTGTTGTTCTAACCACGTGATAATGCACTTTGTAATACGCTCTTGGTATAATATTGGATGTGATTGGTTGCGCCTGTACCACAGGCGAAATTGTTCATATGAGTGGGTCACAGGTCACAAATTGCTTCGGGAGTAATCATTTATTTTTCCTGAAATGCATTATTTCATATAGAACTAACAACTGCATATATTTCATGATTAAAAGTATGCAGAATTATTATACTGAATTTATTATATTATCACAGCCAAATTGGCTGTGATAATGTAATAAATTCAGAATAATAAAAATTAATAAATTTATCATAAAATTGAAAATTTCTCCCTCAAAGTATACTTTGCTACTAAAGTATACTTTGCAATGTTGATGAAATCGGCTACTGGTGCCAGAGCATAATATTGCTCTCTGTGCATACTTGGGAAACCATGCTTATACAACATGCAGTGCTGTTGTAAACTTTATTACACTCTTGCAAATTATTTGCACGGGTTTCGCAGTGAGAGAAAACCGGTAATCAACTCATTACAAATAATACACCGTGAAGAGAATACCCGTAATTGCGCGGCTGTTTTCATGGAAACCACGAGCTACCATGCAAAATGTTTAATTTGTATTACAGTCAAAATAAAGTTATTTGAACATTTGGAAAGGGTCTCGACTAATTTAGAATGTTAATCAGATTTAACACATTCCAAACATTCACTCAAATATATCTGGCTCATATAAACAGCTGAGTAATTTGGATTTCAAAAAGTTTACATGACGTCACATTTGACGTCACAACACGTAACGTCAAAACGCGGGAAAACACTTCATTGTATAACTATTCATGCGCACATCACAATTAATTGATTATAATCTCAAAAATAGACTAAATGTGCATATATATCCGCCGTGGAAGTGTATTAAATAGATATTCCATTGTACATGTTTGAATAGCGTGTCCGTCGGCGTCCGTGCAAGCAACTCGTTCGCTACGCTCACTCTTTGCTTACGCGGAAGTCGACTCACACTCGTGTATTATTTCCCGCTATTCAAAATGTACGATGGAATATCCTCTATTTATTTATTTTACAACGATTACAAACAAGCACGCAAGCACGGTCTCTGTGCAATAGTTCCTCGGGTCGTCCACAGCAACGAGGGGCAATATTTTTGACTGTCATACTACCGTATGCAAAATATTGTAATGCTGGATAGCAGTTAGTTTTTTGCACGGATGTCGCTGGTGTCAGTTATTTACCCCGTCATCACAGTGCGTATGTGTCGTCAAACACGGTGCTGTGAAACATGTTTGATATCCTGTCAATACGACCTAATCACTGCGTATGAATATGTGCGGTTGCTGGGGTTATTTTTCTTGTTGCATGTTAAAGCCATTTGTATGTGTTGACGGGATAAATAGAATAGTAGGTTATTGCCGTGAATGGGAAAAAATATCTGGCGCGGCACGGAAACGGGATGTGCTCGGCAGAGCCTCGCCCATCCCGTTTCCTGAGCCTTGCCAGATATTTTTCCCATTCACGGCACTAACCTACTATTCTCTATACATACACTACCAGTCGTATACGGGCAACACTGTCAGAATTGCATTAGTCTGTGCCAGGCAATCAAATTGACGCCACAATGAGGTTAACCCAGAATGTTCAAGTTGCATACGTGTGACTTGTGTAACCTTATTATTGGTAGTTGCGATCGCACAAAGGTCCGCCAGCAATACCCCAGACAACAGAATTATGGATACGCTACGTACGAGATATAGCGTCAGTTATGGCAAGCCAAATGCACAATGATTCCTTAACCCTTTCACCCCTAAGTAACTGAATGGGCTGCGATATGTTAATTTTGCAAACAATCCAATCATCGCAAAATGATTTGCAGACTATTCCATTTATAAAAAGGGGGTATTTGTTGTTCTAAGAAATATGAAAATTACTTTCAAACAGTACAGATCCTGATGAGACGGCTCGTTACGAGCCGGCTCATCTGGATCTGCACTGTTTGCATAAACCGATATAGCGGGCTTTCGGGTTCAAAGGGTTAAACCATAGTTTGGAGCTTATACCCTAGTTTAGGCTCTCAAACCCTATTTTGGGCTCGCCAAATGCACAATAATTCACTAAACTCCAGTTTGAGAGTCTAAACCATGGTTTAGGCGCTCAAACCGGTTGAGCAATTATTGTGCATTTGGTATTTTGTCTTGTCTGAACACTCACACAATACTGCAACGTTTCGACCTCAGCCCTTTTCATCAAGGAATTACAGTGAAACCTCTCTAAACCGGACACCCATTCGTATGTGTCGTTTGACTTACAATAATGTTCGCCCAAGTAAATAATTACGTGGCGCTGGAGTTATCTCCCGTGTCGCATCGATCTTGATTTCTAAAATAAGCAGTACTTTCCGTAAACGATTCCGAAAGTTGTGAGAGAAAAAATCTGAAAGCATGCTGAAATTTATTTTGCTTTGAAATTTTTGACGTCAACTATGGGAACTATCGTTTTTGATTTCGCAATCAAAATCAAACTCGCTGGGACACAGACAGGAGATGTCGCCGATGGAACGTGCCCAATGGCCCTACGCCAATATACGGCTTAAAACAATACTCACGTGACAGTGTAGTCGTAGACTCAAACAATCCACAGCACAAGGATATAAGTATACTACATACATAACATACACGCAACGTAATGGGGGAATTTCACTAAATACAAGCTTCTATAGGCGCATATGACGCGCCGTTATAATAAGGGGAGCTTACTGCTACATGTGTCAAATATAGTCCCAGAACTGCACTGTTTACTGACTGAGTGGAATGGTAATCGTTTCAACAGTGTATACCATGTTGGTCATGTTTCCAAATAGTGTATATCCTGATGAGACGGCTCGTAACGAGCCGTCTCATCAGGATCTGCACTATTTGTGGATATGCTGTTCTCGTTGTTTTCTCTGCAAAATCATCGCTGTCTGATTAATGAAACAGTCTTAAAATTAGCATGGAAGGGTCATTGCCAGTTATTTTGGGACGGAATGGATGCCAGTTACTACTGTAAACATTGTTTTCAACGGTTATAAGTATCTCGATATTCATCCGCTAACCATGGCCTATAGTGGTCAGGGAGTGGTCATTAGGCTCAGTTTTGTCATTGTGGTTCAGTTCTTTATTTAAATAAATGATAAGAAATTGGCAGAATTGCAAACTGCATTTGACAAGATTTGTACACTTGTGTTCAAGCGCTAGCAAGTGATATGGCATGGACAAAATGGTTTACTTGTGTGATTCTTGATAAGGATATTAGTGCAAATACTAGTATGTGTTCGCTTAAAGGTCCATACCCACTCGGTAGGCACAACATTTTTTTTTATATCAGAGACATCATCTGGGACATTTTCTGGCAAAATCAGCATTCATTCACCATTACCACACGTATTGATTGGCATTATTATACATTTTATATCAGACGTAAAGTTCCACACGTGATATCAGGAGCGACAACCGTGTTTCCTTAGAATGTTAACGGACATTACTATTTATTCTCTGTATTTATTATTTGGTGTGGAATGATCATACTTTATTTATGAGTGACTAAGAAAGAGGAAACATTTCACAACATTCGAAATGACAGTCATGCTCAGTGATAATCATACTTGAGGAAAATATAAGTCGGAGAAATTGGAATATCTGCTTTGAAAATAGCCAAATAAAATAAAATTCGATATCGATCAGCAAAAATATGTCAAAATATTTGGCCAGTGTGGGGGTCGAACCCACGACATTCGCGTTATTAGCACGACGCTCTAACCGACTGAGCTAACCGGCCAAGTTGGAAGTTTATCGGCTACAGTAAGATAGTAGTGAACCGTAATAAGCCATTAGTTTCGTATAACGTACGAGTTGTACTGTATAAAGATGAATAAGTCTTAGTGCAAGTCATATGTGTAATGTCGATTTATAGGACTATCACCAATGTGGAGGCGGGGCCATTCATTTGGTCACCTGCTCACGATATTCCGTCTCTTCGTTTCTACACCGCGGTTTTCATTTTAGTCAGACACTGGTGTAGGGGAAGTAATCGATAGTCGTATAATTCGTCATCGCTTATTTCCCTTGACGCTACTCTCTCGCTCACATTATTTGTTATCTCCCATGGCCGGTTAGATTTACCATGTTGTTTTTATTTTTACTAAATATTTATATGTATAATAGTATTTATATGTGCAAAATGTATTGAATTGCCAATAATCTAGCGAAATATACAAATTACAAAATATACGGTTTGCACCATATTGATTTTTATTTGTCATCTTTGTAATATACTTAGTAACCATCAGGTATATTCATTTTACTGTGTTTAAGATGCCAGGCCTTGCAAGACGAGATGACGGAAATACGAAAACTATATTATTGATACGTATACCCCAGGCCTAGCCGCCTGACTATCAATATATTTATGCGGGTTCTCTCGGGAATCTTTTACAAAATTAAAATTAAATATAAGCGTCTATAAATTCATAGTGCAAATGATCGTGACGTCATTTTCACGCATGCGTAAATAGCTGGCCGTCAATCGATCGGCCAGTGCCAGTGGCCGGCACATTGTCTTTTTTCACGGAGCGTTACAATGGATTTGACAACTCAGAAAAATATGTCAAGTGTGTCTCTCTACGTCAAAGGGTTGGATAGGAACACGAGAGATATTTCTCAAAGATTATGTATGAAAAAAACTCTAGATCGCTACCAGACACGTTCCAGATTCCATAGAAAATTACTCTTTTAAACATGTTATTTTGTTATGATACGATGATCGAGGTCGTGTCCGACCAAACTTAGAATCCTTGTTCATATATATATATATATATATATATATATATATATACATATATATATATCTATATATATATATATATAATATAAATATATAATATATATAATATACTAAATATAGAGAGAGAGATAGAGAGAGAGAAGAGAGAGAGAGAGAGAGAGAGTTATTTACTGCAAACTAAGCTTCCTTTAACTTTATTTGTACAAAGGAAGAATATTTAATTCCACATTTGGTATAAAATATTTGCGATGTCATTTACGGAAAACATATTTAACTTTGGAAATCATTGTCATGTGGTCATAAATGTCAATTGTGGACTCGCCACACTACATGTACATGGATTATCGATTTACATATCGATAAAATTGCATACATCACGTGACACCTGTAGATTTCCGAGAGATTACGGAAAAAGCCGATATCACATAATATAAAATATAGAGAATAAATAGTAATGTCCGTTAATATTTAATGAAATACGGTTATCGCCCCTGATATCAGTTTTGGAAATTTACGTCTGATATAAAATGTTTAATACGTGTAATGCCAGTCAATACGTGGGGTAATGGTGAATTAATGTCATATCTACAGAATTTAAAAACTATCTGTCTCCCTATATTATAACCTGGCATTTTGTGCCTACTGAGTGGGAAACTTTTCTAAATATGTACTTTTTTATGAGGCACCGACCAAAAGATTATAAAAACACTTTAGGGTCACTTTAGGGTCACCATAAATAATTATACTCTCAGTATACGTTAACTCCGATAATCCGGGAACTACTGTCTGTTTCACGAAAGCTGCCCAAATTTTACGGCCATATAAACAATTCAAAAACAATATTGTTTTCGATAGTATTAAATTAAAGGAAAATTTAAGAATGAGCCTTCTTTTTATTTCGTGAAATTTGGTCAAATATTGATTTTATTGCGAAAACAAAATTTCCCCATGTTAAATCCCCATAGACATCTTTCACGGAGTGAAGATGTCTATGGGGATTTAACATGGGGAAATTTTTAGAATTTCAGAAATACTTGACCGATTTTTAAAATTTAACTTTTGTTTTGTTAGTTAGATCATTTCGAAGCTATCTAGCTAGGTTTCGGAGTCGATTTCCAAAAAAAATAGTTTTTTGACTCCTCCCACATGTCCTCTACCTCTTTTCCCCCCATGTTAAATTCCCATAGAGAAATAAATTTTTCGTAATAAAACCAATATTTTACCAAATTTCACGAAATAAAAAGAAGGCTCATTCTTAAATTTTGCTTTAATTTAATATTATCGAAAAAAAGATTGTTTTTGCATTGTTTATATAGCCGTAAAATTTGACAGCTTTCTTGAAACAGACAGTAGTTTTGTCGCTCTTCTTTGAACATTTTCCATGGTTGTGATGTCTTTCTTTTTATAGGGATTCCATACTGGGTTTTCGTATTCCAAATGCGGTCTCACTAATGCGGTATATATAAAAGGAAGAATATTTAATTCCACATTTGGTATAAAATATTTGCGATGTCATTTACGGAAAACATATTTAACTTTGGAAATCATTGTGGACTCGCCACACTACATGTACATGGATTATCGATTTACATATCGATAAAATTGCATACATCACGTGACACCTGTAGATTTCCGAGAGATTACGGAAAAAGCCGATATCACGGAAATTGCCGACTGACCATCACGTATTGGTCAGCTGAAATTGACCATGTGGTCACTATGGATTTTGTCCAGGTAAGGTGGCCGCGAAAGTTGGATAATTTTATGGTAAATACAAGTAATAAAACCATGGGCTGTAGCGTTATAAACCAATACATCGCCTGGATAATATATTGGGGAGTTATGGTAAAATAAATAGGTTTATACATGTGGTGCTGAAAATGATGTTTGATGTGATCGATGGTTACTAAGTTATAAATATGTTTTTATTGAAAACACATAGCATTAATTTACGGAAGCCATGGCGCGCCGTGTCAGTATTTTGGCTCTAGAACGAAGGAAACATCATTTTGAGGGTCTACTGTCTGTTTCACGAAAGCTGCCCAAATTTTACGGTTATATAAACACTTCAAAAACAAGATTCCTTTTGATAATATTAAATAAAAGGAAAAATTTAGAATGAGCCTTCTTTTTATTTCGTGAAATTTTGTCAAATATGGTTTTCATTGCGAAAAAAAAAAATTCCCATGTTAAATCCCCATAGACATCTTCACGGAGTGAAGATATCTATGGGGATTTAACATGTGGATATTTTTTTGAATTTTAGAAATACTGGACCGATTTTTAAAATTTAACTTGTTTTCTTAGTTAGATCATATCCAAGCTATCTAGTCAGGTTTCGGAGTCAATTTCCAAATTTTTTCGTTTTTTTGACTCCTCCCACACTTCCTTACCTCTTTTTCCCCCCATGTTAAATTCCCATAGAGAAATCAATTTTTCGTAATAAAATCAATATTTGACCAAATTTCACGAAATAAAAAGAAGGCTCATTTTTAAATTTTCCTTTAATTTAATATTATAAAAACAAATATTGTTTTTGAATTGTCTATATAGCCGTAAAATTTGGGCAGCTTTCGTGAAACAGACAGTAGGTTGAATTTAATTTCTGGGGGAGGGACCCCACAGCCCCGCTTAATAGTCCGCCATGACAAAATTCTATTCACTTCTACGGACCTGACATGTAACAAAGACAGCAGACAGGATAGACTATCGAATGTTACTGCGTATGGGGACACATCTGTAGCCTATTTCATCAAACTTGCAAAGTATGCTTATCTAACAAAGTATACTTTGAGGGAGAAATTTTCAATTTTAGGATAAATTTATTATTTTTTATTATACTGAATTTATTACATTATCACAGCCATTTTGGCTGTGATAATGTAATAAATTCAGTATAATAATTCTGCATCCTTTTAATCATCAAATATATGCAGTCGTTAGTTCTATATGAAATAATGTATTTCAGGAAAAATAAATGATTTCTCCCTCAAAGTATACTTTGCTAGAAAAGTATACTTTGCAATTTTGATGAAATCGGCTACTGGCAAAAAGGACTGAACGGCATGTGCGACCATCATAGCTCCAGACAATCCTGCTAATCAAGTAGTTTATTTATGTAGTAACATGTAGCCTGTTTCTAGCAAAGTATACTTTGCAATTGAGGAAGTAATCATTTATTTTTCCTGAAATGCATTATTTCATATAGAACTAACGACTGCATATATTTGATGATTAAAAGTACGCAGAATTATTATACTGGATTTATTACATTATCACAGCCATTTTGGCCGTGATAATGTAATAAATTCCGGAAATAAACATTTATATATATTTATACTAAAATTGAAAATTTCTCCCACAAAGTATACTTTGCTACAAAAGTATACTTTGCAATGTTGGTCCAGAAACGTTGACATGTTGGCAAGATTAACGCAGACGGTGGTGTAGGCGTGTAAGAATTGACGTCAAATATATAAAGTGACGTCAGTAGCCGATTTCACCAACATTGCAAAGTATACTTATCTAGCAAAGTATACTTTGAAGGAGAAATTTTCAATTTTATGATAAATTTATTATTTTTTTATTGTACTGAATTTATTACATTATCACAGCCATTTTGGCTGTGATAATGTAATAAATTCAGTATAATAATTCTGAATACTTTTAATCATAAAATATAGGCAGTTAATTTTTGTTAGTTCTATATGAAATAATGCATTTCGGGAAAAATAAATGATTACTCCCTCAAAGTATACTTTGCTAGATAAGTATACTTTGAAATTTTGATGAAATCGGCTACTGGACAATAGAGAGAGTTATGATGCCAGCAACTCAAGTTCGCATATGTACAACGTTAAGCTATTCAACGTACACCTTAGAAAAATATTATTTTTTTTTGTATGAATTGAGAATTCCTGATAAAACTTATTTAATCCTAAAATGACAGCAGATATTACCGCATGTTTTATGTTGCACATCTGTCGGGGGTTGTTTGTTCTTTTACACCAGGACACCAAAACATCATTTTTGGTCAAATATTTGTATTTGACTATTTATTTCAATCCTGTTTTACGTGACGGTACGGGAGGTTTTGCAGAGTGACGTGTCAGTAGCTACAGGGATGAGCTCTGTAGTATGGTTGGCAACGTTACTTGCCATATAGGGGCACTCAGGTAACCTCGATGAGTGCTTTCAAACCGCATGGTTCACTATCATTACTATATGGATATGTCTACACGTGCCAGCTCGTGTCAGCACAGTGGTAGAATATTTATTATAAATGACGTCATCTTGGAGTAGAATTCAGAGCACGTTGATTTTATTTAATTAATTAATTCATTACGTTAAAAGTAATCCAGAGCCCAGACAAACGATGGGTTAGTTCAGCTCGCAAAATGGCAGATAATTTGTATTTATTTGAAACATGGTCCCACAATCTTTAAGCGTCTTGCGTTTTATTCTTGCCAAGAACAGTAACTCTTGCAAGCACCTGTCCAATTAGCGCCTCCAACGGAAAGCTTGCTTAGCAACATATGTAAATCGTGATATTGTACGATAAATAACGCATCTGTTTGCGTGATATTTGAATTTTATGCAGAATGGAGAAACTTCAGAAACAGAAAACTGTTCTGGACGGCCACTCGCCCGGTAACACTGAGACTAAACGCGACAAACTCGGCATTTGACATCTGTGTCATCAGTTTTCGTGTTCAAATGCAGTTCAAATGCACCTATTGACCTATCTATTCTATCTTCTGGTGTAATTATATTCCAGCTGAGCATTACCTTAACATAACAGCAGATCCCAACAACATTCACACCCACTACAATACTGACTCGTATCGGCCAGTACCGACTATTATAAATACTCATTTTCCTCCACACAGTATCAGTCTGGAATTCCCTACCATAAGTTACCATAAGTTACCATAAGTCGACTTCTGGAAGTAGGCTATCCTCAGCCTCTGACTCCAGCTCTTCGTTATTATTACTGTCGCGTCCGGTTGCGATTTGCTCCTTATAATTATACAAAATTTCTTGATTTTTCCAAAATTTGTCCAAACGTCTCTCATAGGAGGGTACTGAATTTGCACTGATAACACTGTTTGGGAGAGAATTCCATGTGTCTATCACCCTGTGAGTAAACGAGTATTTTCTAATATTTAGTCGTGCCCTTGGTTTGAATAACTTCTGATTGTTTCCTCTGGTCGAATTGTTGTATCGTAAGTCAAATATTTTCTCAGGCGGAAAGTCGTATTTTTCATTCAGGATTTTGAAAATTTCAATCATATCTCCTCTCAAACGTCTGTATGCAAGTGTTGGTATTTTCAGTGTTTTCAGTCTCTCAGTATACGTTAACTCTGATAATCCGGGAACTAGTTTTGTTTCTCTTCTTTGAACATTTTCCATGGTTGTGATGTCTTTCTTTTTATAGGGATTCCATACTGGGTTTGCGTATTCCAAATGCGGTCTCACTAATGCGGTATATAAAAGCCTGAATGTATTGCTATCTTAATATTCAAATGATCGTCTTATTACACCTGCTATTGAGTTTGCTTTGTTGACCTTCTCTGCTATGTGCTTCTCAAATGTCAATTTGTCATCAATGACGACTCCCACATCCTTTTCTGACTGACTTTTATTCATTGGTGGATATCCAGCTTTCAAACTGTATTGCCGTTCTTCTAGTGTATTCTTTCCAATTGACATGCCAATAGGGTTCCAACATTACCAACAGTTCCACCTGGCAATCAGACAGCTTGAACATAAAACCGCTGCATAAATCCCAGCTCTATTTTTACTTTGAAATCCGTAACACTTCTGTATATACTGCCTCAATCTTTTACTGCAACTGTTACCAACAGGTGTTCAAGATTATAGATAGGTAGGTGGGTGGGCTGGTAAGGTAGGTAGGTTGGTTGATTTGTGCCCAGTTAGCTTGGTTGGTATCTAGTACAAGTACAATAAACCAGAGGTCCTGAGTTCGTGTCAGGATACGTACCATGTTTGTCCCCCTGCCGATGTGTGTGCTGGAAGTTTTAAAATATTTGGAATATCAAGTGTCAAATTATCCATTTTCTCGGTCATAAACTGTTTTTTTCTTCAACAATGGAAAGCTATCAGTATCAACATTGACTTGGTCATGCATGGGGTGTTAGTATAGTAAAAGTTTGCCAGTTCTCCCAAGCTACTCGACCTACCCAGGATGACAACACATGGTCAATCAAAACTGGTGAAGCCTTATAATACAACTTACTAAAAACATTTTCTCGGTCATAGTTGCGTGCGATAACTCTGCAAAACTGTTATATCGTCCTACTACTAGCATAGTTACAGTTCCATCATAGCCTTCACCTGCAGAGTAGCGAATCAGATCTGATTCGCTTCTCTGCAGGGGAAGGCTTTGGACGGAACAGTGTGTATGCTACGGACGGTATGGGAGTTTTGCAGAGTTACTGCCTGCAATTGTCATAAAGAATGCTTATTTATACAACTTGTACAATTTGTTGCAGCGAACAGGTATGAGTTGCTGTGTGTGGAGAAGATGGCCCGGGGCGACAGTGGGCCAGACCAGGAAAAGATAACTGTCGCCTTTGATGCCCTCGACTCCCTCATTCCGGGACTGGGCGTCTACACGAGAATCTTCAAGAAGCTCAGGGATGATCTGTTTGGTAGGTCAATGACCCAGCTACATGTACACTACATACAGCTGAATCTCGTTATCTCGATATTGTTTATCTCAATATACTTGCTTATCTCGATATATGTCCCAGGTCCCGGCAGAATTCCCTATATAGATCATATTTTACTCCTGATAACTCGATATCGGATATGTCGATATATCGGTTTAGTCGAAGTGGAAATCGAGTCCCGATAGTATGTTTCCTTCACATTTGTATTCTGATATGTCGATGCGAAAATTAAGCGCCCGGCGCCGCCAAGTCTGAATCGGCGCGATTATCTCAGGTAAGTTTTCACACGTCTATAGAAACCAAAGACACCGCCGCCGCTAAAATGCGTTTAAAGTTGCATGTCCAGTTAAAGCAGTTTACTTAAAACCATAATTAATCAATTAAACTTAATGTGATATCAAATCTCTTTTAACAGAAAAATGAATTAAACGGTGTAGCAATAAGTAAATCGTAGATTAGTCATTGAAGTGTATTACATGTGTGTTGAAAATCGCTCGTTTACACTAGCTCCATAGCTGCTAAAAAACATAAAACAAATTGTGTCTAATTCACTGGAAATTTTAAGAAGCATATTTCATATATTTAGTAACATACGCATGTGCATTGTGTAAAAAGAAAGTGAGCAATTTATGAAAACCCGGAAATAAAATAAAGAGGCATTTCTGAAGCGCTTTTGTTCGGATTTGTTTTCGAGAAATTTGGCGAATTGTCATCTCGAAGTTCGGATATGTCGATATATTTTTACCAGTCCATTTTACTTCGCGATAACGAGAATGACCTGTAGTTGATAAACTGCTGTTATGTGTCTTTTGTAGGGAATTATAGATGCCATAAACACATCTTAGTAGGAAGGTAAAGCAATCGGGTTGGCTTAATTATGGCAGCCATTTTGAATTTACAGTCATATATTTCCAGTATAGCTCAGATCAATATTGATATCGTAAACATTTACAAACAGCTTCCAATATTTGAGTGTAAAATACTTATATGTGGCTGTGACTGGAGAAATGGTTCTATGGGTTTTGCGACCAGTGCAGAGCCAGATCAGCCTGTGCATCCGCACAGTCTGATCAGGATCTGCACTGTTCGCCATTCCATCAATGAAACACCTGTAATGCTTCTAACATGCAATATAGATTGTTATCCAGCTTCACGGGTGTGCTATTTTATCAGGAGCTACACAGGTCCAGAGCTCCAGATAAGGAATTAGTAATTGAGTATTGTCACTCCATCATTTCTGAAGCAATTGGGTATTTCAACATTTTAATTCGGTAAAATAAAATCGCACTACCAAGATGTGTTTTCATGGAAAATAAGAAAAATATACTATATTTGTGGTCTGTTTATTGTTTTCTGCAGCATGATAAAGGTGCATGTACCACAATTGTTTTATTGCTTTTTGATACTCGCTACTTCTGATTTAAATTGGGTTTTTGGTAATTTTAATTGGCAGCCATTTTGAATTTACGCAAATACCTGGTATGCAGCTTATCTGGAGCTCTGCTGGTCACAAAGCACGTAAACCCCAGTCTCCAGTCACAGCTTCATATCATTGAATATCTTTGAAAATTTACCAGAATGAATATTTTCATTTTGCTAGTGATTATTAAGTGAAATAATCAAAATTTAACTTTCAAGCTATAAATGAGATGGCTTGATAGACTAGGGGTTGAACATTGGACTTCCCTACCGGAGTGGGTTCAATTCCCGCTATAGGCATGAAAATATACTTCGTAGTATTTCCATCCCACCGGTCTGTCGGATGAGGTGGGCAGTTGCAGAGCTCCAGTTAAGGTGCGTAATTTGACCAACTTGGGGTGAAATTTTGTTAGTTTTTCATAAAAAATGGCAAGTTGGGAGTCCTTTAGAATCGTCTCATTGAGACGATTCTAAAGCACTCCCAACTTGCCATTTTTGATGGAGAAATAAAGAAATTTACCTCCAAATTACGCACCTTAACTGGAGCTCTGAGTTGGTTGGACTTCAATACTGTACATTGTGGGTTCAATCCCCGCCCTAGGTATGAAAACCTACTTGATAAAACATGTATTTCCATCCCACCAGTCTTTTGAATGAGACTTGAAACAGAGACCAATCTCTATATGACCTTAGCAGGGATGCCGCTGAGGGAAATAAAAAAGATCGCCACTTCAAAATAAAAAAAAATAAATAAAAAAAAATAATAATTTCTTTTTTTGTTGTTTTTTTTCTCGGAAATTGTAATTTTTTATCGCCAATTGTTTATTTTTATCGCCAATTGCGAAAGTGGCGATCGCCAGCGGAATCCCTGCCTTAGTTGTTGCTGGGAAGTTAACCCAATCATTTAATAGTGAAATTATCACTATTTCCAGACGCTGTGTATAGCGATGACCTTACCACACAGGATGGGGAAATTGTGAAGATTCCGTACTTCGTGCACATCACCCGCAGACAGAACCAACAGACTGAGCATATGGATGAGTTGGAGGATCAACTGGATATTGTGAAAAAACGGTAACTGTCATCTAGACTGTGATAATGAGGGAAGATAATTGTACTTTGTGAAAAAAAAGGTAATCAGTGGTTTCTATGATGTCTTAAATGTTCAGTATAAGATGTTATATGCCTTACAGATGGTGAACATCATGGAGTTTGTTGCATGTTCAATGGTATCATTTCTGAGATTGATAAACAAGGGACATATATTGTAATGGATTTACTCTATAGTTGGACCAGAAATCACTAATTGTAAAACACAGTGTTGTGAAAAGGTTGTTGTATGCAACAAATAGAGAACTATTTACTTTCTAGACAGACTATTAACCCTTTAAACACCACAGGCCTGTATCGTGGTATTGGCAAATAGTGTAGATCCAGATGAGCCGACTAGTCTGAAAATCAATTTATTACAATTGGATTGGTCGGAAAATGAACATTTCAAAATCAATTTCAGTTACTTAGGGGTGAAAGGGTTAAACCTTTTGAGCATGTTCTATAAATGTGCACTCCAAATACTGCAGTGTGATTGGCCAGGACTGAGTTCTGTCTTGAAAATTGGAGTACTTGCTTAGACTATTTTTGTCGCGCCCGCTTGCGGAAAGCGCGATATAGTCGGCCGTTTGGCGTACGTACGTACGTACGTGTGTCCGGTTAAAGTTTTTGGTTAAGTTGTTTGGTTAAGTTTTTTGGTTAAAGTTTTTGGTTAAGTTCTTTGGTTAAAGTTTTTGGTTAAGTTTTTTGGTTAAGTTGTTTGGTTAAGTTTTTTGGTTAAAGTTTTTGGTTAAGTTTTTCGTTAAAGTTTTTCGTTATGCTATATCTCTGCAACTCCTTTGCCCATTACCTTGAAACTTCACATGGGTGTTGATCATCATCTATATTTTCATTCTACCCCCTCCCGTGCGGCCCCTGTGCCCAATGTCAAGGTCAAATTACTTTGAAGTTTTTGGTTAAGATTTTTGCTTAAGTTTTTTGCTTAAGTTTTTTGCTTAAGTTTTTTGGTTAAAGTTTTTCGTTATACTACATCTCTGCAACTGCTTTGCCCATTACCTTGAAACTTCATATGGGTGTTTATCATCATCTATATTTTCATTCTACCCCCTCCTGTGCGGCCCCTGTGCCCAATGTCAAGGTCAAATTACTTTGAAGTTTTTGGTTAAGTTCTTTGGTTAAAATTTTTGGTTAAGTTTTTTGGTTAAGTTTTTTGGTTAAAGTTTTTGGTTAAGGTTTTTGGTTAAGTTTTTTGGTTAAAGTTTTTCTCTGCAACTCCTTTGCCCATTACCTTGAAACTTCACATGGGTGTTGATCATCATCTATATTTTCATTCTACCCCCTCCCGTGCGGCCCCTGTGCCCAATGTCAAGGTCAAATTACTTTGAAGTTTTTGGTTAAGATTTTTGCTTAAGTTTTTTGCTTAAGTTTTTTGGTTAAAGTTTTTCGTTATACTACATCTCTGCAACTGCTTTGCCCATTACCTTGAAACTTCATATGGGTGTTTATCATCATCTATATTTTCATTCTACCCCCTCCTGTGCGGCCCCTGTGCCCAATGTCAAGGTCAAATTACTTTGAAGTTTTTGGTTAAGTTCTTTGGTTAAAATTTTTGGTTAAGTTTTTTGGTTAAGTTTTTTGGTTAAAGTTTTTGGTTAAGGTTTTTGGTTAAGTTTTTTGGTTAAAGTTTTTCGTTATACTATATCTCTGCAACTGCTTTGCCCATTACCTTGAAACTTCACATGGGTGTTTATCATCTTCTATATTTTCATTCTACCCCCCTCCCGTGCTGCCCCTGTGCCCAATGTCAAGGTCAAATTACTTTGAAGTTTTTGGTTAAGTTCTTTTGTTTTTTGGTTAAATTTTTTGGTTAAGTTTTTTGGTTAAGTTTTTGGGTTAAAGTTTTTCGTTAAAGTTTTTTGTTATACTATATCTCTGCAACTGCTTTGCCCATTACCTTGAAACTTCACATGGGTGTTTATCATCATCTATATTTTCATTCTACCCACCTCCCGTGAGGCCCCTGTGCCCAATGTCAAGGTCAAATTACTTTGAAGTTTTTGGTTAAAGTTTTTGGTTAAAGTTTTTCGTTATACTATATCTTTTTTTTTAGTGTCCATGCCTCGCCACAAGGCGCGACTTGCAGGCCGCGGCCATCTAGTTAATTATGACGCCAGATTGTTTGAATGAAATCAAACAGTTGTATTGGCCGAAACTCAATCAATCAAGCTTCGTGATTTTGAGCATGAGATTGGAGTACATGCTTAGAAAGTTTTACGTAATCATGACACCAGATTATTTGAAATAAAACGAAACTCGATCAATTAATCTCCAGATTTTGAGCATGATGATGCGATTGGAATTACTAAAAACTGTTACTCAATCATGACACGATGATTGTTTGACTTTGAAAACAATTTGATTGGCCATACTTGACCAATCAAGTGTGATATTTGAGTACATGTTTAGTAAGTTCTATATCTTTTGTGTGGCCAGATTGTTTGAGAAACATAAGCAGTATGAGGAACTGCAGCGTCAGAGCGACGATCAGCGACAGACGATCGAGGACCTGGAGCAAGATCTCAAGAACTCGCAGAACACTATAGTTGACAAGGGCTCGGAAATCGACAGGTAATAAATCAACTGCCGGCTGAGAGCAGGTACCTTCGGACAATGATCATACATTCAGATATGATCGTAACTGCTGTTGAGGGGCACTAAAACCCTGTTTGATTGATTGAATGGCGACCAGTGTAGGTTCTGATCAGACTGTGTATATGTGTTGGCTGATATGTGACTGTGACTGGAGATATGAGGCTGTTGGTTTTGCGACCAATGGAAATCCAGATCAGGCAGCAGTCTGATCAGGATCTGTATTGTTCGGCCATTCCATCAATGAAACACCCGTCATACTTCTAACAAGCAGTACATATTGTTATCAGGCTACAGCTGTGTGCTATTTGTCCAGGAGCTACACTAGTCACAAATCCCCTGAGCCTCATTTCTCCAGTCACAGCCACATACGGGTCTATGCTGGTCACATTCCTCGTAAGTTAAAAAAATTTTAAATAGCCCATATAGACGTATTCAATATTATTATCTTCTCACCGATAGGCAAGAGGGGATATTGCGTTCATCGATGTATGTACGTGTGTGCATACATACGTACTTTAGTAACACCTTTAATTTTTTATAACGTAATAAACGCTTCCTCGATTTTGATAATATTTTGCCAAAATATGTGTCTAGGGATGGTGCTTTGTTTTGCATATGACCCACATCTGAACACCGAAGGTCTCTGAGGACTTATGTTCACCTTGTTTGTAAGTTTGTTTTGTTTTTGTTTTTTATTAAATTATTATTAGTATCAAGGCAGCCACCGAGGGGATTAGCTTAGTGATAATTATGCCCTTGCTGGCCAAGGTTATATAAATTGTATCTTTCCACCCAGTTGTCTGTCAGTCACGTTTGCATTAAAAGTTTAGGTCGTCTATGTTAACTGCAAAAGTAATAGAGATTACGGTAAACTGAATTGTCATATGCATGTTTATCATCATTAATATGTTCACTCCATCATGTGGCTGCTATGCCCATGGTGTAGCTATTGCAATGTTTGCATACAGATTGATGTCTGTTGTGATTTTGGTGCTGCATACACAAGCTGTTTTGTTCACTTGGTGATTTAATCTACTAATTAATTTTCTATGACCTAAAGATGAAAACTTTCGCAGGTTGGAATATGAACTTCAGAAGTTACGGAATCAGTGGGAGCGAGAACAGCAGCGGTTTGAAGGCGACATCCACGATTCAAATGTACGTATAAAATACAGCGGTATCCAGAAGTAGCCAAGGTGTCCAGTTTGAGAGGTTGCACTGTAATTCAGTTGTATGCTGTAACTGTTTAGGAAATGGATAGGAATTCTGAGGGTCGCCAAGAAATTCATTCAGTTTCACGGTCGAGTCTGATAATCTTGATATCAAATGACACCAACGTGGTATTCTATTTATCAGGTAACATGTTATTATACTGGGAAATGGAATGTGTAACATTGTTTTTGTTTGAGTCTGTGTGTATTTAATCAAGGAACAGCTAGGAATTTGATAAAACAAATCTCTTAGTGGATGTGCTGGTGTGTCAACCGTAGAGAGCCTGATGATCTATGTACTCACTCGTACAGCTAACTTATCAAAAAATTATCACAAACTCTTAGTCTGACAGGTATTTAGATTGAATGGTGACCAATATAGACCATGGCTGATCTAGGCCTATGATAATAAAACTTTCCAAGCATGGTCTCCAAATTGAGATGTTCATCACACGTGTTTGGCCTCTGTTATTCTCACTGTATGTAGCAGTACCAACGGATGGCAGGTGGGGGGAGTATGCGATGGGTAAGTTAACGATCAGGGTTCATCCTTACCGGAATTCCGACTGGAGACCTGGTTTGGCCCTCACATACGTCTTTGGCATTTTCTACGTGACAGTTGAATCTGGTTATACCCCTTATGTGACTATTACGATTATTCGTAATCCTATTTTAGGGAAGGGGCCAAGTGACTTTGGTGTGGTATGGACCTGGCACCAGGTCAGGTTATTCTAATTTCAGGGCTGAATATATTTTTTCTCGATGTAAATATTCCGTTCTGATTTTGGGATTTTCCCCCAATGTAGCAGGTTAAAACGGGATCAAACCAGTTTGCCCGGCCTTACATGACCTTAGCTGTTGATAGGCCGTTAAACACCAATAAACAAACAAACCAACGAAAGCCGAAATACGCCGAAATACGCCGAAATACGCCGAAATACGCCGAAATACGCCGAAATACGCCGAAATACGCCGAAATACGCCGAAATACGCCGTACGCCGAAATACGCCGAATGCCTGTGCTTTGTCTCGTCTCGTAATGCGCCATCTATTTCTGTTTCCCAGGAAGCCCTGGCCGAGAGCAAACAAGAAATAGAATTCCTGTCCAAGTACAAGAAAGGATATGATGATCTATATTACGGTAGGTGGTTGGTAAACGTTATATCAATGCTTAAATCTATGTTGTAATTGAAGGGGTCAATGGAAGAAGGGGGCTAAGTCGCTTATGGGAAATAATTGAAGGGGTCAGTGGAAAAAGGGGGCTAAGTCCATAAATGACTTAGCCCCCTTCTTCCACTGACGCCTTCAATTAACAGTGTTTCTGTGCTGTGTTGCTACCCTGTCATGCACATTTTTCTCAAATGTTTTTCGTCCGAGTATAACGTTATATCAATGCTTAAATATATATAGTAATTGAATTGGTCAATGGAAGAAGGGGGCTTAGTCGCTTATGGGGGAAAAATTTAAGGGGCCAGTGGAAAAAGGGAGCTACGTCCATAAGGGACTTAGCTCCCTTCTTCCACTGACGCCTTCAATTAACAGTGTTTCTGTGCTGTGTTGCTACGCTGTCATGCACATTTTTCTCAAATGTTTATCGCCCGAGTATAACGTTATATCAATGCTTAAATCTATGTTGTAATTGAAGGGGTCAGTGGAAGAAGGGGGCTAAATCGCTTATGGGGGAAAGATTGAAGGGGTCAGTGGAAAAAGGGAGCTAAGTCCATAAGGACTTAGCCCCCTTCTTCCACTGACACCTTCAATTAACAGTGTTACTGTGTGGTGTTGTGTAGTGTTGCTACGCTGTCATGCATATTTATGCCCCACGATAGTGGAGGGGGCATTTAGTGTTACCCTTGTCCGTCCGTCCCGTCCGTCCCGTCCGTCCCTCCGTCCGTCCGTCCGTCCGTCCGTCACGAAACTTTAACGCTGGGGTAAATTTGGCCTCATTTATTATCAAAGCGATATGTGGGGCATCCGTGTTCTATGAACACATTTTCTAGTTATATATCAAATGTTTATCGCCCGAGTATACCATTATATCAATGCTTAATCTATATTGTATTTGAAGGGGTCAGTGGAAGAAGGGGGATAATACCATAAGGGACTTAGTCCCATTCTTCCTCTGACACCTTTAATTATCAGTGTTGCTGTGTGGTGTTACTACGCTGTAATGTACCGGTACATTTACATATCCAATTTTTTTCCATTTTATCACGATAGTTTGAAAAATAACATGGGAGTGTTCATTCCAGTTACTTAGGGGTGAAAGTGTTAAGCTCCATTCATGCGTACAATCAATCAGTCACTCTTTCAATCAATCAATCAACCAATCATTATGTTTCTAGCTTTTCTTGACCAACCAGAGGAGGACACACCAAAAAAGAAGAAGCCAATTGTTTCTACAAAGAGGGTACGTTCTGCCATCAACAATCAGCAAAATTAATTAGATTTAAATACTCATTACAACCATAGTCTGCTGTTGCTGGCAATACCGTACACCTTTTATGAGCTGTCGGCCCTCGGGGGAAATGTGTGACCAGTGTAGATTAATTTCTGTAGCCTATTTCACCAACATTGCAAAGTATACTTTTCTAGCAAAGTATACTTTGAGGGAGACATTTTCAATTTTAGGATAAATTTATTAATTTTTATTATACTGAATTTATTACATTATCACAGCCATTTTGGCTGTGATAATGTAATAAATTCAGTATAATAATTCTGAATAGTTTTAATCATCAAATATATGCAGTCGTTAGTTCTATATGAAATAATGCATTCAGGAAAAATAAATGATTACTCCCTCAAAGTATACTTTGCTAGAAAAGTATACTTTGCAATGTTGGTGAAATTGGCTACAGATGTAATCATAACCGATCAGCAGAAACAACATACAGTTGTTTCAATGTCAACAAGGGTTGGCCTGGATTACATTGTGCAGTTAAGCTGGCTGATATGTGACTTTGCAGTAGCCTATTTCATCAACATTGTAAAGTATACTTATCTAGCAAAGTATACTTTGAGGGAGCAATTTTCAATTTAAGGATACATTTATTAATTTTTATTATACTGAATATATTACATTATCACAGCCATTTTGGCTGTGATAATGTAATAAATTCAGTATAATAATTCTGCATCCTTTTAATCATCAAATATATGCAGTCGTTAGTTATATATGAAATAATGCATTTTGGGCAAAATAAATGATTACTCCCTCAAAGTATACTTTGCTAGATAAGTATACTTTGCAATGTTGATGAAATCGGCTACAGGTCACCAACATCTTAAGGCCCCTGTTTCTGCTTTTCAAACCCGTTGTAGAACAAAATACCCTTGGAAGCTGATAATTAAGCTGTCTGTAATTCTTTCACGGTTATTTTGAGAAAATTATCAGCTACAGATATGAGGATGGCGTCTTTGGCCCAAGGTGTATAAACATGATTTTCCTGGGTATCTATAGTATGCGTCATTGTATCAAAATTGCTTCAGTATAATTATTCTGGTCGAAGAAAGCCTAAATAAAAGGTGTGCGTGTTCGGCAGTTGTCAGACATTTGATTAGGCATCTTATCTCGGTCCATTGACTCGTTTATTCACCAAGTAATTAATACCAATGTACATTACACACCATATGCAGTCATGAATGGTGCTTTTTGTGCAAGTGTATGCATGATAGTCACGTCTTGGGCCAAAGTTTAATGCAAATGCATTGTAGCTTGGCACGCATGTTGAATATGCATGTATTTACTTCACCATTGTTTGTCGTCGTGTGATAAATATTTTTGTGTATTATATTGTATGCCTATTGCTAAATAAAACATTACATTACATGATTTTTATCTCTGGCAGGCGAACCTGATCACGAACATAGAGCTGGCCCAGAAGTTGGAGGAACAGATCATGACTGTGCTCAACACCGCCGTCGAAGGTAACTGTGTATGGAATTTGTGACCAATGCAGCTCCCGATCACATAGTACACACTCCTGTGGCCGGGTAACGATCTATATTGCTTGTTAGAAGCTTGACGGGTGTTTCATTGATGGAATGGTACACAGTCAGATCTGGATCTACACTGATCACAACACCCATAAGCCCCATTTCCCCAGCCACAGCCACATATATACTCTGTGGTGTAGTTATGTAGGACAGGCAAATTTGATGACAAACATTCAGCTGGCCCAGAAATCATGACTGCCCTCAACATGTCCGTCAAGGGTAATGGTATACCAGCCATCCAGCTGAACTGAACATGGACCAATTTACATGCAGAATCCATAAGAAAATGATGTGTGCCCAGACCTCTAGATACGGCATGTCTTATGCATTGACAGACAAAAGTGACGACTACAAAGGGTCTACAAAAATGTTTTTATTATTAGTTGAGCTGAAAAAAATATAAAAAGTTTGTATAAAATATACCCAGGGATTCCGCTGGCGATCGCCACTTTCGCAATTGGCGATAAAAATAAACAATTGGCGATAAAAAACTACAATTTTCGAAAAAAATAAAAAAATATTTTTGATTTTTTTTCGAAAATTGTAATTTTTTATCGCCAATTTTTTGAAGTGGCGATTTTTTTTATTTTCCCCAGTGGAATCCCTGTATACCCCTTGTCACAAATATGCTGTGGTATAACAAACGAACACCATTTAGTGTCTATTTTATATTGCCAAATTAATTGCCACATAAATTGGTTGGAAGTCGATCATATAGATTAACTTCCCTTAGATCAACTTAGTTAAACCAAGCAACGTAACGTCAAAATGACAAACTCACCCAACTCTAAAACTGATGGCCCGGAAGGTAATTCTAAGGGAAGTTACTCATGATTTTCCAACTTCAACCTATTTATAGTATTGTGTATTGTGATGGTGTGTCGCATGCTTGCAGAGGCGGACAATGTGAGACATGCTTGCAGAGGCGGACATCAAGAACTTCAACAGCTCAATAATTATGTTATGCATTGTTTTAAAGTCACTCTTTTTATTGGAAGGTGAATTGGCAATTCTACATCTTAGTTGGAAGGTGAATTGGCAATTCTACACCTGAGTGGAAGGTGAATTGGCAATTCTACAACTAAGTGGAAGTTGAATTGGCAATTCTACACCTGAGTGGAAGTTGAATTGGCAATTCTACACCTGAGTGGAAGTTGAATTGGCAATTCTACACCTGAGTGGAAGTTGAATTGGCAATTCTACACCTGAGTGGAAGGTGAATTGGCAATTCTACACCTGAGTGGAAGTTGAATTGGTAATTCTACACCTGAGTGGAAGGTGAATTGGCAATTCTACACCTGAGTGGAAGGTGAATTGGCAATTCTACACCTGAGTTACTATAATTATGTTATGGTTCGGTAGTTGCTAACACATTTCTGCGAGGGATTTCGGTAAATAACATATTATATTATTTGCATTAAAATTACTTTGTTGGACCATTGTCGCACATTATTGTTTATTTCATGATGCTATTAGTTTTTGTCGCGCCTATAGTCGGCGCTTTTTCCGTCGTCGTCGTCATCCGTTTTTTTGTAAGGCAAATGCGTTAAAAGTTATTGTTTTTTCACAATGTCTCTTTAACCCCTTGCCAGACTTTCATAATATTTCACATCAATGTTTGTCTAGGGATGATGCTTCATTACGCACACACCCACATCCAAATTCTGAAGGTCAAGGTCATTTATTTACTTTTAATATTCACCGGTTTTGTAACAGAAATGCGTTAAAGTTATTGTTTTTTCACAATATCTCTTTAACCCCTTGCCAGACTTGCCAGACTTGCCAGACTTTAATAATATTTCACATCAATGTTTGTCTAGGGATGATGCTTCATTACGCATACCCCCACATCCAAATTCTCAAGGTCAAGGTCATTTATTTACTTGTAATGTTCACGGTCAAATGCCTCGGCAGGCGCGACACCGCTTCCGTGGCGGAATTCTTGTGTTTACATGCATGCATTATTTCACAATAAGTAAAATACAGCAACTGGTCTTTATTTTATAACAATAAATGTATTAGACTGCGTGCCGTGTGTTTGCAGAGTTTGACAAGTTCATGGAGGAGCACAAGAACGACCTTCAGGCCATCGAGGTGAAGGACGACATCACCGATGCCGAGTTTGAGGCCCAGGAGATCGACATCGACAACGCTGATCAGCAGGTACATTTGTATTTATAGAGGCAGCTGTGAAAATGTATCACTAATAGCAACTATTCCTTTACCGTCCTGGGGGCCGTTTCACTAAACTTTGTACGACTAAAATGTTTGTAAGTGCAAATCTAGAATCGTCTGGAAATTTCAATTGATGGATAAACATTTATTGAGCATAGGCTGCATGCAGCCTATGCTCAATAAATGTAAATCCAGTAATTGGTTACAAGAAAACATTGTTAATATGAAATTTACAGACTATCATAATTTTGCACTTACGAACATTTTTGTCGTACGAAGTTTAGTGAAACGGCCCCCAATATACTGTCAACTTTTTACAAGCCTGTGACTGATAGAATCAAATTTCATGATTAACCATTTCACCCGTAAATAACTGGAAATTGTCATTCTTTAATGAGCAAATGTTCACGAATTTCAGCTGGAGTCTGTACAGCAGTGGTTTAACCCTTACTACGCTGAATTAATTTTTTTCGTCTGCTGGAAATGTTTTATTTTCAATATTTCTCGATAAAATCCTGTTCTGAAAGCGCATGAGAATCGTCTCCACTGGAGACGATTCTCATGTGCTGCCAAAACAGTTTTTTGTTAAGAATTAAGGCAAAAATGATAAACAGCAGACGGCAATTTTCGTCTCCCGCGTAATGAGGGTGAAGAATAAAATAGACGACATGCCAACTATCTTGTGAGTACATAACAATCAGCCCAACTCCCATCATTCCTGGTTTCAGCTGGAGTCGGTCCAGGAGCGATTTAAGAACACGATCGGCGACATCTCCAATGAGTTGTTGCTGTTGAAACAACACAGCACGATGTTGATGGAACAGCTACAGATCCTAGAGGAAAACCACCCAACCATCGTGTGAGTGAACAACCCTCCATCTTATGTTCTGCTATAACGCCTACAGACTGCTGTGGTGTGGGCAACTACACCCTACCATAGGTCGTCTGTTTGGTGAACAATACTCAATCTCCTGTTCTGTACATCAAAATTGCAACATTTTTTCTAGCAAAGTATACTTTGAGGGAGAAATCATTTATTTTTCCCGAAATGCATTCTGTCATATAGAACTATCGACTGCATATATTTGATGATTAAAAGTATCAGAATTATTATACTGAATTTATTACATTATCACAGCCAAAATGGCTGTGATAATGTAATAAATTCAGTATAATAAAAATTAATAAATTTATCCTAAAATTGAAAATTTCTCTCTCAAAGTATACTTTGCTAGAAACGTATACTCTGCACTGTTGGTGAAATAGGCTACTGTTATAAGCCTACAGACTGCTGTTGTGTGGACAACTAGACCCTACCATAGGTCGTCCGTTTGGTGATAGATGGAAACAAAGCAATATGAAGTCATATTTTAGTCATATCGCATTTGCTATGAAACATTTGTCAACTTTCAACTTCGTTTACCGAAAATATCGTAAATTCTGTAAATATTTTTTCATGAGATTTCACATGGCTTTTATCATCTTCAAATGTGCATTTCAAGGTGTGGCTGGCAGTATACTGTGTCCCAATTAATTACCTGTGAATGTTTTAGCATTTTAAAGTGATGAGAAGAGTAAGATTTATTATTCCCTCGCCGATAGGCACGAGGGGATACAGCGTTTGTCGATGTAGTATATAACACCTTTCATTTTTCAATAATATATGAACTGCTTCACCAATTTTGATACTCTGGCCACAAATGACAATGTGTGTCATGGGATGGTGCTTTGTTTTGCCTACGACCCACATCCGACAGCCCAAGGTCACTGAGGACTCACGTTCACCTTGTTTGTAAGGCTTTGTATAAAGGCAAATGCGTTAAATTTTTGTGTTTTTTGTTTAGCCCTTGTAAAACTTTCCATTATGATTGCAGGCGCAAGGGAGACAGACTGAAGATCGTGGATACAGTATCCAAGTCAGGTAAGGCCCATAATGCCACAGATAGGTGACATGGTTGTGAACTTAGATACTCTGTATGACATTAACTGTTCCGTGCGACCAGTGTATATCCAGATCAGATCACCCTTGTTGGGATACAATATTTACCGTATTTATTCTAATAAACGCCTCCGGGGCTATGCATTTCATGGGGACTAAAACTTGGAAAATAGAATCAAAATATGTTATTTTCATTAAATCGTTTTTGTCGCGCCTGCTTTAGCAGAAGTGGGACATAGGCATAGCTTTTCCGTCGGTGTCGACGTCGGCGGCGTCAACATTTCACGTAAAGTTTTTGCGTTTAGCTCAGTTTCCAGAAAACTATAAGTTCTTTGACCTCCATACTTGGTATACATCAACACTGTGGTGTAACCATCTCACACAGAGGGAGCCCATGTGACCTTGACCTAGTTTTCATGGTTCACTGACCTACTTTTCACATGCATTCAACGTTAAGGTTTTGCGTTTAGCTCTGTTTCTAAAACTTAACGCTCAGGTTAATTCATTGTTACTTCTGTTTCCCTCAATGGAATACTTTAATATTCCATACCTCAATGGAATGCTTTAATATTCCATACATGCATTTGTAATAACATCCCGCATCATTCTACAGAAAGCCCATGGTGCCCGCTAACCTCAAAGGTCAAGGTCACTGACTTAGAAATTTTGTGTTTGGAAAACTTAACGCTCGGTTTAATTTATTACAATTTCTGTTTCCCTTGATGGAATGGTTCGGTATACATCAACACTGTGGTGTAACCATCTCACACAGAGGGAGCCCATGTGACCGTGACCTAGTTTTCATGGTTTATTGACCTACATTTCACATGCAGTGAATGTTAAGTTTTTGCCTTTAGCTCAGTTTCCGGAAAACTATAAGTCCTGTGACCTCCAAACTTGGTATTCATCAATACTGTGGTGTAACCATCTCACACAGAGGGAGCCCATGTGACCTTGGCCTAGTTTTCATGGTTAATTGACCTACTTTTCACATGCATTCAAAGTTAAGTTTTTGGATTTGGCTATGTTTCTAAAACTTAACGCTCAGGTTAATTCGTTGTAACTTCTGTTTCCCTCAATGGAATGCTTTAATATTCCATACATGCATTTGAAACACCATCCCGCATCATTCTGCAGAAAGCCCATGGTACCCGCTAACCCGAAAGGTCAAGGTCACGGGCTTAGAAAATTCCGGGTTTGAAAACTTAGCGCTCAGTTTAATTTATTACAACTTCTGTTTCCCTTGATGGAATTCTTTAATATTTCTTAGGTGCAAAATATAGCAACATCCGGCATGATTCTACAGAAAGCCCATGGTGCCCGCTAACCCCAAGTCAATGTCACGAGCGTAGAAAATGCTCAGTTTTTAAAACTTAACGCTTGGGTTAATTTATTGAAACTTCTGTTTCCCTTGATGGAATGTTTTAATATTTCATACATGCATTTGTAAGAACATTCTGCATCATCTGCAGAAAGTTCATGGTGTCCGGTAACCCCAAGGTCAAGGCCACGGACTTCAAAAATGTCTAGTATATAAATTTAGCATCGGTGCCAGGAGATACATGTCGTTGGCGGCATTCTTGTTTGTGTTTAGCTGTGTTTGTTGGAAAATAAGTGTTTTGGTTTCAGTTTATTATTCCCTCGCATAGGGATGCAAAAAAGTTGTCTGTTCGTCCATCTGTCCGTCTGTCAATCACAAAAATTAACATTTGGATTAATCTCCATTGATGGAATGCTTTAATATTTCATAGGTGCATTTGTAAGATCATCCTGCATCATTCTACAGAAAGCGATGGCATGAATGTTTTGTTTCGAAAACTTTACACTTCATTATAACTTCTCTTTCCCTCAATGGAATGCTTTAATATTTCATAGGTGTATTTTTTAACAACATCTCACATCATTCTACAGAAAGCCCATGGTGCTCACTAACCCCAAGGTTATTAAAAGCTCCTTATGTACTATCAAACTGCGCCAGGCGGGACATCATGCTCCGCGCAGCTCTTGTTGTATGTGAATATAACATGTTTGGAATGCAAATATGGGATGGGGTTACAATTAGGGTTACAATTAGAGAGGGGGCTACTATTAGAATAAATACAGTATATACTATTGCTCGGTGGTTTAGTCTGGTTGCTTGATGAGCACTGCTCGTGCACTTCTCACCTTGCACAACTAGACAGACTGTGGAGAAATTTGTTGTAGATAATATCCACTGCATATGGTGACAAGCAGGCACTTGCAAAACGTAATTTGATAAAGACAAACAAAATTGTATGTTTTATGGTCTAATGTTTTATGCATCAATTGACTTTAACTCATTGCATGAGTGGTGAAAATAACAGCCAACATTAGGAGTATTTTTCTTATTTCTCTCTGTAAATATGTCTTGGAATTTTATTAGAATTGAGTCAACATGATATTTACAGGGAGAAATAAAAGAAAATATACTGAATTTGTGTCTGCTATTTTTTAACTATTTATAGCTCACAAGTTTCCCAGCATGCAAAGAGTTAAACCGACATTTTATATGATTTAGCAGAATTTATATTGTAATTTTTAGTGACATATGTGTTAAAGTTTTGTTTATTCAATAACTTGTTTTATTGGCTTAGTGATAACGATGCCCTTAATTGTTTCCAATTGAAATGATTCTAAAGTGCTGCCAATCTACAATGTCATGCATGCGTACGTTTATAGTAACACCTTTCATTTTTCATTAGCCTATGAACTGCTTGATAATATTTGGCCATAATGTGTGTCTATGGATGCTGCTTTGTTTTGCATACGACCCACGTTCGACCGCCCAAGGTGAAGGTCACCTAGGACTTATGTTCACCTTGTTTGTAAGGCAAATGCGTTAAAGTTGTTTTCATTTATTGAATAACGTGTTTTATTGTCAAGGCTGCCAGTGAGGGTACTAGATTAGTGATAATGATGCCCATGTTTTCAATAGAAACGATTCTAAAGTGCTGCCAACTCATAATTTTTACAAGGAAAATAAACAGAGGACTATAATTCCAGCACAAAAATATTTACACCATTCCCTAACATTTGATTGGCCCGTAGCAAGTCTCTGTCCAAAATTTATATCCCAGTAAACTCCCACGCCGAACTACTTTCTAGAGGTGCGCTGTCAGTGCTGTCAATGTAAACAAATGGCTGCCGTCTGTCAAAATAAACACATTTTCTTGATGAATTTATTTCAAATGCTGGAATTATAAGGAATGAATGGCCTTTTTGTGAATTTATCGGGGATATAAACTTGGAAAAGTCGCGGGAATACTGGACGAGGCCTTCCGGCCTTCGTCCAGTATTCCCGCGACTTTTCCAAGTTTATACTTCCGGCCTTCGTCCAGTATTCCCGCGACTTTTCCAAGTTTATACCCCGATAAATTCCACAAAAAGGCTATTCATTCCTATAATACATTTTGTTTAGATTCGATCCTTTCCGCGGGTCTCGGTGACGATGAAGACGATGACGATGACTCAGACCCATTCATCCCACAGGAGCGCGTGTTCTGTAAATATGCTGCGATGCTCTACACCAGTAACAACCAGGGACGATCATTCGAGGAGTTCAAGGATGCAAAATACTGCGCCAGCTGTGGGGAGAAGGTATGTCATGGTGCATTGTGGGTAATGGAGAATGGGGTGCATTATGGGAAATTTTGAATGAGGTGCATTCTGGGTGATTGAGAATGGGGTCCCTTTTCAGAGATTGAGAATGGTGCATTGTGGATGATTGAGAATGGAATGTATTATGGGAACTTGAGAATGAGGTGCATTCTGGGAGATGGATTATGAGGTGCATTATGGGAGATTGAGAATGGTGCATTATGGGTGATTGAGAATGGGATTCATTGTGGGGGAAGGTCAAATGTGTGAATTTGTTACCAATTTAAATGGACAATAGGCTGTCAAATCATAGAAGTCAATCATTTTTTAATCGGGTAATTCACACATGTCCCATCGCTAAAAGTAAATGTCTTCTTGATAGAGTATATCCAAGAATTTCTTTATTTCTCATCAGAAGTATATGTAGTGACCACCATTTGAACCGTCTCGCCGAGACGGTTCAAATGAGTGGTCACAACATATACTTTAGTTCAGAAATAAGGAAAATAGATAGAGAATAGTAGGTTAGTGCCATGAATGGGAAAAAATATCTGGCAAGGCTTAGCAAACGGGATGGGCGAGGCTCTGCCGAGCACATCCCGTTTCCGAGCCGCGCCAGATATTTTTCCCATTCACGGCACTAACCTACTATTCTATTTATCCGCTACAAATGGCTTTAAAATGTAAAAAAGTAACCCTAGTCACCTCATATATTCCTACGCGGTGATTAGGTCGTATTGACAGGATATCAACAAAAGTTTCACGGCACCGTGTTTCACGGCACATACGCACTGTGTTGACGGGATAAATCCACATTGTAAGGATAAACATTGTGGTGATCGTGTTCCAGACGGTGATCTGCCCCCACAAGTTGCCGGGAACAGAGAAGGTGTTCCCGGTGCCCATCCACTGCACTCACCTGAAGATTGTACGCCCCATGGTCCGCATAAACAAAGAACTCATGAGGTAATCTGTCTGTCGGGACAATGTAATTTGTGACTGTGACTGGAGAAATGGGGCTTATGGGATTTGTGACAGTGTAGCTCCTGGTCAAATATCACACTCCTGTAGCATGATAACGATCTCTATTGCTTGTTAGAAGCATAATGGGTGGTTCATTGATTGAATAGCGAACAGTGCAGATCCTGATCAGACTGTGCGGATGCACAGGCTGATCTGGATCTTCACTGCTTGCAATACCAAAAAGCCCCATTTCTCCAGTCACAGCCACGTTTCAATAATAAACATACAATTCTCCCACATGTACTTATTTTCTCATCTGTGTCATTTTAACCTTGTTGAATGGAGATAACAGACATAAAACCTAACTCAGTTAATCAATATTTAGCGATCAACCCCAGATAAACACATTTACATAGTTTGAAATGAGTACAATATATCAGAGCTCCAGATAAGCATTGTGTCTAAAGCGTACTATACCCCTTGATTTCAAAATCATTGCGTATTTTACTTTTACAAATGGATTATTGATTTTCTTCATCACTAAATATGGAAAAAAGGATAAAAAATATATAACAAATTTAAACATTCACTTATTTGAGCTGCAAAAAGCAAACATTGTTTGCTTTTTGCAGCTCATCTAAGTGAATTTTCAACTTTATGACAGTATTTTCACTACTCAATTTGAAAATCAATGCGTATTTTCACATTGCTGTGCGTATTTTGTACTCCCACTTTTGATAATCAATGCGTATTCAGCTAAAATAATTGTGTAAAATATGCCAATACGCACCTTATCTGGAGCTCTGTATATATGACATGCAGTCGCAGAAATCGCGTTACTGCCTTCATCATGTATACAAGGAACATGATTTATAATTGTTTCAAAATGTATGCAGTCGGCTAACTACCTGTGGCCCGTTTCTGACCAGTGTAGCTCCTGTAGCCTATTTCACCAACATTGCAAAGTATACTTTACTAGCAAAGTATTCTTTGAGGGAGAAATTTTCAATTTTAGGATAAATTTATTATTTTTTATTATACTGAATTTATTACATTATCACAGCCATTTTGGCTGTGATAATGTAATACATTCAGTATAATAATTCTGCATACGTTTAATGATCAAATATGCATTTGTTAGTTTTAATATATGAAATAATGCATTTCAGGAAAAATAAATGATTACTCCCTCAAAGTATACTTTGCTAGTAAAGTCTACTTTGCAATGTTAGTGAAATCGGCTACTGATCTCCTAGCATTTTCATGCAGATGCA
This sequence comes from Conchocele bisecta, assembly GCA_029237695.1. Taxonomy (NCBI): domain Eukaryota; kingdom Metazoa; phylum Mollusca; class Bivalvia; order Lucinida; family Thyasiridae; genus Conchocele; species Conchocele bisecta. The sequence goes on from CM055272.1 coordinate 30,172,184, forward strand.
GCTAGATATGGATTTACTTTAGATACAATGGGAATTTTCTTTCAATACTATATTGAACAGTGTATGCCATGATTAGACTGTGCTGGTGGACCAAGAGCTATACTTGTCACCAATGGCATAAGCCTCTTTTTGTTGACTATCGACCCAATTATCCCATAGATAACCTGGACCTTTATTTATTTTACGACAATGCTGTATTAACCCTTTCCCTGATAGAGACGACTTTTCATGCCTCTGCAGGAGATGTCTTTTGAAAACATTGTGGGAAAAGGAGAAATTGCTTGTAACAAGCAATTTCTCCTTTTCCCACAATGTTTTCTACTCTATCAGATAATTTAACCATCATTTGACTCAGCATTTGATTCTTTTATTCAGATGTTTTGGATTTGGATGAGTCGAAATATCGCAAAACAGGGAAAGGGTTAAACAACTATATTGAACAGTATCAGCCCTGATTTGACTGTGGAATCTGATGTGAGACTACATTCGCCACAAGTGTCATATTCACCTAGTTGTCGATCAGCGACCCCATGACCTTGCTAGATGACCTTCACCTTATAGATGACCTTGTTCCAGGGAGCTGATGAAGCCCCAGGAAGAGGATGGCACGTACGAGCTGCCGTCGACTGCGGGCAGCAAGTTTGACGTGAGCCGGGACCACAGTATGCGCGGGTTTTCCCGGAGTTCCCAGTCCCCTCCGACCAGCCGCGACACCGCCAGTATGGTCGGCAGTGAAGCACATATGGTACGTGGTGGTCGTGTTTGGGGAACCTCAGATACACTATGTGGCCCGATACTAGAAACACGAATATTCTCATATTTATTCACCTTTATGGTCAGCAGTGAGGCACAGATTGTAGGTGAGGTGTCTTTGGAAGGAACTCGGACACCCTAAGCAAGCCAATATTCGTGTTTCTAGTATTGGCTTGCTTAGGGTGCTCATAGTTAATTTTTGACATTTGGTTTAAACATATTTTATTTGTATATTGTTTACAATTTTATTAACTATTGCTAAGATACAGTAGTCTACAGATGGGATTGGTAAACCTATTTAAATCCTTTATCAGTATGGTTGATATTGAGCTGTACATGGTCGATGGTAAAGTTTTGGCGAAAATACAGAGACCAAAAAATGGAGCTTAACAAGACGCGTTTGAATCGCCATATTTCATCAAAATCCGTTACTTAATAAGGACACTATAAAAGAATACGTACTTTGAATCAGATGGATTCTGGAAATTTCAGTACTTGTTGTTTTTGTTAGTACCACGTGATCATACACCTTGAAGGTACACCTTATGCAATACTGGTTTACCCTGTATGCAACCTGTGACTAGAGACACACATATTTTGAAGGACACCAGACACCTTATGGAATGGTCATGTTTCTATTATTGGTTTCTAGTATTGGGTGCTATATTTAACTGTCGGTACCATTGGTAATGAGACTAGTATGGTATAAGATCATGTTGTTTGATGAAAGTTGTTAATCTTATGGTTAATGATGGTGTCTTTGGAAGGAACTCATTTTGGAAGAAATATTTATGTTTGTCATATTGGGTTGTATATGTTGCTCATACACAAGGATACAATTCCTACACGTTTCCTAGCCTCACCTGGTAAATTTGTGTGGAAACCCACCAGCCAGCCCATTTCACTAACCTTTGTAAGATTAGGAAGTTTGTATTAAAGTGCAAAACTGAATGATGTGGAAATAATCAGACACACTGTATGGAACTGTAACTGTTGGTTAGTTTTGGTCAACTCTACAGGCCCGTAGGCAGACATGTTTGAAGGGGGGTCGTTTCGAAGGCCCAAGGGGCCTGAGGTATCTAGGGGGGTCTAAAAAGTGGACCTCGAGGCTGGGCGGGGGGGGGGGTGGAGGGGGTCATCCGACCGCTCCGACCCCCCCTGGCTACGGGCCTGCTCTGTGTGTAAAGTAAATTCATAGAACTCTGAACTTTTTTCATCTTATTAAGTTTAGTGAAATGGGCCCGTCTGGTTTTCCGTATATTTCACTCCACTGTTGTCTACCTTTGCAGCCCAACTCGGTCCACAGCGTGTTTGACGACTACAAGACCAGGACGAATCTGGAGCGGAATATTCCTCGCCAACTCAGCATTGTAAACCATCTTGCTTACAACTTTGTAAATTATCTGGATTACGCTGGTGCTTTTCTGTGGAAAACTGTCCAGGGCATGTGGGTTTAAAATATCCTAAGCATTTACTCTGTTCTCATGCTCAAAATCAGGAAGTTTGATTGGCCGAGGCTGAGCTGTGCTCAGTCTCGGCCAATCAAACTGTCTGATTTTGATTATTAGTTTATAAATAGAACATGCTTAGATAGGTCTATAAGCGCAAGTCTAGTACAGTTGAAGTACTGATTATGTTCTCGACAAGTAAATTCAAAATCAAAGTTTATTCATCTGAGCAGAGCAAAAACGGTCTTGGTTATTGTTCATTCCTTCATTTGGCTTATATTTAACCCTTACTACGCTGAATTAAATGTTGTCGTCTGCTGGAAATGTTTTATTTTCAATATTTCTCGACAAAAACCTGGTTTTGACAGCACATGAGAATCGTCTCCAGTGGAGACGATTCTCATGTGCTGTCAAAACCAGTTTTTTGTTAAGAATTAAAGCAAAAATGAAAAACAGCAGACGGCAATTTCCGTCAACAGCGTAGGAAGGGTTAAGGGTGGGAATTGGCTCGAACACCTTCCATACCCGGAATAAAAGCACCCAAAATGTTGTTTAACAAGCATTATATTATATACCACGCAGCAAATATTGCCTCTATGTAATGTAGACCTACGTAGCTGCCATTTAGTCTCACAGTGAACATCCATGAAATTGTAAACAAATTGCAGACTACAACCAGACTACAGGAAATGAGTATTTAAACCGGTTAGGATCAACATTTATGAACAATGTACACTTGACCCTGAGACGTTGGGACCATTATGTGGCAGTGACTGCAGAAATGGGACTTGTAACATTTATCGCCAGTTTAGCTCTAAGTATGGTATGGTATGCCTGGTATGGATCTATATTGTTAATGAGAAGCATGGTGCATGTTAGACTCGCAGAATAGCAAACAGTGCAGACTCTGTTAGACTGCGCTGATGTGCAAGCTGATCTTGGTCTATACTGTTTGTAAATGCCATAAACCACATTCCCCATCAATAACGCTGCAAGGAAGGACTGACCACTTATGAACTCACGTCGGATCTTCCGCTTCCCATAGCCAGCCTTATACTCGGGTTTGAGTATTTTCCCCATTTATACCACACAGCAAACAAATATTGCCTAGAGAGCCATGTCATGTAAACATTTATATTTCCGTATGTATATGACCTTGCTGTAGAATGGATGTACAATTCGTTCCCACGATATAACAATTCGTTCCCACGAATTAACAATTCGTTCCCGTGGGAACGAATTGTTATTTCGTAGGAACGAATTTTTAAATTGAGGGATCAATCAAGCATAAGCCCCATATCTCCAGTGACAACCATAAATAACCCTGCACGGTCTGACCACTTATGGACTAAAGCCAAAGTTTCCATTTCCGCTATACACAGACGTGACTACTTTCCCAATGTGTATTGTATACATATTGTGAACTTGCTGGTGAACAGACCTAAAACCCAATCAATCAATCATTTGTTGACTATTTATACAGGAACGCTGCCTGTCGTTGATCGAGCAGTTCTGGACGTACGTTATCTGGCAGGACGACAACGGAAAGGATGAGGACATTCATCTGTCTATCATCGTATGTATCAACAGAAATATACACCTGTCTGTCGTTGTATATCAACTGAATAGTATAAAATCCAGTACATGATAGTTTTTATACGCCCGTTTGAAAAAACCAGCATGTATTCACCTTGTATGGGCGGGCGGGTTGGCGGGCACAGCTTGTCCACGCAATAACTAGAGTTTTGCTTAATGTATTGTAACCAAATTTGGTCTACATGTTTATCACAGTAAGATGAGGGCAGCCAGTATTGATTTATAAAAAAGGATTCATGTCTTTTCTCCCCTTGGCGGCCATTTTTAATTTTAATCTGATGTAACGCCCATTCTACATATTGAATTTACGTGTCGTGCATTCCTTTTTTTTGTGGTCAGATATTAACCCTTAGACCGCTTATTATTTTTTTGTCGTCTGCTGTTTATTTTCTATTTTTCATTTTTATCATCAAAAACATTCTTTGACAGTACTTTAGAATAATTTACAACATGCTTTGACAGCACTTCAGAACCATGTTTTTATTGAGAAATAAGGCAAGATATAAAAGCAACAGCAGACGACAATTGTAGTGAGTAGTGGTCTATGGGTTAATTGTCATCTTCATCACCTTCACCATCGTTGGTGTTTTTTCTCAATGTTTTGGAAAGTTACTTGGGAAAAACATTCTGCTACGCCTGAAGATTTTGTAGAAATGGTATGGGATAATAAAACTGATTGATGTAAGTGCATGAGCCAACAATTAAAAAAATGGTAATTTCCATTTGGGAAAACATTGGTTTAACCCTTACACCGCTACTCACAACAATTGTCATCTGCTGTTGCTTTTATATCTTGCTTTATTTCTCAATAAATACATGGTTTGACAGCACTTCAGAATCATTTCCAATGGAAATGATTCTAAAGTGCTGTCAAAGCATGTTTTTTTATGATAAAAATGGAAAATAGAAAATAAACAGCAGACGACAAAAAAAATAAGATAGTGGTCTAACGGTTAACTGTAAAGTTGGACAATCATATATGATAATAAAACAAATAATAGTATATTAGCCAAAAAGTAAAAAACATTATTTTGTATTACTTTTTGGGTCACACTCTTACATAATTATCAGGCCTCAACAAAGTTTTATTTTCTGACTCGTCCCACTGGACGAGAGAACATAAAAATCTACTCGTCCAGACTGGACTTCTACTCGTCCAAACTTTTGGTCAAATAACAAAACATACATTTTCAGAAATGGTAATTATATAATGTCTTTAATTAGTTTTAGATATAATTCGCCAGATACCCGTGATTAATTTCGCCTTTTCGAGTTGTTCATTGGATCTAACAATATCTCCGCCGCCCTGCAAAAACCGGCGTATGTCTGACATCTTGTTTTGTTTGTAAACACAGAGCAGACGACAGTTAAACAGGATGCTGAGTCACGGTTACTGGTTATAGAATGCACATATTAAATTCAGTAGTTGCAGCCATGAATGGGAATAAGTCGGACACAGTCTACATTGTATATGTGTATCTTGACAACGCAGAAATGCGAGTGTAGTAGGTAGTCTCCCTTTACCACGCTCGGTAATCAGTTGAATATTTTATTGGAATTTAATATTTCGCTTCGCAAAACTTCGCATTTGCATTTTCTCAGTGGTGATCTTCAAATTTCCACTCGCCCGACTGGACGAGCGGCTTTCAATTTGCACTCGCCCAGACTGAAAAGTTACTCGTAAATACGAGCGGACGAGTGGATTTGTCGAGGCCTGATTATCCTGCGAATAAAGACCACCTGTGAACAAAGGCCAGATTTTTCACTTCTCATGGTTGGCCTTTATTCGCAGGTTTGACTGTACAGGCGCGGATCCAGTATTTCGGGTTAGGGGGGCGTAACTATTTTGCAATACTTGACTATATTATCGAACGCGCTAGGGGGGTCGGGGGGCATTCCCCCCGGAATTATTTTGAAATCTGCATCGCATTTCCTGCGTTCTGGCGCATTTTGGAGCAAAAAAAAACAATAAACAATAAATTCACAACGCGAATGTAGAAACGTGCCTTGTAACTTGTAAACAATCTTTACTCGGCAAATTTTAGGGGGGGCGCGCGCCGGGTCCGCCCCCCCCTGAATCTGCCCTTGCTGTATGTATAGTTTGTGAATTGGAATGAGGTCAAATTTCAGCCTTAAAATAGGATAAATGAACGCCGTTATCACATCATCATCGTACATCATGTATTTCTGTAACTTTAACTTGCTCTCCAGTTATCACATCATCATCATCGTCGTTTGTATTCCAGGACAAACAATATCACTACATGGAGGAGAGATATATGGTCTCAGACATCATGTATCTCTGTATCTTCGACTTTCTCTCAGCCGTCGTCGAATACTCCGAACAGAATAAGGTATAGTTACATCGCACTACGTATGAGGGTTGGCAGAATATGGTTCAATTTCCATCCGTGGTGAAAAAGTACAGGAAATTAACTCTGCATGCTGGGAAACTTGTGGGCTATAAATAGTTCAAAACTAGCGGACAAAAATTTCTCATATTTTCTTGTATTTCTCCCCGTAAATATCATGAATATGTCTTGGAATTTCATTAGAATTGAGTCCTGAGGACTCAATTCTAATGAAATTTCAAGACATATTTACAGAGAGAAATAAAACATACTCCTAATTCGTTTGGCGGATATTTTCGCCGCTAGCATGCAAAGAGTTAAAGCGCATCTACATTATGGATTCGGTTTAGCTTCGTTTGAGGTCGTGATAACAATGGATTTGTGGTACTTTCTACAGTGGAACCTCTCTAAACCGGACACCAAGAAAACACCTGTCATCTTATATTTGATGAGATTCTTGGTCATTTATCTCGGGTAATAATGTCTGTTCATGATCGCATAGCACACAACTATGGCTCAGAATGATCCAATGTCTGATTTACTGTGACACTTCTCTAAGCCGGACACCCTGGGGACCTCCCCCAAGGGTGTCCAGTTTAAAGAGGTTTCACTATATCTCTGTTTGTACATTTCCTTGTCTATATTACTAAATACATGTGGCCAGATGTGACGTTGTTTTTAATAAATGATATTCTAAGTTGATGTTCATCGAGCCAGATATATTGACAACAATCTATTTCTATCATTTGGGCAAACTTTCATGATGACGTCAGTTAAGTTCAAATTCATCTCTGAATCTTCTTTAAACACCGATGGTGGAATTTACTTGTCTTGTTCGATAAAAACCCTGGCCTGTCCGTGTTGCAGATGATCCAGCTGTTTTCCCACATTCTGGCGGGAAACTTGGAGGGCGCGTGTTTCCGCTACATCATGTTGCTAGGTGACTTCATCGCAGCCGTCGACTGGAAAGAGGTTCGAGGATTTCCGCGCCTTCGCTTCTGTTGTCTATCCATTCCTCGGGGTCAGTTGGAGTTGGGTTGGGCAATGTTTTACTTATTTTCTGCAAAAACCAGGAACACACTTTTCCAATGTTTCGGCACAAGGCCTTTATCAAGGAATTAGTTTCTACTAAACGCTAAGTGGCATCCATTTTAGATTTCGCAATCTAAAATGGATGCCACTTAGCATTTATTAGAAACTAATTGCTTGATAAATGCGTTGTGTCGAAACGTCAGAAAAGTAGGTTCCTAGTTTTTGCAGAATTGTTCAACATTTCGTATTATTGCGGAAAGCTTACTTAGTTTCGTTTTCAGCCACTTGGATGTTGGCCAAATAGTACTACTACAGGCTGGGACTAGATAACAGCATTATTGTGTTATGTATTATTCAACAGGGCTCCAGATAAGCTGCGTATTTGCGTAAATACCCAATTAAAATTGCCAAAAACCCAATTGAAATCAGAAGTAGCGAGTATCAAAAAGCAATAACAAATTTGTGGTACCTTTATCATGCTACAGAAAACAATAAACAGACCACTTTTATAGCATATTTTTCTTATTTTCCATAAAAACACGTCTTGGTATTTCATTAGAATTGTCTCCAAGGAGACAATTCTAATGAAATGCCAAGACGTGTTTTCATTTCGAAGCAAACTATTCAATAATTGCTGTCTGTTTATGTGTAAATTTTACCCAATTAAAATATTGAAATACCCAATTGCTTCAGATATAATGGAGTGAAAATACGCAATTACTAATTCCTTATCTGGAGCGCTGATTCAATGTTTTATTTTTCATGATGCTGAACACTGTGGACATAATGATCTCAATATATTGCAAATTCAAGAAAGATGGCTGAATTTTGTACTTCTTGAGTTTTCTCCCTTTGACCAAATGCTCGCCTTTGCTTAGGACTTTAACGGCAGTCTTATATTGTTACAAATATTTTCATGTCACTTCACACATATGTAAGTCCAATTTTCATCTTAATATTTACAACACAATAAGCCCCATTCCAGTCACCACAAAACGCGGCCAGAACGTACAGGTCAGTAGGTCCCGTGAAGCTGTACAGGACCGGAGCAAATTTTACAGAACCGGAAAATGTAGATAATAAAAAAGTACACAAAACTTGGTTAAGGTTGAATTCTGAAGTCTGTAGACATTGATTTAGGGACAGGAAACACGCATGTACATTCTTCCACGTCATATAGTAGTAAAGGGGTGCAAGGTGATTTTTTAAAGGTCTGTCGGACCTGTAATCTGGGTTTTATGACAGACCTTCTCAGGTTTTACCGGTCATGACCGGTTGTCCAGTCCGGCTTGTTTCGCGGAGACTGTCATCTGGTCCGGTTATGTTTCATTGTGTGTGCTGTATTTACAGGAGGACGACCTGGAGACCCTGCAGATGAGCTACACGTCGTACAGCGAGAATAAAATATCCCGGTCCATGGTGTCTCAGTTCATCGTCCACCTTATACTCAAGTACCGCGAGCCACGATTCCTTGAGGTAGGAACCTCAACTAGTCATGTCTTACCTCGCTGTCAATCTCCCGGTCGATTGTGTCTCAGTTCATCATCCACTTTATGCTCAAGTACCACGAGATACGATTCCTCGAGGTAGGAACCTCACCCTCAACTTGTCATGTCTTACCTCGTTGTCAATCTCCCGGTCGATTGTGTCCCAGTACATCACCCACTTTATACTCGAGTACCGCGGTCCCACGATTCCTCGGGGTACCAGGCTCATGTTAGTGCATGGGAAATTTAGTGTTACCTTTAGTGTCACAAGCTAGGTTAAAGTTTTTGTTTGATCTTGTATCTTGAATAGTATTAGGCCTACAGCCACCATACGTGCACACTATCATGAGCCAGTGGTGTGTACTGCCCTCCCAAGTCAAACTGTAGTATCTGCACTATGATGCTATGCTGACCCAGTGCAATCATCCCAAGTCAAACTGCAGTATCTGTTAAACTGCAGTATCTGTTAAACTGCAGTATCTGCACTATGGTGCTATGCTGACCCTGTGCAATCATCCCAAGTCAAACTGCAGTATCTGTTAAACTGCAGTATCTGCACTATGATGCTATGCTGACCCTGTGCAATCGTCCCAAGTCAAACTGCAGTATATGTTAAACTGCAGTATCTGCACTATGATGCTATGCTGACCCTGTGCAATCATCCCAAGTCAAACTGCAGTATCTGTTAAACTGCAGTATCTGCACTATGATGCTATGCTGACCCTGTGCAATCATCCCCACCTGGGGATGATTGCACAGGGTCAGCATAGCATAGCATAGCATCGTAGTGCAGATACTGCAGTTTAACAGATACTGCAGTTTGACTTGGGAGGGCAGTTTAGCACAAGCCTCTGTGAAAAAAATGTGAGACCTTGACCTACAATTGCAATATTTACATACAATGTAGTTATTTCCTTTGGTTAAAGTCTTTGCTTGACCTATGTGATCTAGCATGTCTACTGTCTGTTTCATGAAAGCTGCCCAAATTTTACGGCCATATAAACAATTCAAAAACCATATTGTTTTCGATAATATTAAATTAAAGGAAAATTTAAGAATGAGCCTTCTTTTTATTTTGTGAAATTTGGTCAAATATTGATTTTATTGCAAAAACAAAATTTCCCCATGTTAAATCCCCATAGATATCTTCATGGAGTAGTCTATGGGGATTTAACATGGGGAAATTTTTTAGAATTTCAGACATACTGGACCGATTTTTAAAATTTAACTTGTTTTCTTAGATCGTTTTCAAGCTATCTAGCTAGGTTTCGGAGTCAATTTCCAAATGTTTTCGTTTTTTTACTCCTCCCACAACTCCTCTACCTTTTCCCCCCATGTTAAATTCCCATAGACAAATCAATTTTTCGTAATAAAATCAATATTTGACCAAATTTCACGAAATAAAAAGAAGGCTCATTCTTAAATTTTCCTTTAATTTAATATTATCAAAAAAAATATTGTTTTTGAATTGTTTATATGGCCGTAAAATTTGGGCAGCTTTCGTGAAACAGACTATAGTGTAATAATCATACATGGCTCCTGCTACAGTACAGTAGCCCATTTCACCAACATTGCAAAGTATACTTATCTAGCAAAGTATACTTTGAGGGAGAAATTTTCAATTTTACGATAAATTTATTAATTTGTATTATACTGAATTTATTACATTATCACAGCCATTTTGGCTGTGATTATGTAATAAATTCAGTATAATAATTCTGCATACTTTTAATTATCAAATATATGCAGTCGTGAGTTCTATATGAAATAATGCATTTCAAAGGAAAAATAAATGATTACTCCCTCAAAGTATACTTTGCTAGAAAAGTATACTTTACGAAGTTGATGAAATAGGCACCAGATCCTAATACTGTGCTTTCATGCTGGGGGGATTTGGTTACTTCATTGCTCATTGACTACTCATTTCTCTCCTATGCAGGTACATTCCCATGTGTATATAACCTTGCCAAGTAATGGACATAACACCCAATTCAAACAAAGCATCAGAGGATGTGAGAATTTGCGTATCTTAACAATGAATCCTTAAAAATGTATACCATTATGGTGAATTTTACTGACATTCACATCAGGGGCTAAGTGATCCAGTGCAGTAAGGATCAGGATTTGTGGAGCGCGTGGTCGAGCGGTCTGAGGCATCGGACTGCTGATCTTACGGTTGTCGGTTCGAGCTTCACCCGAGGCGTGCGTTGTGTCCTTGAGCAAGACACTTTATCCACACTGCTTCAGTCCACCCGGCTGTAAATGGATACCTGCTAAATACCGGGAATCTCGATTGTATTTGATTGTATATGAATAAAATATGATCATGCACAACGTTGTAATATCAATTAAGGGAAAACACTACGAAATGGGCCGAAGAAACTGACAAAATTTATATAAGCATATGCTTATATCCGATCTCTAACACCAGGCCCGTACGCAGGATTTTCTATAGAGGGGTGCGTCAGGGGAGTGCGTCAGGGGCTCGCCCCATGTAGTGGCGCGAGTATGAGTACTCGCGCCACTACATGGGGCGAGCCCCTGACGCACCCCCCTGAAATTTTTTAAACCTAGATGGTCTGAAATGCACTCTCCTGCATTTAATGTCATTTAAATTCGTATTTCAACGGTGGTAAATTGTGACATTTTCATGCAAATTACCTATATGTTAATGCATTTCAAGATTTGTTGAGATTACCGTTTGAAAAATAGCGGACCTCGGCGGACCCCCCCCACCCCCCCCCCCCCTGCGTACGGGCCTGAACACTGTATGAACTGTATGAAGGACACTGGCTTTCAATATTCATTTTGTTTGTAATTGTACTTTTGGTGATAAATATGTAGTGCTCCCTCATACAGATGCATTCCTGTGTATGTATAACTTGCATGAATGGACATAAAACCCCATTCAGTCAACAACCAGTCTATCATGTTACAAACAAGATGCAGTGTGAACCGATCTACCAATGACAGGATCAGAACATGTTTATCCCATTCGAAGAAATGACCAGTCAGACTGTGACCAATCAGAGAAGGGCTTGTATTGTGTCAGACCTTCAGCCCTCCTGTCTGAGAATTTATTGTGGATATAAACCTTTAAAACTACTATACTAACAATAAGTATTCGGACACAATTTGCTTTGCTTCAAAGCAAATTATATCCAAATACATGGTTATTGTGATTAGACCGCTATATACTACCATAAGACCTTCCTTCATCCAGTATAGTTGGATTTTAAAAAGTTTATATTTACAATAAATTCTCAAAAAAAAAAAAAAAAATTGTTACAGTGTACACTCGTTTACGCAAAGTCCAGGTGACTGAGGAAAATACTTTGAGTTAACGAAAATTTAGTTAACGAGCGCTATTACGGTATGTAGGAAAACCTTTACTTGGCACCAAGAGTTATCTTCAGTTTGACTGAACCCTTCCTACGCAGTTGACGGAAATTGCCGTCTGCTGTTTTTCATTTTTGCTTTAATTCTTAACAAAAAACTGGTTTTGACAGCACATGAGAATCGTCTCCACTGGAGACGATTCTCATTGCTGTCGAAACCAGGTTTTTGTCGAGAAATATTGAAAATAAATAATTTCCAGCAGACGACAACATTTAATTCAGCGTAGTAAGGGTTAAGAGAGGTTGAGGTAAAAAGTGTAGACTGTACTTGGTACCAAGAATTTCACGTTTAGTTATTTTCAGTTCGACTTACCGGTACGAGAGTTTGAGGTAACAATTGGTGTCGACTGTATTCCTATAATCTATGGCACCTGATGAAGCTTGTAATTTCTGTGTTTTGTGCATTTTTTTTTCATGTATCGTTGGGGATGGGCTGTGGCCTAGGGGTTAGACCACCTGACTTCTAAGGTCAATTGTAGGATTTACATTTATTGAGCATAGGCTGCATATGCAGCCTATGCTCAATAAATGTAATTCCAATAATTGTTTACAAGAAAACATTGTTAATGTGAAATTTACAGACTATCATAAGTTTGCACTTACGAACATTTTAGTCGTACAAAGTTGAGTGAAACGGGCCCGATATTGGTCTTTGATAGCCTGCACATCCATAGTCATCCATTACAAACATACCATACACTTGGGGATGGACTGTGGCCTAGGGGTTAGAACACCCGACTTCCAATCCGGAGGTTGTGTGTTCAAACCTCGCCTTGGGCATCAAAAATACCTTCATAGTATTTCCATCCCACTGGTCTGTCGGATGAGACTTTAAACTATGGTCCTGTCTCTACATGACCTTAGCTGTTGCTGGGACGTTAACCCTTCCTACGCTGTTGACGGAAATTGTTGTATGCTGTTTTTCATTTTTGCTTTAATTCTTAACAAAAAACTGGTTTTGACAGCACATGAGAATCGTCTCCACTGGAGACGATTCTCATATGCTGTCAAAACCAGGTTTTTGTCGAGAAATATTGAAAATAAAACATTTCCAGCAGACGACATTTAATTCAGCGTAGTAAGGGTTAAACCCATTCACTTCGACTTTTTCATATATCGTTATAATCAATGACAGATGGAGAACAAGTTGATCCCGTTCCAAGATGTGGCGAGCAAGGTCGCGGCGATGTCCGAGCGCGAGTTTAAGGACACAATAGACAACGTGCTGCCACTCACCAATGACAAACTGCGGTGCCGACTGTTCTGTGAGGCGGAACAACTCGTGAAGAAGGACGGACATACGGGCAAGGTCCCTATCATGCGACTCGCACGTATCCTTGCTCACCAATATTAACCCTTTTAACACCACAGGCCTGTATAGTCGTATTGGCAAAATAGATCCAGTAGCTGAATTCATCAAAATTACAAAGTACACTTATCTAGCTATAGTATACTTTGAGGGAGTAATCATTTATTTTTCCCGAAATACACTAACCACTGCATATATATGATGATTAAAAGTATGCATAATTATTATACTGAATTTATTACATTATCACAGCCAAAATTGCTGTAATAATGTAATAAATTCAGTATAATAAAAATTAATAAATTTATCCTTAAAATTTAAATTTCTCACTCAAAGATTACTTGTACCACAAAATGGTTATTGCTTTTTGATACTCACTACTTCTGATTTCAATTCGGTTTTTGTCAATTTTAATTGGGTATTTAAGCAAATATGCAGCATATCTGGAGCTCTGAGGATTCATATTTGAGCGGTGGATCTTGCTGGGAATCACACCTGTGACCATGTGTAGTGAGGGTGTACATATTTGAGCGGTGGATCTTGCTGGGAATCACGCCTGTGACCACGTGTAATGAGGGTGTACATATTTGAGCAGTGGATCTTGCTGGGGATCACGCCTGTGACCACGTGTAATGAGGGTGTACATATTTGAGCAGTGGATCTTGCTGGGAATCACGCCTGTGACCATGTGTAGTGAGGGTGTTCATATTTGAGCGGTGGATCTTGCTGGGAATCACGCCTGTAACCATGTGTAGTGAGGGTGTTCATATTTGAGCGGTGGATCTTGCTGGGAATCACACCTGTGACCATGTGTAGTGAGGGTGTACATATTTGAGCGGTGGATCTTGCTGGGAATCACACCTGTGACCATGTGTAATGAGGGTGTACATATTTGAGCGGTGGATCTTGCTGGGAATCACGCCTGTGACCACGTGTAATGAGGGTGTACATATTTGAGCAGTGGATCTTGCTGGGGATCACGCCTGTGACCACGTGTAATGAGGGTGTACATATTTGAGCAGTGGATCTTGCTGGGAATCACGCCTGTGACCATGTGTAGTGAGGGTGTTCATATTTGAACGGTGGATCTTGCTGGGAATCACGCCTGTAACCATGTGTAGTGAGGGTGTTCATATTTGAGCGGTGGATCTTGCTGGGAATCACACCTGTGACCATGTGTAGTGAGGGTGTACATATTTGAGCGGTGGATCTTGCTGGGAATCACACCTGTGACCATGTGTAGTGAGGGTGTACATATTTGAGCGGTGGATCTTGCTGGGAATCACGCCTGTGACCACGTGTAGTGAGGGTGTTCATATTTGAGTGGTGGATCTTGCTGGGAATCACGCCTGTGACCATGTGTAGTGTAGTGAGTGTACATATTTGAGCGGTGGATCTTGCTGGGAATCACGCCTGTGACCACGTGTAGTGAGGGTGTTCATATTTGAGCGGTGGATCTTGCTGGGAATCACGCCTGTAACCATGTGTGGTGAGGGTGTTCATATATGAGCGGTGGATCTTGCTGGGAATCACACCTGTGACCACGTGTAGTGAGGGTGTTCATATTTGAGCGCTGGATCTTGCTGGGAATCACGCCTGTGACCACGTGTAGTGAGGGTGTTCATATTTGAGCGGTGGATCATGCTGGGAATCACGCCTGTAACCATGTGTAGTGAGGGTGTTCATATTTGAGCGGTGGATCTTGCTGGGAATCACACCTGTGACCATGTGTAGTGAGGATGTTCATATTTGAGCGGTGGATCTTGTTGGGAATCACGCCTGTAACCACGTGTAGTGAGGGTGTTCATATTTGAGCGGTGGATCTTGTTGGGAATCACGCCTGTAACCATGTGTAGTGAGGGTGTTCATATTTGAGCGGTGGATCTTGCTGGGAATCACGCCTGTGACCACGTGTAGTGAGGGTGTTCATATTTGAGCGGTGGATCTTGCTGGGAATCACGCCTGTCACCACGTGTAGTGAGGGTGTTCATATTTGAGCGGTGGATCTTGTTGGGAATCACGCCTGTAACCACGTGTAGTGAGGGTGTTCATATTTGAGCGGTGGATCTTGCTGGAAATCACACCTGTAACCATGTGTAATGAGGGCGTTCATATTTCAGTGGTGGATCTTGCTGGGAATCACGCCTGTAACCATGTGTAGTGAGGATGTTCATATTTGAGTGGTGGATCTTGCTGGGAATCACGCCTGTGACCACGTGTAATGAGGGTGTTCATATTTGAGTGGTGGATCTTGCTGGGAATCATGCCTGTGACCACGTGTGGTGAGGGTGTTCATATTTGAGCGGTGGATCTTGCTGGGAATCACACCTGTGACCATGTGTAGTGAGGGTGTCTGGCACTAGATAGGGATACTGCGTTTCAGTGGTGGACTATATTGTAATTTCAGTGCTGATTGTGTGACTTCACATTCAGGTGTTCGTGTCTGTGTATGACCATGTTGAACCACATTTGATAAATAAATAGCCCATTATTCCTTAATGATGCCCCAGAGATTTCAAGCTACCTGGGCCTGTTGGCGATCACGAACATCGTGCGAGACACGATCGCGGCAAGGATCCAGGAGTGGCGGGGTCGGCCGAGTAGCTCCGGGTCGACTCGTGTCCTCCCCGACCATGACTCGCAGCTCGTACACGCAGACGGACGCCTCGTCACAATGGCCAACGTCAAACAGCTCTCCACTAACATCTCTAGGTAAGTCACATGATCAGTATAATGATGAACTATTAAACGCTCACTCATTTGTTTCGTGTAAGGACCCGGTCACTCGTACAGTATTTCACGATAATCAGCTCACCTGGTTGAATAAACAGTATTTATTACACTGTGAACGCCCGTAGCTGCTTTTTCCGTTGTCGTCGTCGTCTGCGTCAACAAATGTCAAAAAGTTTGCACAAGTTTCTTCATCATCATTTAACTTTAATATTACTTGATAGATTGCTTTTATATGTGAACACTTGTTACATGTGAGCATTTTGAACACACTCGTACCACCATTAAAATAACCTTGACCTATTTTGTGTTTCAAGCATGCAACTCTGATGGTTTTTGTGATGCTTACTTTAGCACATGCCCATGATCACGTTTCGGTCAAATGTTTCGGCAGGAATGACACCGCTTCCGTGGCGGAATTCTTGTGTGACCAGTAGAGATCCAGATCATCAGTCTGTGCATCCGCACAGTCTGATCAGGATCTGCACTGTTCGCCATTCCATCACCACTTAAATAATGATAATATATTGTTGTAGGAGGCTGAAACTGCGACAGGAAAGATATGAGATGGGGGAAGAGGGTTCGGACTGGTGAGAGACGGGGCCAGTAGTGTTTACAGTGATTAACTGCCATCGTCGGCCATGACGGGTACATGTGCCCTGGAGGTGAACAGTTGCGACACATTGGATACGGCATTTACAGGACAGGGAATATATGGAAATGGTTACCGTAATAACCCTAAATATTCAGACACAATTTATTCCAGGAAACACATATTAATAACAAAGTGTCCCACAACAAAGTGTCCCAATGTTTAGTGTGGTTATGCTGGTTTATCGCAATAACAATGTATTTGGATACAATTTATTTTGGGAAGCCCCTATTTTATAGGGGTTTCCCAAAACAAATTGTGTCCAAATATTAGGATTATTATGGTATGCCACTGAAACGATAGTTATCAGTGGCATATAGGGGTTATAGTTTTTTATTTTGTCTGTCAATTGACAATTTTTTGTCGCGCCCGCTTGCGGACAGCGCAATATAGGATATTGGCGCCCGTCCGTATGTGCGTCCGGGTTAAATGTTTTGGTTAAAGTTTTTCGGTATACTATCAAAGCCTCGGTTGGCACGACATGCGGGCTGTGGCTGTCTAGTGTTTCTATGCGGTTACCATCTCTACGACCTTTGCAATACGTCACATGCATGTTCACGACTGCTCACCAACAGTGGCTTTTTATTTTACAATTTTATATAGTCGTAAAATGTTTTGAGTCTGTAGTCGAATCTTTTCTTGAAACTGTGCATATTGATTGCCTGTGGATTCTCAAAAAGTTCCAATGTTCATGGGTGAGCCTGTGAATGTAGCAAAAAATGTGCACAGAGAAATGTTTCATGTCTTGTATGAAAGGAAATCTGATTACTTTGCCCATGTCAATCTGTCTACGAGTTAGTTCTATTTGCATGCTAGGAATCTTGTGGGCTATAAATAGTTCAAAAATAGCAGACGACAATTACTTATACCGGTATTTCCTTTAATAATCCCTGTTATTATCATGAATATGTCTTGGAATTTCATTAGAATTGAGTCCGGAGGGACTCAATTCTAATGAAATTCCAAGAAATATGTACAGAGAGAAATAAGAAAAATACTCCCACTTTGTTGGCTGTTTTTTTCCCCGCTAGCGTGCTACGAGTTAAGTAAAATAAAAGGTTCCCAAATACACCAGTCTACATTGGTTAACATTATTGGGTACTGGAATCATCGAGCCATTACATATATGCGTGTCAAAAATTGTTACCATGGTGATTATTGTTGTCAAGTACCTGGTCATTAAATCATCACCTTTATTCCTGACCATTATTTGTTTGTTGAGAAATACGGCAAATATGAAAAAAGCAACAGACGACCATTTGGTTCCCATTTGGCTTAAACTAGAAATGAACTAGTTGAAACAAAATTTCACAATGTGTGTTAATACATTTACATGTATTAGAAACTTTTGACAAATTGTTGCAAAATTCAAAGATTTCAAAAATATTGATTTTCTACATGCACATGTTTATTATATGACATTTGTGTTGAACAGACAGAAAACTGGGTTCAATCAAAGAGAATTAATTGACTGAACTTTTGTTCAGTATGGATAGTAGTAGACTTAATCCACAGAAAAATAAAGTGGTATGCCAGTCAAATATTATAGATCAGGGGGCCGTTTCACTAAACTTTGTACGACTAAAATGTTTGCAAGTGCAAAAGTATGATAGTCTAAGTTTCACATTAACACTGTTTTCTTGTAAGCAATTATTGGATTTACATTTATTGAGCATAGGCTGCATATGCAGCCTATGCTCAATAAATGTAAATCCATCAATTGAAATTTCCAGACGATCCTAAATTTGAACTTACAAATATTTTAGTCGTATGAAGTTTAGTGAAACGCCCACCAGAAATTGCATTCAGTTTTATATATATATCATATGAAAATTTGTACAGATTTTTCATATACATACATGTTGTTTTATGTAGTATATTATTATGAAAGCTATGTACATGGATTTAAATGTTTTATTAGTTATCTTTATATTATGTTGAACCATGTGTGTTTTTGACTGTGATATACAATGTACAGTACATGTAAAATGCATTTGTTAATAAACTTCGATGAATACACATACATTGTTCATTATTGGAGTTACTTGCACACTATGATCAGCCCAAAACACATGACCTTCAAATGACATTGACCTACTCTACTGCTCTTCGTTTAGTTGGTTGTTATGTCGTGACCACCATTTGAACCGTCTCATCGAGACGGTTCAAATGAGTGGTCACAACATATATTTTCATTGAGAAATAACAAAAATAAAAATAAAATATTTAAAAAATTTCATACCCATAAAGGTGTATTCCGAATGTAATGGGTTAACCAGCAGTCAGTAAATGCTAATATTCAAATAAGGGTCAATTGTTTTATATCTATTTACTAATACTGACTGCATGTAACTGGCCCGTGAGAAAAGGAGATCATTGTATTTCCATCAGCGTAGCCCCACACAAGCCTGCACATCCGCACAGCCTGCTCAGGGCCTACACTGGTTACTGTATTGTCCAGGATCATATGTGGCTGCGACTGGAGAAATTCGATTTGTGACCAGTGTAGCTCCTGATCAAATAACACACTCGTGCCGCCTGATAACAATCTATATTGCTCGTTAGAAGCAGGACAGCGTTTCATTGATGGAATGGCGAACAGTGCAGATCCTGATCAGACTGTGCGGATGCACAGTCTGATCTGGATCTACACTGTTCGCAGAACCCATAAGCCCCATTTTTCTCCAGTCACAGTCACATTTGAGACATGCACCAGGCACCAGTCTACTGGCTGATGAGGATCTACGCTACTCGATTTGTCCCATGTTGGCATGTGTGGTGATAATTAACTAATTGTGAACTTATGGTGACCTGCAGTTTGGTGTAAATAAAGGTGTTGGGTTTCACAGCCAGGTCTATAAACTATAGATCAAGTAGGTTGTACAATAACTTAATCATGCTGATTCCGAATTTTATGGGAGAAAACAAACTTGGGCTTGTTCAAGGGTTTGACCAGTGTAGCTTCTGATCAACCAGTGTACACCTACATCCAGATTGTTATAGGTCTACGTTATTTACCATCCTTGACAGAAACTTAAGATAGATTGATTGGGGTTTTACATCCGTTCAACGGCAAGGTCATTTACAGACAGGAATACACCTGAATGTGTTGATTGATTGATTGATTGATTGATTGATTGATTAATTGAATATTCATGTATCGGGTTGCATAGGGTTTTGTTTAAACAATCGGTGGCAAATACAACTTTCATCATGAATCGCTTCTTTTTTTTTGTCTTATATTTGAGGGTAGGAATTGGCTCGATGACCTTAACCATATGAAAACTATTATTAGAAACAGAACATTTGTGTTTGCAATATTGGTATGGTAAAAAATATCAGTGGCAAAGACAACTAGACGATTTCACCAACATTGCAAAGTATGCTTTTCTAGCAAAGTATACTTTGAGGGAATAATCATTTATTTTTACCGAAATGCATTATTTCATGTAGAACTAACCGTTGCATATATTTGATGATTAAAAGTATGCAAAATTTTATACTGAATGTATTTAATACATTATCACAGCCAAAATGGCTGTGATAATGTAATAAATTCAGTATAATAAAAATTAATAAATTTCTCCTAAAATTGAAAATTGCTCCCTCATAGTATACTTTGCTAGAAAAGTATACTTTGCAATGTTGGTGAAATAGGCCCCTGCTATCAATCACTATCTTGGTTAACCCAAGGCAACCAAATACTAGAAATATGAGTATTCATGTGTTTCATACTAGAAACATAACATTTGTGTTTGCAATATTGGGTTGAATAGGCTGCGGCAACAATCAGTGGCAAAGACAACCACCATTTTGATTAACCCTATGCAACCAGAAACTAGAAACATGAATATTCATGTTTGTTTGTTTGTTTATTAGTGTTTAACGGCCTATCAACAGCTAAGGTCATGTAAGGCCAGGCAGACAGGTTCGATCCCATTTTAACCTGCTGCAATGGGGGGAAAATCCCAAAATCAGAACAGAATATTTACATCGAGAACAAATATATTCAGCCCTGAAATTAAAATAACCTGACCTGGTGCCAGGTCCATACCACACCAAGTCACTTGGCCCCTTCCTCTACAATAGGATTACGAATATCGTAATACTCACATAAGGGGTATAACCAGATTCAAATGTCACATACAAAATGCCAAAGACGTATGTGAGGGCCAAACCAGGTCTCCAGTCGGGATTCCGGTAAGGATGAACCCCGATCGTTAAATTACCCATCACATGCTCCCACCTGCCACCCACATGAATATTCATGATTTTGGCCCCCATTTCCCATGGTATAATTAGTTTACACTTACAAAATTATTATCATCAATCTTAGAGGTCGCCAGATAAAATTAATGAAACATGGTTAAACATACAATGCTATCGTATTGCACTGAAATAGATCTTCCTGCATTGTTTTATAAGTGCGTTGTGGCCCTGGTCTGCCCTCACATTATCATACAACATAAGGTTTACCATTGTGTAGGTAGTAGCAAAAGATTTTGCATGTACACAGCAAAATGTGCCATATGTGCAATTCATGTGAACAAAATACATATGCTGTTCATATGAAAAACATATGAATTGCATATGATCACATGAAAAGAGCACATATGAAATGCATATGATGTTCATATGAAGACTTTTCATATGTATTTCATATGAATAATTTGCATATGAATTTCATTCGAAAAGTTTTCATATGAAATATTCATATGAAATTCATATGGAAAACATGAAATTCATATGAGGTACATTTTGTAGTGTAGTAGGATGTAGTCGGATGTTATTTATAAATGGCAGGTGCACAATATAAAGATATCAGATTCTTTTTGGATTGCAGTGCACATAATATGGACATTCGAGACGTCTTGTTCAACTGATAGAGTTCACGATTATGTCTCGCACCAAGGAAGATAATGGTTGTTGAACACTGACAAAGGTTATTCAGTGATATGGTGGGCGATACTGTGTCATGTTTGTTGATGGTAATATACAGCAGTTTAACCCTGTCACCCACAAGAAACTCGGAATGGCTTTGAGGTGTTAATTTTGCAACCAAGCCAATGATTTTCACACTAAAAGGGGGTGTTTTTGTTCTCAAAATTACTTGCAAAAAGTGCAGATCCTGATGAGACGGCTCGTTACGAGCCGTCTCATCTGGATCTACACTATTTGTCAATATCACTATACAGGTCTGTAGTGTTGAAAGGGTTAACAATTATCAATTACATGCATATCGCACTTGCGGGAATCAAAGGGGATGGCGGCATGTGGGGCAGATTTGACAAGGTCGACTCGCACTAGGTTTGTTTATTGGTGTTTAACGGCCTATCAACAGCTAAGGTCATGTAAGGCCGGGCAGACGGGTTCGATCCCATTTTAACCTGCTGCATTGGGGAAAAATCCCAAAATCAGAACGGAATATTTACATCGAGAACAAATATATTCAGCCCTGAAATTAGAATAACCCGACCTGGTGCCAGGTCCATACCACACCAAGTCACTTGGCCCCTTCCCCTAAAATAGGATTACGAATATCGTAATACTCACATAAGCTCGCACTAGGTAACTTCTATGATTGTATGTTAACCCGTTGCCCAACTGACAGATCCAGTCTGCTAGTTTGTTATGATAGAATGAGCTTTTTTTATTTTCTGTGTTTCTCAATGAAAATAATTATATGTTGTTACATGTACTATTCATTTGAACAGTCCCGATGGGATGGTTCAACTGAATGGTAACAATATATACTTTTGGTGAGTAAAACTAGAGTACCTTCAACATGTAAATGTGCAGGAGCGCACCTCTGAATTATTATTATAGTGGTTTTGTTATATATTCCGAGTTGAAAATTGTCCTATTTTTTAAGGTTTTTCATACAGAATTACTTCCCTTAACATACATATAACCATTTAGTAAAAGTTGGAGGTTTGCTGCCTTCAAACAGACTAATTGTTTGACCCGTTTCCTAGTGAAGGTACACAATCTTTATATATATGTTGATACAACTCAGTTAAACCGTATTTCAGTGGGTGGGTGGTCGGGCGAACACGATGGTGTAAATTAATGGTGGGGCTTCCTCCTTATAGGAATCACGATTTGCCTGGTTTGGCCCTCCGTACGTTTTTATCTTTGGTTCTTTTGTTACCTGGGAGTTGGATTGGGTTATTGCCCATTATAAAAGTCGTAAGATTATTACTGATCTACTGCTTTTGAGAGGGGGCCAAGTGATTATGGTGTGTTGAGGGCTGAATATATAGTTTTTTTTATTGTAAATATTCAGTTCTGTTTTTGGGATTTCCCCCCCATTTGTACATGTACTTGAACATGTACTTGTACAGGTAATTTGTGGGATTTAGTACTAAACCCAGTGACCTTAGCTGTTGATAGGCCGTTTGACCCCAACAAAACAAACAATAAACCGTATTTCAAGACTTTTGAATTCCGTATTGTTCGCCAACAGAATGTATCGCCCTCTCGAAACCGGACACCTTGGGAAGTCCCCAGGGTGTCCGGTTTAGAGAGGTTCCAATGTAATTCATACACATGACTACTTCAAGACACGCGTGGGTGCGTCGGGATCACGAACAGACATTATCATCGGAGATAAATGGCAATGAATGCGATCAAAATTGAGCAGAACTAACTTTTTTCCGTGTCCGGTTTCAAAAGCTTTGACTGTACAAATATTTTTTCAGACAAATATTGGTTATATATACAGTGGAACCTCTCTAAACTGGACATCCTAGGAGATCACCAGGGTGTTTATTCGGCTTTTGAGTTTCCATTGTAATTTAGACATACAGTGAAACCTCTCTAAACCGGACACCCTGGGAAGTCCCCAGGGTGTCCGGCGTAGAGAGGTTTCACTGTAAATCAGGGCATTTTATCATTCTGAGTCATAGTTTTCTGCTGTACGACCACAAACATACATTATCTCATGAGACAAATGATATCAAAAATATATTCTTGGTGTCCGGTTCCACTGTACAAAGATTCAAATGCATGCTTGTGTGCTTGCATGAATCATGAACATGAATCAGACAGGGGATGCAGCAGTAAGGTTTTTAGGGAGGTTCCACGTAGTTGATCACTTGCTTTGTTTGAATACAGTATTGAAGTTGTTACTGGACCTAGTTAGTGGACACACAGACAAGGGTTACGAAAAATTGATTTGTCTATGGGAATTTAACATGGATGAAAAGGGTAGGAGTTGTGTGGGAGGAGTCAAAAAACAACAAAATTTGGAAATTGACTGCGAAACCTAGCTAGATAGCTTGGAAATGATCTAACTAAGAAAACAAGTTAAATTTTAAAAATCGATCCAGTATTTCTGAAATTCTCAAAAATTTCCCCATGTTAAATCCCCATAGACATCTTCACTCCGTGAAGATGTCTATGGGGATTAACATGGGGAAATTTTGTTTTCGCAATAAAATCAATATTTGACCAAATTTCACGAAATAAAAAGAAGGCTCATTCTTAAATTTTCCTTTAATTTAATATTATCGAAAAAAATATTGTTTTCGATTTGTTTATATGGGCATAAAAATTTGGGCAGCTTTCGTGAAACAGACTATAGTTAGTGGACACACAGACAAGTGTATCTGGGTCTGCCGTCTGTCAATATACAACATAACTTGTTTTTTCCTGTCTCTGGCATTGTTTTCAAGGCCAACAATCGTGTGCAGGTTACCGGTATTATGTAAACAGTTAATATAATATAACAACGATGCAAGATTTATTTACAGTTCAGCAATCAGCCGACAATTAAGACGCCAAATAGCAGCATAAAACAGTGCTCCAGATAAGGTGTGTATTGGCGTATTTTGTGCACTTATTTTAGCTGAATATGCATTGATGTAGTACTAGTACAAAATACTTACAGCAATGTGAAAATATGCATTGATTTTCAAATTGAGTAGTGGAAATACTGTAATAAAGTTGAAAATGTACTAACTTGAGCTGCAAAAAAAAGCAAGTTTGCTTTTTGCAGCTCAAGTAAGTAAATTTCAACTGTATTACAGTATAAATAAGTAGTAATACACTCAAATATGTGAATGTTTAAATTTGTTTTGATCATTCGTTCCCTATTTAATAATGAAGAATCCATTTGTAAAAATAAAATACGCCGTGGTCCAATCTGCAGTATTGCAGTTCAGTGGGGTCGACTCAAATATTGATTGGATAGATTGATTGATTGGAGTTTTATGTCTTTACACCAACAGTCAGATACAGATCGGAATTCACCTGTATAGAGGAAGCAATGCAAATTCCGTACTGAATTTACGACATCCTTTCAGTACCGCAAAAATAATATCCTGATCTGGTGCCAAGAGACCTTGGAATACCCAGTCCCATGATAGATTCATCATTGACTCCTAATAAAAACTCGGTCCCATGAAAGTGAATCCGCACATTAATGGATTCATCATTAAGGTATGAATCCTCATAACAACAGATTCACCCACAGTCCAATGTGGGAATCCCAAGAGATGGGTTCACCATGAAAGTGTGAATCGTGCATGAATGGATTCATCAATGAAGAATGAATCCCATAAGAACAGAATCATCTCATACAGACGGATTCATCTACTCAGTCCCATGTAGGAATCCCAATAGAGATGGATTCACCATGAACGAGTATCCATGCATGAATGGATTCACCAATGAATCCCTCATGAAAGTGTATACATGCATGAATGGATTCATCAATGAATCTCAATAGAGATGGATTCATCATGAAAGTGTATCTATGCATGAGTGGATTCATCAATGAATCCCAAGAGATGGGTTCATCATGAAAGTCTGAATCTGTGCATAAATGGATTCATCAATCAGGTATGAATCCTTATACGGATAGATTCATATACTCGGTCCCATGTGGGAATCTCAAGAAATGGATTCGTCATGAAACTGCGAATCTGTATCAATGGATTCAGGGATTCATCAAAGAGTTATGAATCTGCATAAGGACAGATTCAGCCACTCAGTCCCATGTGGGAATCCAATCCTTGCATGGTGAATCTGTGTACGAATAGATTCATAAACACCATTAATGTGTGAATCTGTGCATGAATAGATTCATCAATGAGGTATGAATCCTCACCAGGACAGATTCATCATTCAGACACACATAGCCTTCCTGCTACTACTTGAATATTGAACTCTTTTTTTGTTTATTTATTTGTGTTTAACGGCCTATCAACTGCTAAGGTCATTTAGGGCCATAGAGCATTTTGTAATATCCAACACCGACTTTTCCATGATCATTTTTGAACTCTTTCATTAACCCTTTGAACCCGAAAGGCCGCTATATCGGTTTATGCAAACAGTGCAGATCCAGATGAGCTGGCTCGTAACGAGCCGTCTCATCAGGATCTGCACTGTTTGAAAGTAATTTTCATATTTTTGAGAACAACAAATATCCCCTTTTCATAAATGGACGAATCTGAAAATCATTTTGTGACCATTGGATTGGTCGGAACATTAACATATCACAGTCCATTCCAGTTCCTTAGGGTTGAAAGGGTTAAAGAGAAGTCTGACAAATGCTGCAGATCCTGACGAGATGGTTTGTTATGTGCCGACTTATCTGGATCTGCTGTGTTTGCAAATGTAGTTATCATGGTTATGGGAAATAAGTTACCTGAAACACAATCTGCTGTGTGGTATACAAGCAGCCCAGCTGTGCCACTCGGTATGGAATCACTTAACCCTTACCATGCTGAATTCAATTTTGTCATCTGTTTATTTTCCATTTTTCTCAACAAAAACATGCTTTGACAACACTTTAGAATCATTTCCAATGGAAACGATTCTAAAGTGCTGTCAAATCATGTTTTATTGAGAAACAAGACAAAATATAAAGCAACAGCAGACGACCATTTTTGTTTCCCGCATTCTAAGATTTAATCAAACCAAATCAATTTTATCGGCAGGATGTTACACATGATGTGGTTTTCATTATTTCATATACAGGTATTTGATACCGACAAGATCTCAGATTGTTCTGTATTCAGGAAATAGAATACAAAGCTATAGGTATTGTCGGTGTTAACTTTATTAACAGCATTTCTGTTGCAGAGCATAATGTTAAAGGTTTTTTGTTTGTTTGTTTGTTTGTTTGTTTTGTTTGTTTGTTTGTTTGTTTGTTGGGGTTTAACGGCCTATCAACAGCCAACGTCATTTAAGGCCGGGTCAATGGGTTTAGTACTAAATTCCATATATTACCTGTACTACATGTACATGTTCAAGTACATGTACAAATGGGGGGAAAATTCCAAAATCAGAACTGAATATTTACAATAACAAAACTATATATTCAGCCCTGAAATCAGAATAATCCTGATCAGATGCCAGGTCCTCGCCACACATCACTTGGCCTCCTCCCAAAAGCAGTAGGATCAGTAATAATCTTACTACTTTTATAACGGGCAATAACCCAATTCAATTCCCAGGTAACTAAAGAGCCGACGATAAAAACGTACCTGAGGGCCAAACCAGGCAAATCGTGATTCCTACAAGGAGGAACCCATACCGTTAATTTACGCCGTCTCAATCGCCCGACCACCACCCACTAATGTTAAAGGTACATGCCCACTTAGTAGGCACATTTCTTCATGGGAATTAAATAAGTGTATACAGTGCAACCTCTCTACAACAGCCACCCATGGGAAGAGGCAAAATTGGCTGTTATAGAGAGGTGGCTGTTGTAGGGAGGTTAATGCTGAATACAATTTTATCGTCTGATGTTTATTTATTTTCTTCAATAATTCTCAATAAAAACATGTTTTGACAGCATTTTAGAATCATTTCCAATGGAAATGATTCTAAAATGCTGTCAAAACATGTTTTTATGGAGAAAGAATGCAAAATCAACATCAAACGACAATGTTCATGCTGAGCAGTGTAAGGGTTAGATATAGATGAAATCATCCTTTTGGGATATAAAATAGTGGCTGTTACAGAGAGGTGGCTGTTGTAGAGAGGTGGCCGTTCGGGGAGGTTCGACTGTAATTGTTTCATTATTCCACCTGTTCTAAAGATTACGAGTGCCCGCTATACAGATATAATCATTTAGTGATATGTATTTTACTGATTGTGACTCATGGTATCAGGTTATTATCATATGCAAATGAGGCATGATATTTTTTAATTATTTATACTAAATTAAATGCATCACCTAAAAAAAATATATATTTTCGACAGATTATAAAGTATGATCATTGCACATCAAAAAATAAATACAGACAATAAATAGTTATATCACGTCCATTAGTATATTAATAAAACACGGTTATCGCCCCTGATATCAGTGTGAAAATTTATGTCTGATATAAAATGTATAATAATACCAATTAATACATGGGGTAATGACTGAATGTTTATTTTGCCAGAAAATGTCTCAGATGATGTCTCTGATATGAAGAACATTTTTTGCGTACTGAGTGGGCATGTACCTTTAAGATTTGGAACTATTTTTCAGTGTTGAAAAGTGGAAAATAATTAAATAAACAAAACCAGTTTTACTCACAAGAAACTTTATCCCTTGTAATAATGCCATACCGTTGTGTAACGAAGAAATACATTGGTTATGTGTCTGGGTACCCTCCCATTCAGAATTGAACGGCTCAGTGGAATAAGGGGGCTAACTCCACAAGGGAGTTAACCCCCTTATTCCACTGGGGGCCGTTTCAATAAACTTTGTACAACTAAAATGTTCGTAAGTGCAAACATAGGATCTTCTGGAAATTTCAATTGATGGATTTACATTTATTGAGCATAGGCTGCATATGCAGCCTATTCTCAATAAATGTAAATCCAATAATTGTTTACAAGAAAACATTGTTAATGTGAAATTTACAGACTATCATAAGTTTGCACTTACAAATATTTTAGTCGTAAGAAGCTTAGTGAAACGGCCCCCTGATCCCTTCAATTATAGATAAATATATGGACTGCCGGCGGAGAAAAGGACCTTATGACATTTGTGACCAGTGTAGACCATGACCATAATTGTACTCTTGCAGTAAACAGATTTATCAAAACCCGTTATTCATGAACATAAGCAGTGTTGGTTTGATGGAATGGCGACCAGCATGTGTCCAGTAGCCTATTTCACCAAAATTGCAAAGCATACTTTTCTTACCAAGTACACTTTGAGCAGGAAATTTTCAATTTAAGGATAAATTTATTAATTTTTATTGTACTGAATTTATCACATTATCACAGCCATTATGGCTGTGATAATGTAATAAATTCATAATAATAATTCTGCATACTTTTAATCGTCAATATATGCAGTCGTTAGTTCTATATGAAATAATTCATTTCAGGGAAAATAAATGATTTCTATACTTTGTTAGAACAGTATACTTTGCAATGTTGGTGAAATAGGCTACTGATCAAACTGATCTGGGGCTACGCTGGTACACAGGTGGAAGACTCGGACCGATGACTCCAAAAAAATGCCTATTAAAAAAAATCCCATTACCCCACCCACTTGGTCTCGTACAGTACATAACGTTAATTAACGTATAGTACTGTACGAGACCAAGTGGGTGGGGTAATGGGATTTTTTTTAATAGGCATTTTTTTGGTGTCATAGGTCCGAGTCTTCCACCTGTGCGCTGGTAGCACATATCATAAGATACCTTTGCTCGTCCACAGGCCCAAATGTGATGTATCATGAGAAAGTGGGGTTTATTGCTGAATTTGTGATCAGTGTAGCCCCCCAGATCAGCAGGTGCATCTGATCAAGGTTTGATTGATTGATTGATTGGGTTTATGTCCGTTCAACAGCTTGGTCATAATCAGAACAACCGACACAGAGAGGTTTGTTGTCACAACATGACTATCGAGATTCGGACGTTTGATTTGGACCTACACTGATCGGTGTAGTTGGCGTTGGTTTTAATGACCAATTTATTACAGCCTTAACCCTTAAGACCGCTACACACAACAATTGTCGTCTGCTGTTACTTTTATATATTGCCTTATTTCTAAAAAAAACATGGTTTGACAGCACTTCAGAAACATTTCCAATGGAAATGATTCTGAAGTGCTGTCAAAGCATGTTGTAAATTATTCTAAAATGCTGTCCAAGCATGTTTTTGATAATAAAAATGGAAAATAGAAATAAATAGCAGACAACAAAAAAATAGTGGTCTAAGAGTTAATTACCAGTCTGTCGAATTATGTAGCGAGCTGATCAGGAGCTACACTGGCCGATGTTACCATAAACCCCACTCTGTCAAGACGCATCAGAACTTGTGTCAGAAACAGCATCAACCCTTTATAACACCATCATACAGTTTTATTACATTACTCATGTAGTTTACATTCATTTGACTCGAGCATTCAATCGCTACTAGCTGTAGCAAGTTAAAACCTTGTACAGTCAGACTGTTTGTTTGTGTGTTGGGGCTTAACGGCCTATCAACAGCTAAGGTCATTTAAGGCCGGGTCAATGGGTTTAGTACTAAATCCCATATATTACCCGTACAAGTACAAGTACATGTTCAAGTACATGTTCAAATTCGAAGAAAATCTCAAAATCAGAACTGAATATTTACAATAAAAATACTATATATTCAGCCCTGAAATCAGAATAATCCTGATCTGATGCCAGGTCCTCGCCACACCAGAATCACTTGGCCCCCTCCCAAAAGCAGTAGGACGAGTAATAATCTTACTACTTTTATAATGGGCAATAACACAATTCAACTCCCAGGTAACAAAAGAGCCAAAGATAAAAACGTACCCGACAGCCAAACCAGGCAAATCGTGATTCCTATAAGGAGGAACCCCTACCGTTCATTTACGCCGTCACGTTCGTGTAATTGTTTAACAGCCCTTGTACATTAAAATACAGACTGTTATCTGTGGAACTTGTTTTTAACAAACCACAACTCCAAATGATGATAAAGGCACTCCAAATGCCGACCAATACAAAACTTCTAATCAACAACGAGTTTAATTTGTACACGTTTGATTTTAGAACGCAAACACGGAGGCTAATCAATGTGCGATAATGTGTCACTTCTCTAACATGTGATTTTGTATTGGCGACCAACTGAGTTAGGTTCACAAGCAAAACTAAATCGGTTTTCGCGCCAAACAACAAGATGATACAAGATTTTAACTTGCCAATGCTGACAGGCTTTTGTGATAGGGTACATCATACGTCATTAACAGGCTAAAAGAACGCGCTTGTAATCCAAGAAAACATCACAAAATGTCAGTAGCTTATTAACCAACAGTCGATAATTATACTATTGGCCTGCAAACAGGAAGCAAGATTTACATTACGGCATATCTTTCATTGAAAACGTTTCACAGGCTTAATAGCATATTCCAAAACAACCAAGATAATACAAAACGTATATTGAATCGTCATATAAATATTTAAATATGTCACATTTTTCAACAAAATATTTCAATTTGTGCATGATTTTTTCAATAAAATATTTAAATTTGTGCATGATTTTACACAATATTGTGTAATATTTTAACCAACAACATGCAATAATGTAGCTTCACTGACTGAATGGCGACCAGTGCAGTCCCAGATCAGACTGCGCATATGCGCAGGCTGATCTCGGACTACACTGGTTTCAATCATAAAGTCTTCTCAGCCGGTATCCAATTTAAATTGTGTGAAATTCGGACATAGTGAAAATATGTAGACATTCACTGGAAGCAAACCATATGTGCAACATAAACGGGGTAGAACATGCCAGAAGGATCAGGATGTAGTTGGTAGAAAAAAATGACTCACCATCACACAATTGGCTTATAATTATTGAGGTTTTATGACCAGTGTCGCCCCAGGTCAGCTTGTGTATCCACAGTTTAATCAGAGTGTATCGTAATAACCCTAAATATCTGCACACTATATATTTTATGGTTTCCCCACAGCAGTAAGTGTGCCAATATTTAGGGTTAGTACGGCAGTACTGGATTAATAGCAATAACAATGTATTTGGATACAATTTGCTTTGGGAAACCCATTCCCAAAGCAAATTGTATCCAAATATTCAGGGTAAATAGGGTAAATATACACTATTGAGTTACACAAACACTTCTAATATCTCATAGACGGAGTGGGTGAACAGGCTGTTCTGGGCTACACTTGTCGAAAACTCAGTAATCTGGTTTTGTCATAGCAAGATATGTATCTTAATAGAGAATGTGCATTGCCTACGTTTGTCGATATGTTTTACTAGTCGAGGTAAGATTTCTGCCAAGTTGTATAAACAAAATGACTGATGGAATGGAAGCAGGTTTAACCGACAAGCAACAACAGTAAACTGAGCGTTCAGTAGAATTTCAAACTAGGACACAGATACCCCAGCCAATGCTTTAGCGAGAAAACAAAAATATTATTATAGGAATGAATGGCCTTTTTGTGGAATTTATCGGGGTATAAACTTGGAAAAGCAACTTTCGCAATTGGCGATACAAATAAACAATTGGCGATAAAAAATTACGATTTTCGAAAAAAACAAAGGTTTTTCTTTTTTTCGAAAATTGTAATTTTTTATCGCCAATTGTTTATTTTTATCCTATTGGTTATTATAGGAATGAATGGCCTTTTTGTGGAATTTATCGGGGTATAAACTTGGAAAAGTCGCGGGAATATTGGACGAAGGCCGGAAGGCCTCGTCCAGTATTCCCGCGACTTTTCCAAGTTTATATCCCCGATAAATTCCACAAAAAGGCCATTCATTCCTTATAATTCCAGCATTTGAAATAAATTCATCAAGAAAATGTGTTTATTTTCCGTTTTCTTAAGAATTATTTTAACTGCGCCTCACGGTTATGGAAAGTAGTTCGGCATGGAGTTTACTGGGATATAAATTTTGGACAGAGACTTGCTACGGGCCAATCAAATGTTAGGGAATTGTGTAAATATTTTTGTGCTGGAATTATCTGACCTTGACATTGGGCACGAGTGCAACGTGGGTGGGCTATGTAGAGAACATATGATAATGGATGTCAAGTTTATGAAGGGAATTCCCGTTGTGGTTGTAACGATACAGTACTAGGATCCCAAACTGGAAAAGTTATGGATGGAGACGTCAGCTACATGCCCCTGGAGATGTGCCGGAGCTATAGATAGAACTGTGCACCTATGGCTATGTTTTCGCTACTACACAAACAGGGGGTGGGGGTGGGGGGGGTGGGGGGGGGGGTTTATTGGGTGATCTTACAGAAGCGATCATAAAGAGTTTGCTAATTTCACGTACCATAATGAGAAGTTTCTATGAAATCAATAAGTAAGTTTAACACATGCCAACTTAATTAATCTTATTAATTGATTAATTGTAATGCATAACCACAGAATCATGCATTGAAGCCAGTCTGAGTACATGTCTTCAGTTTATACTATTTATTAGTAGGGTTTTAATGTGATTTGTAATACAATTAGTTGTTGGCATGCCTATTTCATGTATAAATAAAATGTGCACCACAATTTGCAATCGCTTAAAACCATTCATTAGAGAAACAAATCAGTTTTGGTAACCTGTGGCCCAGTCATAACATTTAGCGAGGCAATATTGACTTGTGAAGGTTAGAAGGTCAATTACACAGGTTAATGAATGATGTCCAGTCAGCAGTATTTATATCCTTGTTTACGTTACTTTGACGACTACAGCCATGTACACCTAGGGGCCGTTTCACCAAACTTCTTGCGACTAAAATGTTCGTAAGCGCAAATTTAATCGTCTGTAAATTCCAATTGATGGATTTACATGTATTGAGCATAGGCTGCATATGCAGCCTATGCTCAATAAATGTAAATCCAATAATTGTTTACAAGAAAACATTGTTAATGTGAAATTTACAGACTACCATAATTTTGCACTTACGAACATTTTAGTCGTACGAAGTTTAGTGAAACGGGCCCCTGGATACTAGGGTTTAGCACTTGGAATGCAGAGGAAAACTGTCGTCTGCCGTTGTTTTATATTTTGTCTTTCTCTCTCAATAAAACATGGTTTGGCAGCATTTTAGAATCATTTCCATTGGAAATGATTCTAAAGTGCTGTCAAACCATGTTTTTTGTTCAGAAAAATGAGAATTATAAAATAGCAGACAACAAAATTTAAATCGGCATTGTCATGGTTCCCAAGTAAACATGTGACTGGCGAAACCGAGTTACTGATTTGTCTGTTTGTTTATTGGTGTTTAACGGCCTATCAACAGCTAAGGTCATGCAAGGCCGGGCCAACGGCTTCGATCCCGCATGTAACCTGCTGCATTGGGAAGAAAATCCCAAAATCAGAACAGAATATTTACATCGAGAAAAAATGATTCAGCCCTGAAATTAGAATAACCCGACCTGGTGCCAGGTCCATACCATACCAAAGTCACTTGGCCCCTTCCCCTAAAAGTAATAGGATTATGATTAATCATAATATTCACATAAGGGGTATAACCAGATTCAACTGTCACATACACAAGTGCCAAAGATGTATGTGAGGGCCAAACCAGGTCTCCAGTCGGGATTCCATGATCGTAAAATTACCCATCGCATGCTCCCACCTGCCTCCGAGCTATTGAATGGCCGATGCTAACACGAGGTTTAATACAAGTCAAAATGTAACTGGAGAAAGAGGGCTGATGGCAGATGCGACCAGTCTAGTATCAGTGTAGATCAGACTGCGAATTAGCAGAGTTTGATCTGGGTCTACACTGTCACCAATCAGAACGGATCTTCATCACATAGTTATCCTATAGCCCGATCCTGCTAACAGACCTGTAGCCTATTTCATCAACATTGCAAAGTATACTTTAGTAGCAAAGTATACTTTGAGGGAGAAATTTTCAATTTTATGATAAATTTATTAATTTTTATTATACTGAATTTATTAATTTTTATTATACTGAATTTATTACATTATCACAGCCAATTTGGCTGTGATAATGTAATAAATTCAGTATAATAATTCTGCATACTTTTAATCATGAAATATATGCATTTGTTAGTTCTATATGAAATAATGCATTTCAGGAAAAATAAATGATTACTCCCTCAAAGTATACTTTGCAATGTTGATGAAATAGGCTACAGAGCTAGAGTTAGACTGGTTTGTTTGTTTATTGGTGTTTAACAGCCTATCAACAGCTAAGGTCATTTAAGGCCGGGCCAACAGGTTTGATCCTGCAGTTAGACTGGACATAAATGCCATAAGCCCCTTTTCTCCAGTGACAATCACAAATGACGGTCATTGAGACCAGTGTAAATTACATGTACAATTACACTGGTCAATGTATATCAGGACATAAATGTCTGTGGGCATAAATGTTTAGTGTCAGTATGGTTGTATTGGTTTATCACAATAACAATGTATTTGGATACAATTTGTTTTGGGGTTTCCCAAAACAAATGGTGTCCAAATAGTACCATCATTACGGTAATTAACTCACTTTTGGCAGCATGGGTGGGCCACAGAGAGAAACTATGGATGATGATAAACAGGCATATGAAACTTCTAGTGAGTTCACCATGCAGAGGTAGAGAGAACAGATACCAGAAAGCTTCAATACAACAGTCACAGATGAACAGGTAGAAAGTTAGAAGCTGTGTATAGGAAGGGCGTGAAATGGAGATACAAATAACAAAAGAAATAGTATCTGAATATTGATGAAAAATGAATGATTAATGATGATACAACCTTTTAAAAAAAATGAAAAATTATTCAAAAATCGTTTATAAAATAATTTTAATTATTTAAACAAGAAAATGTGGCCTGTTGGCACACAAACGGCCCCCCGGTGGCAGATTCGCGACACTCTGGCAAACTTAACGGGACCCACAGACAGGGACACACAGACCAAACACTATTATGCCTTCTGACTCCAGCTAGACCGGGGTCATAAAAACATAGTGAAAAGTGAATGGTAACTGTCTACATAGTTTACATACCGCATACAGATTATTTCTTTCACTATTTTGATACAAAGTTATCTTGTATGTTTCTGCCACTGTGAGGTTTAGAAATAGAATTGGATAGCACATCCATTCACCAACACTATCATATAGACTGTCAGCAAGTACAACTGCATAGTGTTTGTTCGTTTGTTAGGGTTTAACGGCCTATAATTCCAGCACAAAAATATTTACACAATTCCCTAACATGTCCAAAATTTATATCCCAGTAAACTCCCACGCCGAACTACTTTCCGTAACCGTGAGGCGCAGTTAAAGTAATTCTTAAGAAAACGGAAGATAAACACATTTTCTTGATGAATTTATTTCAAATGCTGGAATTATAAAGAATGAATGGCCTTTTTGTGGAATTTATCGGGGATATAAACTTGGAAAAGTCGCGGGAATACTGGACGAGGCCTTCCGGCCTTCGTCCAGTATTCCCGCGACTTTTCCAAGTTTATACCCCGATAAATTCCACAAAAAGGCCATTCATTCCTATCATCAACAGCTAAAGTCATTTAAGGCCGGGTCAATTGGTTTAGTACTAAATCCCATATATTACCTGTACAAGTACATGTACATGTTCAAGTACATGTTCAAGTACATGTTTGTTTGTTTATTAGTGTTTAACGGCCTATCAACAGCTAAGGTCATGTAAGGCCGGGCAAACGGGTTCGATCCCGTTTTAACCTGCTGCATTGGGGGGGAAAATCCCAAAATCAGAACGGAATATTGACATCGAGAACAAATATATTCAGCCCTGAAATTAGAATAACCCGACCTGGTGCCAGGTCCATACCACACCAAAGTCACTTGGCCCCTTCCCCTAAAATAGGATTACGAATATCGTAATACTCACATAAGGGGTACAACCAGATTCAACCGTCACATACAAAATGCCAAAGACGTATGTGAGGGCCAAACCAGGTCTCCAGTCGGGATTCCGGTAAGGATGAACCCCGATCATTAAATTACCCATCGCGTGCTCCCACCTGCCACCCAGTCAAGTACATGTACAAATTTGGGGGAAATCCCAAAATCAGAACTGAATATTTACAATAAAGTCTATATATTCAGCCCCGAAATCAGAATAATCCCGATCTGCACTGCATATTGTGTGGCCAGGAGTGTTTCATTACAATGCGAATATTTTGAATGATCAGAAATGCTGATCTTGTTCGCAGTAATTACGTGACACATATTTAAAGCCCCTATACGGCTCAAGTTGCCGAATTTGGCCTCCTATTGGGTTTTCCCACACATAAATCCAACAGGTTTCTATTTACACACACTTTGAAACTGTTTGCATTCATTTTGGTACAAAAATGAGTTTGTAGTCGATGAAAATATCAATATTTGTTGATAAACAAACAGCAGGTGCGTGTTTCAAAGCCCGATCGATTTTCCGATAGACGCTCGGGTCAACTCCTCAACTCCACGATTCGCGGCCGATGAATTTCGATAGCCGGAGTTTTATCGACTCGCTTCCGAGCCGAAGCCGTTGGGTTACGGAAATGAAATTGTCAATATTGAGATTTTTATGATTAATTGTGTTTGTGAACTGGAGAAAGGGGGCTTCTGGGGTTTGTGACCAGTGTAGTTCCTGATAAATAGCACACTCATGTAGCCTGATAATGATCTATATTGCTTGTTAGAAGCATACATGTCGGGTGTTTCATTGATAAGAGTGATAAACAGTGCAGATCCTGATCAGACTGTACGGATGCACAGGCTGATCTGGATCTACACTGGTCGTAAAACTTATAAGCCCTATTTCTCCAGTCAAAACAAATGCTGTTCAACAACAAAACCTTATACAGACAGGATGAGAATACACCTGTATGGCGGGAGTGGCATAGACGTTCAACACAGAAATTACAACAAAACGTTCAACACTGAAAGACGGCGTCCTGATCTTGGGCCAGGCACCCTTACTACACCAGTAGCCGATTTCATCAAAATTGCAAAGTATACATATCTAGCAAAGTAAACTTTGAGGGAGTAATCATTTATTTTTCCCCGAAATGTATTATTTCATATAGAACAAACGACTGCATACATTTGAGGATTAAAAGTATGCAGAATTATTATACTGAATTTATTACATTATCACAGCCAAAATTGCTGTGATAATGTAATAAATTCAGTCTAATAAAAGTTAATAAATTTATCCTTAAATGAAAATTTCTCCCTCAATGTATACTTTGCTAGATAAGTATACTTTGCAATATTGATGAAATAGGCTACTGATCACTTGGACTCAGGTGCGAATCCATTTTCACCAGATTCACCATCATGAAAACATGAATCCTACACATCAAATGCCCTCCCATTCACCGGTGGTTGAGTCAGAGGCTTGGTTTGTTTGATTTTGGGTTGTAAATGTCTGTATACACTCGGGACATTTTACAATCACTCACTCTGGCGCTTCACCAACTCTCGATGCCCTTGTAGCACTTTCACATGCAATCAAAACAAAATTTAAACAAGTAAAAAATACCAGTATCCACTGAAAATACAATGAACATTTGTACAAATGAGCACATCTTTTGTGAGTTTCATATAACAATCAATGGGGCATGACTAAAATGCAAGAAATCTGTACACAATTTAATTGAAAAATACTGAACTATGATTATTTATAACAGATAAATCTTTTCAAAATGAACACCTTCACAATGCTAACCCTTGTGCACCTAAGGCAAAAGGAACTCCCCTTCACCAAATTGGACCAATCACGGCTGTCCAAATGTACATGTGACTGTCATGTGGCACACAATAACCAATCACATTCGAGTCTATAACCATGTGACTGCTATGGCTTCCACTGTTCACTCTGAATAGTATTTTTAAACCAGCCATCCGGAGCCAGACACCATCGCGCGTGTGACAAGATCTGCCCGATCAGGGTCTACACCAGCTGTACAATGTGCGAGGGTGTGTGGCTGCCGACGGTCCGGTGAATTTATGTAACAGAAATCACAGAAGAGCTGGCTTCAACCGACCTCCGTCCCCCTCCGACACAAACCTCTTCCTGCCTCTGTAACAGACACACACAATATTGGGATACAGTAATAACCCCAAATATTCGGACACCATTTATTTGTGGAAAAACACAGAAATATACAGATTCTCCACAACAGTGAGCGTGCCAATATTTATGGTTTGTATGGCAGTACCGGTTTAATAACAATAGCAATGTATTTGGATACAGTTTCAAAAAGCAAATTGTGTCCGAATATTTAAGGTTATTACGGTAGTCGCTTTTTGTTAGCAAGTTTACATTACAGGTAGTACGAGGCTAGGAAACCTGTAGGAATTCCGAGGCTTGCCAAGGAATTCCTACTGTTTCCGAGCTAAGAATACCTGGCTGGTGTATTTTGATGTCAAGATTATCAGGCGAGGCTATGGAATGTGCATGAATTCCGAGGCTTGCCGAGGAATTCATACCATTTCTGAGCCTGATAAATAGATAATACCCATCTAGTCTAATTTCTTATCAAGGTTATCGTGAGAGGCTATGAAACGTGTAGAATTGTGAGGCTTGTCAAGGTATTTCTGAGCTGAGCACGATAGACAATACCAGGCTAGTTTTGTTTAATATGAAGTTCACAAAATGAGGCCAGCAAATGATTTAAATTTTAGCATAGGGAAATACAATGAGATTATTTTCGACTGGGCAGCTGGCTCACCTCTGTGGCAGGTCCCGGTACGAGTCGTCTGGCATCACGTTTACCTTCCTACACATCTCGGCGTACCTCTCCAGGAACATGTAGGCATTCGGTACGTCAAGGCAGATGTCCGGCATGTTATCAAATATCCGCTTAAACCCCTGTAACATGTGTATAATAATTAATTGTTTTCCTTTGTGTAACGCCATATAAAATAACGTGACAAATTCTGATCTGCACCTGTTGTTCAAATATATTGCCATTTTTTTATTATTTGTGCCAACGAAAGCATTTGTATATGTGCTCTCGCGCTTGTTTGTAATCGTTGTAAAATAAAGTTTAAAATTATTTGTATGTACATTCAAATCATATGGAAATTACTGACTTTTTGTCAATATAACAATAAAAGCCTCCCATCTGCTCCAATTAATTTTCTAAGACTTAACCCTTTGAAGAAGCGAAAATTGTCGTCTGTTGTCATATCATTTTATTTTGTTTCAAATAAAAAAGTGCAAATGACTGTGAATGGGTCCCAGCAACAGCTAAGGCCATATAGAGACGGGATTCTCAAATAAAAACATGGTTTGGTAGCATTTGAGAATTTTCCATTGGAAAGGATTCTAAAGTGATGTCAAAGCATGTTTTACAGACAGAATGGGAAATAATAACAAGAGGGCCATGATGGCCCTAATTCGCTCACCTGACTCCATGAACACCAGAGGAGAATGTAACATCGAGTTCATGTGTTTTAAAAAAATTGTGCTATTTTTAGACGGCGGTCATCTTGGATTAAGCGATGACTCATTTTACCAAATCTGAAAATGCTTCACCCAAGGATCGGAACTTCCTATGAAGTTTGGCCAGCATCGGCCATGTGCTTCCTGAGAAAAAGACGTTCAAAATCTCAAATAAATGGACCTTTTGGCGGCCATCATGGATGACATAATCATCCGATTCCGACAAATATTGCGCCAGAGCAATCGCCTCATCGATACCTTCAATTTGCTATATGACATGAGCATATTCGGTCAAAAATAAAATTTGACCCCACGGGTACATCAATCATTCCTACCAAGTTTCGTCGAAATCCGGCCAGTGGTTCATGAGAAAAAGATTTTTTAAGAATTTGTGCTATTTTTAGACGGTGGCCATCTTGGATTAGCGATGACCTCCATTATAACAAATCTGAAAAGGCTTCACCCATGGACCATAACTGTGAAGTTTGGCTACCATGGGCGAAGCGGTTCATGTGAAGTAGAATTTTTAAATCTCTAATAAAAGAACGACCTTTTGACCTTTCAGCGGACATCTTGGATGACATAACCATCAGATTTCGACAAAAAATGCACCAGAGTGATCGCCTCATTGATACCTTCAATTCGATATATGACATGACCATATTCGGTCAAAAATAAAATTTGACCCCAATTTGACCACACGGGCCACGCCCAGTTTTGACCCCAGGGTCACCATTTTAACTTTGAAAGAGCATTGTACATCGATCATTCCTACCAAGTTTTGTCGAAATCCGGTTGGCGGTTCTTGAGAAGAAGATTTCTGAAGAATTTGTGCTATTTTTAGACGGCGGCCATCTTGGATTACGCAATGACGTCATTTTAACAATTTTGTAATCCCCCTACCTAAGGACCATGATCATGAAGTTTGGTGACTATAGGCCCAATGGTTACTGAGGAGAAGACGTTTGAAAATGTTCACGGACGACGACGGACGACGGACACATTGCGGTAACAATAGCTCACATGAGCTTCGCTCAGGTGAGCTAAAAATAAGAAGAAAATGTGGCCAATATCGGCAAACAAATAGCCCTGGTAGTGGAGAAAGTCCAGCAAACTTCTTTAACCGAAACTGCTATTAAAGTGTTAAAGCCAAGTTTTGAAAGTCAAAAGGTCAAGGTCATATTGCAAGCGACATGGATGTGTGGCATTTGTGTGCAGGCATAATTTTGAAATACTTAAGTAATCCTTCAAGGAATAGAAAGATTATGAAAGATTGGAGAAACTCGGGCAAACATCTTAACCAGACACACGGACACACATTCTGCATTGTAATGATAACTGTGCGTACCTGAGACATTTGTCGCGGTGTGATGATGATCGCGTCACCGAGAGACTTGAGCAGCTGGCACATCCTCTCTGCCGACCTCTCAGTACCGTCCTCCATCACCATCACCGTTCCCTGGGAAACACACAGGTCAAAGGTTAAGGTTATAAGAGACCTCCAACACCATCACCGTTCCCTGGGGAAAACACAGGGCAAACGGCCAGGCTATAACAGTCCCCCAACACCATACCCCTTGGGGAACATACATGGTCAAAGGTCAAGGTTGTAGCAGTCCCACAACACCATCACCGTTCCCTGGGCAACACACATGGTCAAAGGTCAAGTTATAACAGACCTCCAACCTCATTACCGTTCCCTGGGAACACACATGGTCAAAGGTCAAGGTTATAACAGACTTCCAACACCATTACCGTTCCCTGGGGAACACACAGGTCAAAGGTCAAGGTTATAAGTGACCTCCAACACCATCACCGTTTCCTGAGAAACACAGGGTCAAAGGCCAAGGTTATAACAAGACCTTCCACACCATCACTGTTCCCTGGGAGACACACAGGTCAAAGGTTGAGGTTATAACAAGACAACCTACACCATCACCATTACCTGGGGGACACACAAGGTCAAAGGTCAAGTTTATAACAGATTCTAACATCATCACCATTCCCTGGGAAACCAATGGTGTCAAAGGTCACGGATATAAGACCTCCTACACCATCACTGTTCTCTGGGAAACACATGCAGTCAAAGGCTAGGGTGAATGTTATTGCGACAGCGATTGGAGAAATGGGACTTATGGCATCTATGGCCAGTCTAACAGTCTTCCAACACTATCACTGTACCCTGGGAAACACACAGGGTCAAAATTCAAGGTTACTATTGTAGCCAAGACTGGAGAAACGATGCCTATGGCATCTTTGGCCAGTCTAAACAGTCCTACATGTATATACCATCACAGTACCCTGGGGAACAAACATTGCGGGTCAGGGCTCAGGAAACAATCATCACAGTTTAGGATCAATGGGGCTTATGGCTTCTGGCCAGTCTAATGGTCCAATACATGGTATCCCATCACAGTACCCTAGGACACAAACATAGTGTGTCCGGGTTGACACTGGCCTGTAGCCATACTTATTTACCAAAGTATACTTTGAGGGAGTAATCATTTATTTTTCCCGAAATGCATTATTTCATATAGAACTAACCGTTGCTTATATTTCATGATTAAAAGTATGCAGAATTATTATACTGAATTCAGTATAATAAAAATTAATAAATTTCACCTAAAGAAAATTTCTCCCACAAAGTATACTTTGCTAGATAAATATACTTTGCAATGTTGGTGAAATAGGCTACAGGTATTCTCTCCGTGAGAAATATACAAGTTCTTCAGACTCGGCTTGGAAACAGTAAGAATTCCTCGGCAAACCTTGGATTCCTACACGTTTCCAAGTCTCCCTAGATAAATTAGTTATAAACAAACACAAACTTGTTATTCTCTATGCCCAGTTATCAGACATGGCTAGGAAACACCAGGAATTGTTCGATGAGTTTCAGAATTCCTACATGTTTCCTAGCCTTGCCTGAAAAACTTGACATCAACCGACACCAGCCTGGTATTCTCTATATAAAGTTGATAACGCAAGAAAACATGCAATAATTCTGAAGCTCGCTCACAAGCCAGTAGCCTATTTCACCAACATTGCAAAGCAGGGCTTCTAAAATTTCAGAATGCCAATCGGTCCAAGAGTCCAGATGTAACACTGTCGGCCATTGTTGGAGCAGACCACCCCCCCCCCCTATTACAAACTTTAAGTGAAATTTCGAAGTTCAAACAAAGTACTATAAATAATGGGATAAATGTTGTATTGGGATAAATAAATCGTGTTTATAAACAACAAAAGTGGACAAAATTGTGTATGCACCGGGTCACGTGGTGTGCCTAAATAGCGCAAAGACGGAAAAAATGCGAAACGACAGAGACGAATAGTGATGCCGATTGATTGCAGGTAAATTTTCGGTAGACTAAAATAAAAGTCTGTGTCTTGTTTCGTTTTATATTTATTCCTCTCTGCGAATAATTGAATGACGGACAGGGCCGTAGCCAGACCTAAAAATTAGACGAGGCAAACAAAATATTGTGAACAAGCGAGCGAGCGCGAAGCGCGACGCGCACCGCTAATGCGGGGGGGAGGCTAAACTGTGATGATTTGGGGGTCCTCCCCGAAGAAAATTTTGACATCTAGATCGTCATAGACGCTATTTCCCGGCACTTAGATCACCGAATACGGCATTAAATAAAAAATTAAAAAAATCGGCAAAATCTGAGACGAGGCGGCTGCCTCGTCTGCCTCATAATGGCTACAGGCCTGACGGACAACATAGAAAAAAAAATGAGTTATATACCCACTCGTAATTCATTGCTAATTATGCTATTATCACTGTTCACACCCCGACTTCAAAATTAATTGTCGGCCTGTACAATTGAATTAACATTCGATGTTTCTTTAACCCTCAGATCGAGTTCAAAGTACATCGGCGGTGTGATTTAGCACTTCAATTGATCCCCAATCCCTGATCCCTAATGAGTCACGCTTTTAACAGGACAGACGTACCTTGTCGTTTATCAAAATGTTTGCGAATTGTAGATCATGTGAGCCGGCTCATCAGGATCTGCGTCATTCCTACGTACATGTACATTTTATATACACAAAAATGACCCCTAATACAGCGTAATGTAACAGTTCCCAACTTAATATGGAATAGCCCGGGCCGATATGGAATAGCCCGGGCCGATAGTCCGTGTCAGTTACTTGGGGTTAAATATTACGAACACAGTGCACGGTTTCTTTATTTTATTTTAACATCATCAGAAATGGCGAGTCTAGGAACTCTCGTATCGTTACGCTGAAGCCAGTCTATTTCAGTCACTAATCCGCTATACACCTGTCCCACACGTGTGTTAAGAAAAATCGATACTTGGAGAAACTGAATACACAGCGAGCTGCACACTGGTTTAACACGGATATGGCCCGCGGATATGTGTCATAAATTACTAGGTATTCAAAAACCGGTAAATTTACAAGGTTTATAGCGAAATAGCAGCCGACTGGCAATTTTTCGAGTTCAAAAATCGGTCCAGAACCGGAAAACTGAAAATTTTAGAAGCCCTGTTGCAAAGTATAATTTTCTAGCAAAGTATACTTTGAGGGAGAAATTTTCAATTTTAGGATAAATTTAATAATTTTTATTATACTGAATTTATTACATTATCACAGCCATTTTGGCTGTGATAAAGTAATAAATTCAGTATAATAATTCTGCATACTTTTAATCATCAAATATATGCAGTAATTAGTTCTATATGAAATAATGCATTTCAGGAA
The DNA here is from genome assembly GCA_029237695.1 of Conchocele bisecta. Taxonomy (NCBI): domain Eukaryota; kingdom Metazoa; phylum Mollusca; class Bivalvia; order Lucinida; family Thyasiridae; genus Conchocele; species Conchocele bisecta. Next base: position 30,217,019 of record CM055272.1, read on the forward strand.
AAGTAAATGATTGCTCCCTCAAAGTATACTTTGATAGAAAAGTATACTTTGCAATGTTGATGAAATCGGCTACTGGTATTTTCTATATCAAGTTCATCAGGCAAGGCTAGAAAAACATTATGTTTCCAAGAATTACATGATAAACTTGATATCAACCGACACTAGCCTGGTATGCTTGGATATAGGATTCGTGTATTACCTCGTAGACGAGTTCGTGGTGGAAGTGGGGCACCTCGAGTTCCTGGAGACACTGGGTGGCCTCCTTGATGTCACTCGACGACAGGTACTCCTTCAGCAGTAGCACCATCTGTAACACGCGGGAACTGGTTGGTTGATGATGGATTGGTTGGTTGATGATTGAATATTTACACCTTCTATAAATTCATAATGCAAACGCCCATTCAACGTATTGCGTTTACATCCCAATACAATACATTAGACACACCCGACATCACGCGGTGTTGTTAATTTGTTAATGTTCGCAACGTCACTGTTCCAGGAATTGCGTCAAAATGACGTAAAACAAGATTACTGTTAATTTTAACGCCATATTTGGTTATTTACAGTTTTGAAACTATCAGAAAATGCAGTGTAAATATATAGAGGATATTCCATAGTACATTTTGAATAGCGGGAAGTAATACACGAGTGTGCGTCGGCTTCCGCGTAAGCAACGAGTGAGCGTAGCAAACGAGTTGCTTCCACGGACGCCGACGGACACAAGTGTATTATTTCCGCTATTCAAATATGTACGATGAAATATCCTATTTATTACACGTCCACAGCAGATAAATATGCACATTTAGTCTATTTTTGAGATTATAATCAATGAATTGTGATATGCGCATGAATAGTTATACAATGACGTGTTTTCCCGCATTTTGACGTTACGTTGTGTGAACAATACATTTGATCTGTTTAAACACTTTAAACAGACCAAATGTATTGTCACCCCAGTAAATGCAACAACCCATGGATTTATTTATGTCCCTTCAATAGCAAGATCATATAGAGACGGGAATACACCTGTATAGAGGGAGCGTGAACAACAGCTGTTACTTGGCAGTACCCAGTTTCCATCGGAAACAAGTGAATTTATCTATCAACGAAAAGCGCAATTGAATATCAGTCAAGTAATTTGAGTTATTTAGTGGTGAAAAGGAAGGAGCTAGCCTGGCTACTGACGTAAGTAAACCAATAACTGGAAGCGTCTGTAAAATAGCCAATTCCAGGTATTTACGGGCAAAAACAGCCTGCTTAACGCTCCGAGTAATCAAAATAAACCAATGATCGGCGTACCTGTTTAATTAAGAACTTCACGGGTCGGATGCCGCCTCCCGTGCCCCAGATGTTGTCCAATCGGACGATGCCGTGTTTCTGACTGAGCAGCAACTCGGCCTTCGTCAGCGCGACCTGGGTGTGTTGGTTGTCCACCGACCCTCGGTAACTAGTCATGTACTTCGGCGGCAGGACGTCGTCGGCCACAGCCCGCGCCAGGAACTTGCCTAGTAACTGGAGTAGAAAACTAATGGATGGGTTTTACGGCCAGTGCTTCCGGATCATGGACCCAATTGTTAAAGTATGGTGAATAGTAGTTTCTTCAATGTTCAGTGATTTGTCCTACAAAACAGGGGGCCGTTTCACTAAACTTCTTACGACTAAAATGTTTGTAAGTGCAAATTTAGGATCATCTGGAAATATCAATTGATGGATTTACATTTAATGAGCATAGGCTGCATATGCATATGCAGCCTATGCTCAATAAATGTAAATCCAATAATTGTTTACAAGAAAACTGTGTTAATGTGAAATTTACAGACTATCATAATTTTGCACTTACAAACATTTTAGTCGCACAAAGTTTAGTGAAACGGCCCCCAGGGGTCCTCGGGATCGCTCGACACTGTTAAGTGTTGACCCCTGTGAATCATGGGAGCATTGCGAACCCGATTTTCACGTTTCTTAGGTCAACATATGGCCCTATCCCCAATCCAAGACAGCATACAGACTCTACCATACGACTTACAACAGGGGCCCCAGACACCCACCATTGCCTGTTTCTGGCCCTATCCCCACCCCAAGAAGGGCACACAGACTGTACAACTGTACAACCCAGGACACTGTTAATGTCAACCTTTGACTATGAGAGCCTTGGGCACCCAGAGTGTTAACCACTATCCGTTTTTGAGGCCCATATATGGTATATATAGTACAGAGTCGGTGTGACAGTTGAGATGGGGAACATAGCAAATCTTAAAAGCAACACCGACCCTACATTTCAACCCCACGATAACAAAATTCATTACAACATGACTGTCGATATTACATGAACATGTCATGGCTCCAAAATACTCAAGTTTTACTATTTGTCCTATACAACGGCTTTACATGGACGCCTACCCCATAGTGCCATACATTACAGGGGCGGATCTGGAGGGGGGTTCCGGGGTTGCAACCCCCGTTCAGTTTACATATATCACAGTTTACCAAAAGTTGGAGTCTGAATTTAAATGCCGTAAAACACAGGAAAGTGCATTTTGAAGAGCTCGAAAATATTGCAACCCCCTAGTTGTGAACGGCAACACTTGCAATTACTCCCGTACCGTCCGTAGCTAGCTACAGACGGTACAGGAGTAGATTGCAAGAGTTACCTTCGCAACTAGATAACCCTCCCGTTCCCCAAATGCTGGATCCGCCCCTGCATTATAAAGGGGTTCAAGCTTCCTATACAACTCACCGCAGGGGCCTCGGGCGAGTCTATCGTGAGATCTTTGAGCCCCTTGAGGAGCCCGTCGAAGCCCGCCTGGATGTCGCTGGGCTTCACTACCTTGTTATAGAGGTCAGAGATGAGGACGGACGTCATTTCGCGGTGAGACGCCTTCCGGTCCAGCGCCAGACTAATGGCCAGCTCCACTACCCGTGGCCGCATCTTGGATATGTTCACTTCGTCTAGACTAGTCTGTAAAAAATAGTCGGTGTTGTTAACTCTTTGCATGCCTGAGGACTCAATTCTAATGAAATTCCAAGACATATTCATGATATTTACGGGGAGAAACACAAGAAAATATGAGGAATTTTTGTCCGCTAGTTTTAAACTATTTATAGCTCACAAGTTTCCCAGCATGCAAAGAGTTAATGCCTATATGTGGCTATGACTGGATAAATCAGGCTTGTGGGATTTGTAACCTGTGTATATCCTGATCAAATAGCCGCATCTTGGATATGTTCACTTCGTCTAGACTAGTCTGTAAAAAATGGTCGGTGTTGTTAACTCTTTGCATGCTAGCGGCGAAAATATCCGCCAAACGAATTAGGAGTATATGTTTTATTTCTCTCTGCAAATATGTCTTGAAATTTCATTAGAATTGAGTCCTGAGGACTCAATTCTAATGAAATTCCAAGACATATTCATGATATTTACGGGGAGAAATACAAGAAAATATGAGGAATTTTTGTCCGCTAGTTTTAAACTATTTATAGCCCACAAGTTTCTCAGCATGCAAAGAGTTAATGCCTATATGTGGCTATGACTGGATAAATCAGGCTTGTGGGATTTGTAACCTGTGTATATCCTGATCAAATAGCACGCTCCTGTAGCCTGATGACGATCGATATATATTGTTAGATGTATGAGGAGTGGTTCATGGATGGAATCGCAAACTGCAGATCCTGATCAGACTGTGCAGATCTACACTGGTCGCCAAACCCATAAGCCCCATTTCACACAGCCACATATTACCATTTCACCCTCAATATCTTGTATGCACCACAAAAACGAGTGGGATGCATTGAGGACAGGCATAGAAATTTTATAGTTGAATGACTTGTCACAGTATATACATTCGCTAAGAAATAAGAACAAGAAATGAGGCAAAGCCACGAAAGCCGGGTTTTCTTCAAGGCGTAGACAATTGGATAACAGATAATTGGCTATTAATGTTATTATGACCACGATTGAAAGTGACAACTGTGCGCGGCCTAAGATGACAAAAGAAGCCAAAAAAACTGAATGTTGAAAGTCATTTACGTAGACTGCAGTCAAAAACGAGTGGGATGCATGGAGGACAGGCATAGAAATGTTATAGTTGAATCTTGCATATGCAGCCTATGCTCAATAAATGTAAATCCAATAATTGTTGACAAGAAATCATTGTTAATGTGAAATCTACAGACTATCATAATTGTGCACTTACGAACATTTTAGTCGTACAAAGTTTAGCCTGAAGGATATTTTGTTAATTGAATTGCAAACAGTGCAGAGACTGACCAGACTGTGGCTGTACTGGTCATCTTGCAATTACATAAGACCAATTTCTCCAGTTACAGCCAAATATTATACTTAAGCTACATTGGCAATTATTATGCCGAGTGTGAAATTTCAATTCGAAAACTCGGGTACCATTCATGCTTACAATTCACAAATGGATATGCGGTTGAATAACATTGAAATCAACACAGATCATGTGGAAAATTGTAATACATACAGGTATATCAGATGATGTATGGATAATACAGGTAGTCACGCAATCACGTGATGAAAATAACATCAACGTCAACTTCATACCCATTTAGGTTAGTGAGTGATTGGCAGGCACTTAAGCAGAGGGGGTGTGTTTGTTTGTTTGTTTGTTTGTTTGTTGAGGTTTAACGGCCTATCAACAGCTAAGGTCATTTAAGGCCGGGTCAATGGGTTTAGTACTAAATCCCATATATTACCTGTACAAGTACATGTACATGTTCAAGTACAAGTACATATACAAATGGGGGGAAAATCCCAAAATCAGAACTGAATATTTACAATAACAAAACTATATATTCAGCCCTGAAATCAGAATAATCCTGATCTGATGCCAGGTCCTCGCCACACCAGAATCACTTGGCCCCTCCCAAAAGCAGTCAGTAATAATCTTACTACTTTTATAATGGGCAATAACCCAATTCAACTCCCAGGTAACTAAAGAGCCAAAGTTAAAAACGTACCTGAGGGCCAATCTAGGCAAATTGTGATTCCTATAAGGAGGAACCCATACCGTTAATTTACGCCGTCTCATTCGCCCGACCACCACCCACCTGTGACGGGTGCGTACACACCTCCCTTAACCAGTTTAACACCATAGGCCTGTATAGTGGTATTGGCAAAAAGTGTAGATCCAGATAAGCCAGTTTGTGACGAGCCGTCTCATCAGGATCTGCACTTTTTGCAAGTAATTTTCATAATTTTAAGAACAACAAGAAATGCGTCTGTCGAACGCGGATGCCACCTGCAGCATATTTGAGAAACTGTGACAAAGTGGTTAACCGATGACGGACGGACGGACGGACGGTACAAAAACAATATGCCACCCGGCTCTTCGAGACCGGTGGCATAAAAACACCAAACACCACTGGTCTTATATGTACTGGTCTGAAAATCATTTTGTGTTGATTGGATTGGTTACAAAATTAACGTATCAAAATCCATTCCAGTTACTTAGGGGGGAAAGGGTTAATCTGCCGAGGTCTGTCCGTGGATGTACAAAAAAAATGTGAAGCACTTCGCGCCGTCGATAACGCAACCCCCTAAATTAATTCCTGATTGGGTACTATTTGTAAGATGATGTATCAGTCATTCAGTATGTGGTACGTGCAAAATTACCTATATCAACCACAGGCATCATTTTATTTGATCAAATTCTATGGAGTGGAGTTTGTCTTTTACTAAACCATATACAAGCAAAAACACTGAGTACCAAAACAGTATAAAATTACCAGTATTGCCAAATACTGTACAGACATGTTTTCAGAAAATCTTGAACATTTTGGAGCAAGTGTTGATATGTTGCATTAAAAAGGTATGTTATTCAGTCAATTAGTAATTATAGGTACCTGGCAAACTTGTCCAGCACATAATTGGCATGTAAGTACTACATTTTTATATGTTTGTGACACATATATATTGTAAACTTTTAAGATGTACAATTTACCTGCAAACAGTGGGGTAAACGGGTGTAAATGTACTCTATTGACATTTGAACAAGCCCAATTGATCTAGAACTGACAGAGTGAAACTATCCAATGTCTTATCTGGAGCTGTGTTATAGTATTATTTATAGTTGTACTCCAATCATGATGATGTTCAACCTTTACACATAAAACAGTTGTTCCCCAGGGCTCCAGATAAGGAATTAGCAATTGAGTATTGTCACTCCATGATTTCTGAAGCAATTGGGTATTTCAAAATTGTAATTGGGTAAAATAAAATCACACTACTGTTTACACATCAACAGACAGCAATTATTGAATAGTTTGCTTCCAAATGAAAACATGTCTTGGCATTTCATTAGAATTGTCTCCTTGGAGACCAAGGAGACAATTCTAATGAAATACCAAGATGTGTTTTCATTGAAAATAAGAAAAATATGCTATATTTCTGGTCTGTTTATTGTTTTCTGCAGCATGGTAAAGGTACCACAATTTTTGTATTGCTTTTTGACACTCGCTACTTCTGATTTCAATTGGGTTTTTGGCAATTTGAATTGGGTATTTAAGCAAATATGCAGCTTATCTGGAGCCTGGCTCCCTGTCCTAGTTGTGATATTGATCCTATTCACTATGACCCATGTATTGTGCTTATCAACAGCAGTGTAGATACAGTAACAGCTGACTGACAGCAGGTGAGCATACAGGTAATGTTACAGGTAGGTAATGTTACAGGTAATGTTACAGGTAAGGTTACAGGTAAGGTTACAGGTAAACACACAGGTAAACTTACATCTAGAGGGTGGACAGGTGAGATAACCTTTATACAATGTAAATATGGGGCTGTGACTGGACAAATGGGTGGTGCAGTCAGTCCCTGTGACCAGTGTAGCTCCTGATCAAAGTACACATCTGTTGCCTGATAACGATCCATATTACTGGTGTTTCATTGATGGAACGGCGAACAGTGAAGATCCTTATCAGACTGTGTGAATGCTACACTATTCACAAAACCCATAAGTCCATGCTCCAGATAAGGAATTAGTAATTGTGACTCCATCATTTCTGAAGCAATTGGGTTTTTCAAAATTTTAATTGGGTAAAATAAAATCACAATACTGTTTACACATCAACAGACCGCACTTATTGAATAGTTTGCTTCGAAATGAAAACGTGTCTTGGCATTTCATTAGAATTGTCTCCTTGGAGACAATTCTAATGAAATACCAAGATGTGTTTGCATGGAAAATAAGACCAGATGGCCGTGGCCCGCATGTCGAGCCCGCTGAGGTATTTGATGGTCTCAGAGTGTATTTATTTGAAGCTTGAATTAAGGGTTGTGGAGATATACGGTAACGTATGTAAAAGCTTTTACGCAAATTCTAAAGTCATTTGACCTTGATCTTGTGCATGTGGGCCGCATGGGTGGGCTATAGAATGAAAATATGTATGATAATAAAGAATTATTTGAAGTTTGAAGTAAATCAGAGTAAGTGTTGTGGAGATATAAGGTATGTAAAAACTTTAACACAAATTTCAAAGTAAGCTGACATTGACCTTGGGCATGTGGATCACATGGGCAGGCTATGGAATGAAAATATGGATGATGAATAAGAAGTATTGGAAGTTGGAAGTAAATTGGAGTAACAAGGCATGTAAAAACTTTAACGCATATTTTATAATAACGCAAACTTGGCCTTGTCATGGGGCACAGGGGCCGCACGAGTGGGACAAAGAATGAATATATGGATGATGACCAATAAGCACACAAAGTTTCAAGCAAATCCGACTTACGGTTACAGAGATAGTAGGTATCTGAAAACTTTAAACACAAATTTGGACAAAAAATTCACGAAAACTTCTAAGTCATTTGACCTTGGGTACAGGGGCCGCTCGAGTGGGACACAGCATGACTAATAAGCATATGAAGTGTCAAGTCTATGTAACTTAGGACTGCAGAGATAAGGTATTTAAAAACTTTAACACAGATTTCAGACAGACGCCATTGTGATCACTATGTCTCGCTTTCCACAAGCGGGCTCGACAAAAATTATGCAATATTTGTGGTCAGTTTATTGTTTTCTGCAGCATGATAAAGGTACCACAAAATTTGCATTGCTTTTTGATACTCGCTACTTTTGATTTCAATTGGGTTTTTGGCAATTTTAATTGGCTATTTAAGCAAATACGCAACTTATCTGGAGCCCTGGCCCCATTCTCCATTCACCGCCACATATGATTGCCAACAAGAATGCAACTGAGGATATCCATATGATGATTGCATAAGGAATCACTGAAAACCACTTTGTTTGCCCTAGTTTCTTGACAAATGAAAGCACAGCATTTTGTCTCAATACCATATTGCAATGCTTTCGCCAATAACTATTAAATTAATAATCATTAGATGTAGTAATAAGTACAGTGCTATAATTCCAGCACAAAAATATTTACACAATTCCCTAACATTTGATTGGCCAGTAGCAAGTCTCTGTCCAAAATTTATATCCCATTAAACTCCCATGCCGAACTACTTTCCGTAACTGTGAGGCGCAGTTAAAATAATTCTTAAGAAAACGGAAAATAAACACATTTTCTTGATGAATTTATTTCAAATGCTGGAATTATAAGGAATGAATGGCCTTTTTGTGGAATTTATCGGGGATATAAACTTGGAAAAGTCGCGGGAATACTGGACGAGGCCTTCCGGCCTTCGTCCAGTATTCCCGCGACTTTTCCAAGTTTATACCCCGATAACTTCCACAAAAAGGCCATTCATTCCTATAATAACCAATAGGATAAAAATAAACAATTGGCAATACAAAATTACAATTTTCGGAAAAAAAAAAAAAAAAATTTTTTTTCGAAAATTGTGATTTTTTATGCCAATTTTTTTTTTTTTATACCCCGATAAATTCCACAAAAAGGCCATTCATTCCTATAGTATATATAACTGATGTTATTATAATTGATGTACCACGTATACATGTGCGTAATTCGGTGTCACACCGCTGATCACACAATAGATCCGAAAGCAAATTTAGGGGAGAAGCTACATTCAAACATTCAATGCATGCGATGGAAGCAGGCAAACAATAAAATACTGGTAGTTATACTATTACGAAAGTTACAAGTTGATATGTCTATGAACTTGACCTAATAATTACCAATTTATTGATTAGATGAGTTCGTGTTCATTTAACAAAGATACAAATGTGGCTGTGACTGGAGAAATGGGGCTTATGCATAGGCGGCAGAACGGGAAAATTATTGGGGGGCCCAATCGTGAGGGCCCAAATGGCCCGATTTTGCTAGAGGGGTCCGGAGGCATGCTCCCCCATGAACCGATTTTGCTAGAGGGGTCCGGGGGCATGCTCCCCCATGAATTTTTGAAATCTAAGAGGCGTGAAACGCCATTTCCTGCATCCTCAGGGCCCAGTCTTGAGGGCCTAAATGGCTGAATGTTGCTAGAGGGGTTCGGGGGCATGCTCCACCGTAAATTTTGAAAATGTAAGAGGCGTGAAACGCCATTTCCTGCATTCTCAGGTCCCAGTCTTGAGGACCCAAAGAGCATGCTACCCCGAAAATTTTTGAAATCTAAGACGCCATTTCCTGCATTCTCAGCAAGTTTGAGGATGATAATATGTGCTTTATTACAGAATTACTGGGGGGGTGGGGGGTGTGGGGTGGGGGGCAACAAAATTATTGGCGGTGGGGGGGGGGGGGGGGGGGGGGGGGGGGGGGGTGGCCAGGACTTCCGCCGCCCCTGTTATGGGATCAATGAGCAATGTAGTCATTGATCAAATAGCACACTCCTGTTGTCTGATGATGATCAATATTGCTTGTTAGAAGCATGCCAGGGAGTTTCATTGATGGAATGGCGAACAGTGCAGATCCTGATCAGACTGTGCAGTTGCACAGGCTGATCTGGATCTATACTATTCGCAAAACCTATAAGCCCCATTTCTCCAGTCACAACCACAAATACAGACGGGTGAACCAGTCAGCATTAACCAAAGACGGGATACAATTATACTAGTATGAAACTTTTTAGGGGAAAAAATCCTATTTTCTGTATTTCATCTCGAAAGTATATGCGGTTATCACTCATTTGAACCGTCTCAACAAGACGGTTCAAATGAGTGGTAACATCATATACCTATATGGAGAAATAAACATTCTGATGTTCGAAAAAAAAACAACAGGAAATTTGATTGGTCGAGATTACACTGTGTTCAGAGTCTCATCCAATTAAACTGCCCGATTTTGAGCATGAATTTGAACAGCAGTGGAAGGGACCTATTTGCAAATTTTCAAGATGGCCACCACTGACGTAGAACAAAACTTAAGGACTTTGAATGGAATTGTGCTGAACAGCCCATCCACAACTTTTGAACAGGAAATGCCAACAAGAATTCCGCCACGGAAGCGGTGTTGCACCTGCTGTGGCATATGACCTAACATGATAATGGGCATGTGCTAAAGTAAGCATCACACAAACCGTCAGAGAAGTGCATGCTTAAAACACGAAAAAGGTCAAGGTTGAAGAAACTTTTTAACATAAAAAATGTCTAAGTGTTACCGCAAAAATGTGAAGGTAAAAAGGTCAAGGTCATGTTGATGGCGAAATGAGTGTATTCCAAATGCTTACATATATCAAGAATCCAAAAATTTAAGCAATCCGGGAAGTAATATTAATGTTATACCATGAGGACGAAGATTGTACAAACTTTTTGACATTTCGGACGATGACGCGGACGACAACAGACAAAGTGGCGACTTTCTGCTAAAGGAGGCGCGACAAAAACATGTTGAACATGTCTAATCCCACTAATTGGAGTATGGATGTATGGAGAACTTGTTTCATGGGTTTCCGAGTGATTATAATAAGGATTTAAGGGTCAAATACATCTGATTACCTCGACTTCCTGTGTGGAGCCATGGTTGAAGTACTCCAGAATAATGGGCGTGACTATTTTGTCAAACTCCGCCTCCGTGACGACAGGTTCTATCTTCGTTACGATGTACTCCCCCTGTAAGTAAATGGTTATGAATTTACATTTTACAAATACACAATGGAACCTCTCTAAGGCGGACACCCTGGGAGGCTGCCAGTGTGTCTGGTTTGGAGAGATTTCATTGTGAGTCTGGTATATGAGCACTTTGAGAACAGATTGTGTGTTTGAAATCAGTAAGAGACGTTATCGTTAGAGATAAATTAAGAGATTCACATAAAAATTAAATACACTGGATGCACCAGGATGCCCAGTTCCACTCACAATAACTAGAGGAAAGTTGATGGCACGCCATCACAATATTCCCACTGTTTAAAGTCTGAAAGGGGAGATAATCCATGACACGGGTGTCAAACAAATGAAATTCACTTTGCATATCTGCACACCATAATAAAGCCACATACCAAATATGAAGTGCGAAATTCTAAGTCTGAAAGGGGGAGATAATCCATGTCCTGAGGGGTCGAATAAAAAATAAAAATTCACTTTGCTCATCTACATACCATAATGAAGCCATACATCAAGTATCAAGTCTCCAGCTATTGCAGTTTAAAAGTGTTAACAACTGACAAAAAACGTGACGGACTAATGGACGGACGGACACCCGTGGCGAAAACAATACACAACAACAACAGACGACCAGTTTCACTTCCTGCTTTCTAAGGGTTGTCACAAAGACCTGTTGGACATTGGCATTACCTAGCTTAGATAATCTCAACTATACGGATACATAAAATATAAAAGACGGATGAAATAGTAAACAACATCTGAATAGCTGATAGTATCAATGTCCAGAAAATATAAAACACATGCGTATAGTTGAGATTATCTCGGCTGGTCGTTACCTGGTTGTCGGAGTCGTAGTTAGGGTCGTGGCTGTCGCGACAGTTGCCGTCGGTGAACAACTCCACCCCTGGGACTCCCCACGTCCCCTTGCCGCCCGCCCCACCTGTAACACGCAGGTAAGCTAGGTATTTGTGGAGTTAACTGCCAATTAAAAGTGGCAAATCACAAATTAACTCTTTCATAGTCCTGACCAAGTTACTTGATGCTCCAGGCCAGCGGTATACATGTATACAACCGCGTTAATCTTGCCCAGATTGTCAACGTTTCTGAACATATATTGGTGTTTCTGAACATATATTGGTGTGTCTGAACATATATTGGTGTGTCTGAACATATGTTGGTGTTTCTGAACATATATTGGTGTGTCTGAACATGAACATGTATTGATGTTTCTGAACATATATTGGTGTTTCTGAACATACATTGGTGTTTCTGAACATATATTGGTGTGTCTGAACATGAACATGTATTGATGTTTCTGAACATATATTGGTGTTTCTGAACATATACTGTGTTTCTGAACATATATTGGCGATGCGAACTCACAATCAAGCAGTTTGATTTGTCATGAGCCCGGGCTGTGCTTCTGACTCAGTCAACCAAGCTGCTTGATTTCAAGTACAATATTCATTTTTCATTTAAACGGTGCCAACAGCTATGGTCATTTTATGCCGGTATAACCACAGGTGGAAGACTCGGACCTATGACACCAAAAAAAATGCCTATTAAAAAAATCCCATTACCCCACCCACTTGGTCTCGTACATTACCATCTTCTATTTATAGAAGATGGTACAAGACCAAGTGGGTGGGGTAACAGGGTCGAATCCCATATATTTCACAAGTGATTATTACAGAAAAAAGTATATATTCAACCTTGAAATTAGATAGAATAACCTGACCAGTAGCCTATTTCATCAACATTGCAAAGTATACTTTTCTAGGAAAGTATACTTTGAGGGAGAAATTTTCAATTTTATGATAAATTTATTAATTGTTATTATACTGAATTTATTACATTATCACAGCCAAAGATTTGTAACAAATTCAGCATTTGTTAGTTCTATATGAAATAATGCATTTCAGGAAAATTAAATGATTACTCCCTCAAAGTATACTTTGCTAGAAAAGTATACTTTGCAATGTTGGTGAAATAGGCTACTGGTGTCAGGTCCTCAACACACCAGTCACTAAACCACACTCCCCAAAAGTAATATAATTAGTACTAATCATACTACTTTTATAATGGGCATAACCTAGGATGGAAACCAATTTCTAAGGGTATTTCTAGTACCGTACTGGTAGTATTGTTTCTGTACAAAAAATAATTCTGTGTCACAAATGATGCTTCCAGTTACAGTTCATGCAATAGTGAAAACCAAATTATCTCCCTTGATTATCAGTCTCTAATAGCAGGGATTCCGCTGGCGATCGCCACTTTCGCAATTGGCGATAAAAATAAACAATTGGCGACAAAAAATTACAATTTTCGAAAGAAAAAAAAATATCCTTTTTTTTTTTTTTTTCGAAAATTATAATTTTTTTATCGCCAATTATTTATTTTTATCCTATTGGTTATTCCTTTTTTTTTTTCTTTTTTTTTTTTTTTGTTTGAAGTGGCAATTTTTTTATTACTAACATTGAAATTGAAATCAAGGGGTACACTTATATTTCACAAAGCTTACCTGGAGCTCTGACATGATTAATGTTTATCCATGGACGTATGATAGATGCGTATGCCAATTAATTATTATAATAGTAAATATGGGATCATCAACATTTTGTATATTCAACATAATTGGCCTACTTGAAATTCAATCGGACAAAACAGGGCTTATTGCATTTGTGACCATATCAATCATGATCAGAATCTTCACTGTTGATCATTCAGACCACACACTATTTGGACGCAATTTCCACTGCAGTGTAACCTATGTTGGGTGGTTGCTGCTGCAGGGCTCCAGATAAGGAATTAGTAATTGAGTATTTTCACTCCATCATTTCTGAAGCAATTGGGTATTTCAAAATTTTAATTGGGTAAAATAAAATCACACTACTGTTTACACATCAACAGACAGCAATTACTGAATTAGTTTGCTTCGAAATGAAAACATATCTTGGCATTTCATTAATGAAATACCAAGATGTGTTTTCATGGAAAATAAGAAAAGTATGCTATATTTGTGGTATGTTTATTGTTTTCTGCAGTATGATAAAGGTACCACAAAATTGTTATTGCTTTTTGATACTCGCTACGTCGGATTTCAATTGGGTTTTTTCGGCAGTTTTAATTGGGTATTTACGCAAATATGCAGCTTATCTGGAGCTCTGGTATTGTCAGAGGTAAATTTCAGCGAAATCCATCAAAATTTAACATACTGTTCCAGAGCTCCAGATAAGTTTTGTATCTAAAGAGTATTATACCCCCAGAATTCAAATTCAAATGTATTATTGATTTTCTTCCTTATTAAATAGGGAACATATGATAAAAAACAATAAAACACTTAAAAATTCACTTATTTGAGCTGCAAAAATCAAACAGAGTTTGCAGCTCAACAAAGTAAATTTAAACATTATTACAGTATTTTCACTACTAAATTTGACAATCATGATGCGTATTTTCACATTGGTGTGAGTATTTGTACTCCACTTTGATAATCATTGTGTATTCTGCTAAAATAAGTGCGTAAAATATGCCAATACGCACCTTATCTGGAGCTCTACTGTTCTGACTCGAGAAATGGGGCTAATTGGATTTGTGGCCAGTGTCAGTCTTAATCAAATAGCACACTCCAGTAGCATTTCTAAATGTGCGTTTGAAGGTAAGTCAAAACTAGATTGGTCAGTAAGCGAGGCTTACGGAATACAACCCGCGTGGGCCCAGGTACCCCTAAAATATGTACAAATTTCCAAGTGTGTGGGCTTGTGACCTTGACTCTGGGATTAGCGCGAGCGGCATGAACGTGAATTTGTCACAGGGTGGTAGAGGTCCATTGGAGCAATGAGTGTGTGAAATGTGAAGCAAATTCGAGCAAGGAAATAGAAGTTATAACCGATTTCTCTGATGTTAAGTTTTGTAAAGAGACTACTGTATAACCTCGAATTAACGCCCCCGGAGGCGTTACATTTTACAAAAGGGGGGGCGGGGCGTTTATTAGGAGGGGGGCGTTAAGCCGAGGTTATACGGTATGTATGTGACGTTGACCTCGAGATCAGCGGGGATTTGTCACAGCATATGAAATATTAAGTATTTTCAATGAAAGAAATAGAAGTTATAACATATTTCTCTGATGTTAAGTTTTGTAAAGAGACTAAGTATGTGACCTTGACCTTGGGATCAGCAGGGGGTTTGTTCACACTCGTAGATTTGTGACAGCATGATAGTACAACCTTAGAGGAATGCAACAAGTGAAATAATAAGAATTTTCAATGAAGGAAATAGAAGTTATAACTTATTTCTCTGATGTTAAGTTTTGTAAAGAGTATTTGACCTTGACATTGGGATCAGCGGGGGTTGGACGGTCATGGATTTTGCACAGCATGGTAGTAGAGCCTTACAGGAATGCATGTGTGAAATATTAAGCATTTTAGATGAAGGAAATAGAAGTTTATAACAATATTTCTCTGATGTTAAGTTTTGTAAAGAGACTAAGTATTTGACCTTGACCTTGGTATCAGCGGGGGTTGGATGGGGTCGTGGATTTGGCACAGCATGGTAGTAGAGCCTTACAGGAATGCATGTGTGAAATATTAAGCATTTTAGGTGAAGGAAATAGAAGTTATAACAATATTTCTCTGATGTTAAGTTTTGTAAAGAGACTAAGTATTTGACCTTGACCTTGGGATCTGCGGGGGTTGGACGGTCGTGGATTTGGCACAGCATGGTAGTAGAGCCTTACAGGAATGCATGTGTGAAATATCAAGCATTTTAGATGAAGGAAATAGAAGTTAAGTTTATCCGGATGGACGGACGGACGGACGGACAGACGCACGGACGGACGGACGGACGGACGGACGGACGGACGGACAACCTGACTCCAGTATACCCCCCCACAACTCGTTGCGGGGGGTATAATAATGGTGTTTTTATACGTATGATGCTGAAATTACATATATATAGTAAAGTATTTTATACTTTATAAACCATATATACATGTGACAAGTAATAATTCATAACAAGAGTGCCGCAAGTCACAAAATACGCCCGTCGAATATGGGCCACACAGCAAAGATGCAGAAATGTGAAGCTGTCACCAAGGCAAGAAACATTAATGAGAATTTGAAAGTCTATAGCATTATTTCTTCATCTCGTTGTGCTAAACATGTATACTAATTTAGGCAGAGATAGAAAAGTAGAGTGTAAAGTAGAAATGATAGGAAATTGGATACAATAATGTAGAAACTAGATGGCCGCGGCCTGCATGTCGAGCCTTGTGGCGAGGCATGGACACTAAAAAAAAGAGATATAGTATAACGAAAAACTTTAACCAAAAAACTTAACCAAAAACTTTAACTGGACACACGTACATACGTACGTACGTACGCCAAAGTGCCGACTATATGGCGCTTTCCGCATGCGGGCGCGACAAAAACTTTAACCAAAAACTTCAAAGTAATTTGACCTTGACATTGGGCACAGGGGCTGCACGGGAGGGGGGTAGAATGAAAATATAGATGATGATAAACACCCATGTGAAGTTTCAAGGTAATGGGCAAAGCAGTTGCAGAAATATAGTATAACGAAAAACCTTAACCAAAAAACTTAACCAAAAACTTTAACAAGACACACCTACGTACGTACGTACGTACGCGCCAAAGTGCCGACTATAGTGCGCTTTCCGCAAGTGGGCGCGACAAAAAGTAATTTGACCTTGACATTGGGCACAGGGGCCGCACCGGTAGGGGGTAGAATGAAAATATGGATGATGATAAACAGGCATGTGAAGGTTCAAGGTAATGGGCAAAGTAGGTGCATAGATATAGTACATGAAAACACTTTAACAAAAACTTTAACCAAAAACTTTAACCAAAGTAATTTGACCTTGACATTGGGAACAGGGGCCACACGGGTGGGGGCTAGAATGAAAATATAGATGATAATAAACACCCATGTGAAGTTTCAAGGTAATGGGCAAAGCAGTTGCAGAGATATAGTATAACAAAAAACTTTAACCAAAAAACTTAACCAAAAAACTTAACCAAAAACTTCAAAGTAATTTGACCTTGACATTGGGCACAGGGGCTGCACGGGAGGGGGGTAGAATGAAAATATAGATGATGATAAACACCCATGTGAAGTTTCAAGGTAATGGGCAAAGCAGTTGCAGAGATATAGTATAACGAAAAACTTTAACCAACCAAAAAACTTAACCAAAAACTTGAACCAAAAAACTTAACCAAAAAACAAAAAACTTAACCAAAAACGTTAACCAAAAAACGTTAACCAAAAACTTTAACCGGACACCTTTTTAACTTAGCCATTTTTGTCGCGCCTGCTTGCGGAAAGCGCAATATAGTCGGCACTTTGGCGTACGTACTACGCCAAAGTGCCGACTATATCGCGCTTTCCGCAAGCAGGCGCGACAAAATGGCTAAGTTAAAAAGGTGATATTTTTGTTAAAAAATATGTTTTCGGCATAAAAACACCAAGGTGCACATCTTCAATATGTGTAGAAGACGTGTGTATAGTTTCAGAACGATCGACTGAACTGTTTCAGAGGAGTTGTGTACACAAATTCTGTACCCTATATAGAATTGTATAGAAAAATGTAGAAAAAATGGCTAAGTTAAAAAGGTGATATTTTTGTTAAAAATATTTTTTCGGCATAAAAACACCAAGCTGCACATCTTCAATATGTGTAGAAGACGTGTGTATAGTTTCAAAACGATCGACTGAACGGTTTCGGAGGAGTTGTGTACACAAACTGTGTACCGTATATAGAAATGTATAGAAAAATGTAGAAAAAATGGCTAAGTTAAAAAGGTGATACTTTTGTTAAAAAATAGTTTTTCGGCATGAAAACACCAAGGTGCACATCTTCAATATGTGTAGAAGACGTGTGTATAGTTTCAGAACGATCGACTGAAAGGTTTCGGAGGAGTTGTGTACACAAACTCTGTACTGTATATAGAATTGTATAGAAAAATGTAGAAAAAATGGCTAAGTTAAAAAGGTGATATTTTTGCTAAAAAATATTTTTTCGACATAAAAACACCAAGGTGCATATCTTCAATATGTGTAGAAGACGTGTGTATAGTTTCAGATCGATCGACTGAACGGTTTCGGAGGAATTCTGTACACGAACTATGCGCTTTTTCTTCAGCCGCCCGCCCGCCGTGTGGTAAAACATAATACGTACCGTTTTTTTAAAAACGGTCGTATAAAAATGGTTCTACACAGCAATTTCATTGATAAATTGAGAGGTTTACTCTGGATCGCCAGTTCTTCCTTACATTGCCCGGTGTCAGTAGTTTCCTTCCTGGTGATCAAAATATAATTTCGAGAGCGTTTCGGACCGTAACAGATTCGTTATTTATGTTTGATTGTTTTGTCCCAAGTTTAAACCTAATGATATATTAACAGTGAGCATGCGAAAGGTATATATATCATATGTGATAAAGAACTTCCGCGTATATGTTGATTACGCATAGTCAAAAATAGCAAGGTTGTCCCGAAAGGTTTGGTCCGAGCTTGCTAGCGTCCGAATCGTTAAAATACTATAAATTACTGAGTGAGGCCTCGGTACGTCGTAATGAAATTGAAAATAAACAAGAAACGAGGCAAAGCCATTAAGGCCGGGTTTTTTCAAGGCATATATAAGATACTTGGGTAACAGATAATACAATGGCACAAACATGACAAAATACTAATACTATTTTCTGCATCGGATGATTTAATTTGCACGTTGTGTTTGGGCAACTTCTTGAAGGAAAAAAAATAGATGCAAAATTTAACCATGTAGTTATGAAGCAGTCAAGTCTGGTGGTTCCAGGTTGTACAGAAACAGAGAAATGGACTTAAACACGATAACTTACCATTGTAAACAGGAAAACTTAACGTTGAAAATGGCTGTCGTTCACGCGGAAAAAATAGGTGAAGGTCAAAAAAGGTCACATGTTGGATAGTGGTATGTGATGGGCACCCCTTGCTCATGAAGCTGTCAGTTTGGTGGTCCTAGGTTGTACAGTAACAGAGAAATGGACATTTAACAGAAAACTTAACATTGATTGTGGACGCTGCCCGCCCAGATTTCGCCAATCCAATAGCCGGGATTATTTTTTAAAAACCCAGCTAAAAAGAAGCAACGCATTATAATTTGAAGAGTTGCCTGTGCAATCATTATAAGAACACACATCAAAATCAGCAGAAACAACAACAATGAATGTAAACAAAGTGTTTGACATTGTGAAACTAAAGCACAAATTTCCATTCTGTACTTTCTGTAAGTTGAGCAAGAAAGGGATTTAACGAAGTAGTTGGCCGCGAAGAACGTGTGTTGCGTTCTCCCAACAGGATATGGGAAAAGTGTCCTGTTTTATTTGGCTCCGCTATTGATGAACGAGATCCACGGGGTCGTCAATTACAAAACAATAGTTGTGTCGCCATTGAGGAGTTGAATGGCCCAACAAGCAGATTTGTTGAATAAAATGAGAGTGGTCAATGCCATTTTGTGTTCCAACAGAGAAATGTCTACTGAACACTATGAAGATATTATTTTTATACACCAATTTTATCACACGTTACTACATACTACTTCGGACATAGATCTGCGTAATTTCATGAAATTATTGAAACATTTTTACAGAAAATGTAATATAATTATTTTCCGTAAATGACGCCATTCATTTTAATTTACTAATGAAAAATATTGTATATCTAGATCTAAATTTTCTAAATGTATTTAATGAAATTACGCAGATGTCCGAAAGTACAAAATCCCATTGCATTTCTCATTTGACGATGCAATCGCTATACAAAAAGTCCATATCTCGTTACGCGCGAGCAGTCTCTGGCCTCAAAAACGTATTACCGTATTTAGCCGTGTATTGCGCGCATTTTTTCAGCCCCATTTTTAATCCAGAAGTCACCCTGCGCGTTATAAGTAGGAACATAAATTTCAAACATTTTTTCCAACTGATTTATGCCAGTTTTGCGCAAACAAAACAAGCCCGGAAACGGAAATATCAATTTTTGACAGGTGTCCGCTATGACGTTGAAATACGCATACAGTAGTGTGAAACAAGAGAAAAGGAATCGATCGATATGAATGGGTGCGGTAAGTATAGATTGATGGTAAATTGGTATCTTTTGGGATTTAATATAGCCAGGCTCGTAACATAAGAGGCTACGTGTATTAGAGTAAATTTACATGTTTACAAATTTCTTCGTAAGTATGTTCAATAAGTTTATTACTTGCATCTTGAATTTTTATTAAGCATATTAATGAGTAAATAACAATAAATATAACATACTTTTAGACAAAATAAAGTATAATTTATGCCTCGATTAGTAAAGCTGACCTTTGGCAATCTTTTTCTCTTTGAGACAGCCTAACAGCACACGCAGCATTGTGAATGTGAACTCGGAATGCAATTTTCTTATACTCGTAACGGAATTTCCGCCGATTTTTTTAATTTTTTTGGCGCGCTATAGGCGCGAACAATTTTATTCCTGATTTTTTCCCCCAAAAATATAGATGCGCGTTGTACACCAGTGCGCGCAAAACACAGCTAAATACGGTAGGTGAGTTTTTGATAATATTTTCGTGTCATATTGGAGTATAGTCTATCAATAACAATATAGCGAAGTATGAATGTCAATGCCCTGCAGGTTTTTTCTATATTTTGGTGCACGAATTGTAAATGCTATTACGCACATTTTTACTATGCAGCGTGGTGTAGCGGCCTATAAAGTGTTGCCTATAAAGTGGAATATGTGCAGTCAGGTAGCAATCTATATTAGAAGCATTACAGGCGTTTCATTGACGGACTTGCAAACAGTGCAGATCCTGATCAGACAGTGTGGAATCTACACTGGTTGCAAAACCCATAAGCCCCTTGTCTCCAGTCACAGCCACAAATGACCCGACAGCATTAGTAGCATACTGCATAAGCTACCATGCAGGTCATTCTGTCAGCAGGGGATCAATTTCTGTTACTGCCCATTCTGGTGATTGACCAACCTACCCATTGGCAAATGTTGGAAAAACCGAATCAGCCATATAAAATTCATGAACATGACGACATTTTGTCAAATAAAAAAAATGAGACAAAAAAGTCATGTGCAGATGATTCAGCCATTTTATTGTTTAATAATCGACTTGAAGTTGCAGTTTTCAGTTTTAATATACTTAATTCGACAAAACAAATCGGAAGATTGAAAGTGAAAGACAACAGCATCCAGCAGTCTAATAGTATTAGTAATACAACGGAGTATAAAGTAAAGATGCAGATAAGGAACATATTTTATATTTAATTTACAACTTAAATTAAGTTAAAATATGTAATGTATCTATAGTGTGATATAACAACACATGTGGAAGACCAATTACTTGAAGACAGAGTTTGCATTTTATGGAGAAACAAAGAAAATCCATAAACTAACACGTAAAATCTATGCTTATCTGGAGTATTTTTGGTATAGAAAATACAAACCTTTCTTCGGCTCTCTTCGGCCTTTTCCGTCACGGGGTTTCTTGCTGTTTTTCGTGAAAGGCAATCTGGCTGGTGCACCATTCAATGGCACAGAACTGTTCCCGTTCACTGTATCCCCTCCTGAATTACTTCGGTGAAATCGTTTCGCCTTCCGTATCAGCCGAATCGGTTTGGAAGTGTCCTCCATTCCGTTTATCGCCTCGACGTCATTGTCCTCCGAAGGCAATCCCGCAACTTCGCCATTTTGAAGCACCATTTCTTCAGCTGGTGGGATTCCTGACGACATTTTCGCAATGAAACACAAAGGCTACAAACTAATAATGTATATATTTACAAAATATAACTATTTTACTAAACACTTGCCACTTGGGCCAAACGTGTCGTCCCTGAAAATCCGAGAATTCTGGAAATATATTTGCAAAATGGACAAGAATATTTTGCAGAAAGTTGTTTACGTCTACTCAGTATGCAACCACGTGACACGTAACGCTAAATTCGATTGGCTGATGTTTGCTTAATTTTCCCGGGACATGTTGTTTTCATTCATTCAGTCATGGTCTAAGAATAGATTGAAAGAAAATCGGTCAAAAGGTCACACCCATATATGCCAAAATATTGCCTGGCCAAGACAAAAAGAGGGCTTATGGAGTTATTGGCTCCGTGTATATTTGACTGTAGCCTATTTCACCAACATTGCAAAGCATACTTTTCTAGCAAAGTATACTTTGAGGGAGAAATTTTCAATTTTAGGATAAATTTATTAATTTTTATTATACTGAATTTATTACATTATCACAGCCATTATGGCTGTGATAATGTAATAAATTCAGTATAATAATTCTGCATACTTTTAATCATGAAATACATGCATTTGTTAGTTCTATTTGAAATAATGCATTTCAGGAAAAATAAATGATTACTCCCTCAAAGTATACTTTGCTAGAAACGTTTTGCTAGAAACGTATACTTTGCAATGTTGGTGAAATCGGCTACTGGACTATTCAGGGATACGGGGTATTGTTTCAAATCCTGCAAATACTGACAAACACTGCAGATCCCGATGACGTAACACACTCATGGAGTCTGGTATAATCTTACCTTCTTCACAAACACAGTGTAGGCTCTGATCAGACTGCGCTGATATTTATCTACCTATGCTGATCTGGAACTAATTTTTTTGTCGTGGCGGGTCACAATTATTATTCGATCCATATAAATTAGATAGATTTAGATCTATGCCATTTGAAAAGCTGATCACACCGGCCACACTGCAGTTGGTTATCCACCTATATATAGATATATAGGCTATATATCATATGATTACATTAGCGACATAATACACTATAGCGTACAGCCACAGGCCCGTACGCATGAATTAATTTAGGGGGGGGGGGTGGGGGTGCGTTATCGACGGCACGAAGGGCTAAGCATTGTTTGTTTGCACATTCACGGACAGACCTCGGCAGATTAACCATTTCACCCCTAAATAACTGGAATGGATTTTGATATGTTAATTTTGCAACCCATTCCAATCATCACAAAATGATTTTCAGACCAGTCCATTTATGAACATGAGGTGTTTTTGTTCTCAAAATTATGAACATTACTTGCAAAAAGTGCAGATCCTGATGAGACGGCTCGTCACCAGCCGGCTCATCTGGATCTACACGTTTTGCCAATACCACTATACGGGCCTGTGGTGTTGAACGGGTTAAGGGGGGTGCGTACGCACCCGTCGCACCCCCGCTGCGTACGGGTCTGGCCTAGGCTTATGTACGTACAGTGGGAGCGGGGAGGGGTGCGTAGGCTACATGCGAACGATCAAGTCGCGATGGCTGAAATTAGACGGCGTGTCTCTTTCAAAGTGGAAACGAAGTCTAAAATCAAAGTACTGAAAGTACTGAACATAGGGTACTACAAGATTAAACTAGATTGATTGATTTATTGTTGGTGTTGCAGTTTCATTAACCCTTAAAGGTACATGCCCACTCAGTAGGTACAAAATGTTCTTTACATCAGAGACATCATCTGAGACATTTCTGGCAAAATAAACATTCATGCGCCATTATCCCACGTACTGATTGGCATTATTATACATGTTATATCAGACGTAAATGTACACACTGATATCAGGGGCGATAACCGTGTTTGCTTAAAATGTTAATCGGACACTACTATTTAATAATCTGTATTAATTTATGATGTGCAATGATCATACTTTAAAATCTGTCGCGAAAATATTATTTTTTCAGGTGACGCATTTCTTTAGTATTTAAATAATTAAAAATGTCATGCCTCATTTTGCATATGAAAAATAGCCTGATACCACCGCCACTATCAGTAAAATAAATATTACTAAATGATTATATCTGTACACTGTATAGCGGGCACTTGTAACGTTTAGAAACTTGTTAGATTTTTTTTTGTCGTATTTCAGTACTTGCATTAATATGGGTATTAATATAAGCTGGTTGTGTTATACTGTCATTAATTTGTTCCCTGACTGTAAGTTATCACCTTAAATACTGACTTATTGACCCCCTTCCCTGAACGTAGAATTGACACTCATGTTGGCGTGTATTGGCCACCATAGACAAATGTCAATCGGGCCATATTCAGGAATGTCACTAAAATCCACTGTAAATCCATCGATAGAGAGAGAGAATGAGGATTAAACATCAGTTAGACCTACACGTGCGAGTTTTGTTTCGCACAGGTGTCGGGTGAGTTAAAAATAGGCTGTCGGAATGTCAAACTTGATGTAGTTTGTGTGTTAAACGCGTCGCTTGTTTCGGAGAGTATTCGGAGGGGAGTTAACTCTGTTACTAAATTTAGCGATGACCGCACGATTTGTGCTGCAAATGGGGGCAAATCATTGGCTGTTTTATATGCAGATATTCTCAGCTGTCAATCACAGGCGTCCGCACCGCGGGGGGTCGTGGGCGGAGCCAAATGATCCCGCTCGATCGCAATACATACGGATACACATGTACCCTATGTAACAACTGACGCTGCCCTAGATCAAACTCAGGTGAGCATACAGTTCCAATCATAATTTGTCTAATTCCGGCTGTTTTCCCGCCACATCACTGGGCGTGGAGGACAATACGGTGCAGCAGTGTTCAAACCATTTTGTAAATGTACTGATGTAGTCTTCACAGGCTTGCTTACAGCTGCAGATCGGCCCGTGCTTGGCGTGCATCTGCGCAGTCTAAACAGGTGCTATATAGACAAAATATGTATATGTCGACATGGCCAGTAATCAACATTCAAAGCCTGTCACATAGACACGTTACATACGCTAGATCCATTGAAGAGCGGGTGTTTGCTAGCCGACACTCAGTCCCAAAAATAGTACACTTGACTAGCCGACACTCGGTCCCAAAAATAGTACACAGGTCACCCTACATACATGTACGTAATACAAATATAACACAAGCCTATCCTCATTAAAATCAAAGTACTGAAAGTACTGAACATAGGGTACTACAAGATTAAACTAGATTGATTGATTTATTGTTGGTGTTGCAGTTTCATTAACCCTTAAAGGTACATGTCCACTCAGTAGGTACAAAATGTTCTTTACATCAGAGACATCATCTGAGACATTTCCTGGCAAAATAAACATTCATGCGCCATTATCCCACGTACTGATTGGCATTATTATACATGTTATATCAGACGTAAATGTACACACTGATATCAGGGGCGATAACCGTGTTTGCTTAAAATGTTAACGGACACTACTATTTAATCTCTGTATTAATTTAGATGTGCAATGATCATACTTTAAAATCTGTCGAAAATATTATTTTTTCAGGTGACGCATTTCTTTAGTATAAATAATTAAAAAATGTCATGCCTCATTTGCATATGAAAATAGCCTGATACCACCGCCACTATCAGTAAAATAAATATTACTAAATGATTATATCTGTACACTGTATAGCGGGCACTTGTAACGTTTAGAAACTTGTTAGATTTTTTTTTGTCGTATTTCAGTACTTGCATTAATATGGGTATTAATATAAGCTGGTTGTGTTATACTGTCATTAATTTGTTCCCTGACTGTAAGTTATCACCTTAAATACTGACTTATTGACCCCCTTCCCTGAACGTAGAATTGACACTCATGTTGGCGTGTATTGGCCACCATAGACAAATGTCAATCGGGCCATATTCAGGAATGTCACTAAAATCCACTGTAAATCCATCGATAGAGAGAGAGAATGAGGTTTATAAACATCAGTTAGACCTACACGTGCGAGTTTTGTTTCGCACAGGTGTCGGGTGAGTTTAAAAATAGGCTGTCGGAATGTCAAACTTGATGTAGTTTGTGTGTTAAACGCGTCGCTTGTTTCGGAGAGTATTCGGAGGGGAGTTAACTCTGTTACTAAATTTAGCGATGACCGCACGATTTGTGCTGCAAATGGGGGCAAATCATTGGCTGTTTTATATGCAGATATTCTCAGCTGTCAATCACAGGCGTCCGCACCGCGGGGGGTCGTGGGCGGAGCCAAATGATCCCGCTCGATCGCAATACATACGGATACACATGTACCCTATGTAATAGCACAAACGCAACACAATCATATCCTCAATAAAAATTAGCACAAATGCAACACAGTCAAGCATATCCTCAATAAAAATAGCACAAATGCAACACAATCCTTTCCTCAATAAAATCAAAGTACTAAAAGTACTGAAATATGTTGTCTCCAAAAAAACACTGATCGCTTGTGGAACTAGACTGAACGTTGCATGCATATTTGCTCAATCATCATCCAGAGGCAAATGTACTGTGATGGTGCAAACCCATTCCCATTCATACGTTTTCTCTAGAATAAATTACTGTTTGAAACTCCCTGCTAACTGGTCTCTGCTACCTAACCGAGAGAACTAAAGATAATAGCTGCTGTATTCATACGCACGAAATGTCTCGATTCGTATTTTCCGGGATTTAACTGATAAACTGAGCCAACAACTGACATAGAGAATAGTATATATGTAGTGTTTTAGATACAAAGCAAGACAGACCAAAACGCCATACGATAAGTTGGCACAGGGAACTATTTTCTTGGTCATGCTCGCCGTTTAGGCGTAGCACGACAACATGGCTGCCCCCATAGACATTTGCGTGACATAATATGCTATCTGAAGGGAGAGAACATATAAATAGCACAGATGCAACACGAGTCTATCCTTAACAAAAATACCACAAATGCAACACAAGCCTAAGAGTGGAACATTATACTAGAAGGAAACGCACCGAAATACGCTACAATAAACGGCAACAGCGACGGAGCACCGCCTTGGAACGGACAGTGGGTACAATTGTCCACAGTGGCGGTGAAATGGACCAGAAAGCCCGGCACCGTAGATCCCAGCTGACCATGCCGTACATCAGACAGAAAAACATGAAGAAAAATTACGATTAATTAGAAAAATATTTTTAAATCACGAAAGACAGTCAAGTATACATTGGAACCTCTCTAAAACGGACACCATGGGATGTCCCCATGGTGTCAGGTTTAGAGAGGTTCCACTGTAAATCAGACATATGACTATACGGACTACGGGTGTGCTAAATAACGAACTTGAACAGGCATTATCATCAGTGATATATGGCAATGAACCAATACTAGATGGCCGCGGCCTGCATGTCGCGCCTTGTGGCGAGGCATGGACACTAAAAAAAAAGATATAGTATAACGAAAAACTTTAACCAAAAAACTTAACCAAAAAGTTAAACCGGACACACGTACGTACGTACGTACGTACGTACGTACGTACGCCAAAGTGCCGACTATATCGCGCTTTCCGCAAGCGGGCGCGAAAAAAACTTTAACCAAAAACTTCAAAGTAATTTGACCTTGACATTGGGCACAGGGGCCGCACGGGAGGGGGGTAGAATGAAAATATAGATGATGATAAACACCCATGTGAAGTTTCAAGGTAATGGACAAAGCAGTTGCAGAGATATAGTACAACGAAAAACTTTAACCAAAAAACTTAACCAAAAAACATAACCAAAAACTTTAACCAAAAAACTTAACCAAACAACTTAACCAAAAACTTTAACCAAAAAACTTAACCAAAAACAACTTTAACCAAAAAACTTAACCAAACAACTTAACCAAACACTTTAACCAAAAAACTTAACCAAAAACTTTAACCAAAAACTTTAACCAAAAAACTTAACCAAAAAACTTAACCAAAAACTTCAAAGTAATTTGACCTTGACATTGGGCACAGGGGCCCGCACGGGAGGGGGTAGAATGAAAATATAGATGATGATAAACACCCATGTGAAGTTTCAAGGTAATGGGCAAAGCAGTTGCAGAGATATAGTATAACGAAAAACTTTAACCAAAAAACTTAACCAAAAACTTTAACCAAAAAATTTTAACCAAAAACTTTAACCAAAAAACTTAACCAAAAACTTCAAAGTAATTTGACCTTGAGATTGGGCACAGGGGCCGCACGGGAGGGGGGTAGAATGAAAATATAGATGATGATAAACACCCATGTGAAGTTTCAAGGTAATGGGCAAAGCAGTTGCAGAGATATAGTATAACGAAAAACTTTAACCAAAAAACTTTAACCTAAAAACTTAACCAAAAAACTTAACCAAACAACTTAACCAAAAACTTTAACCGGACACACGTACGTACGTACGCCAAAGTGCCGACTATATCGCGCTGTCCGCAAGCGGGCGCGACAAAAGCTAAGGATACAGAGACTGCCTGCATGTCCGATTTAGAGGTTCTACTTGACATGTGTTTTGGTGCAAACGTAATTGTCATTATGTACACTCAATGGAATCCCAATAAACCGCACCCTAAATATCGTACATTGATGGTTTCATTTTCATTTCTGTAGACTATTTCACCAACATTGCAAAGTATATTTGTCTAGCAAATTTATTTGAGCAGTTGCGCTGCGATTTGCTAGGGGAGTCTGGGTGCATGCTCCCACTCCCCCACCCCCAATTTTTTTTCTTCAATTCTAGATGCTCTGTGCTTCATTCTGAGGAGCATAGATCACATTTTCCCCTGAAAAAATATGCTATAATTAGGAAAAATTGGCAACATAATCCATTTCAATTTAAAATAATACTTGCAACAAGAAGTCAGTACATGTTTCAACAGGGATTCCGCTGGGGAAAATAAAAGAATCGCAAAAATTGTAATTTTTTATCGCCATTCTCAACGGATTTACAAGATTCACAAAAATGGTCCCTGGGATTAATCCGGAAATTTCCCATGCCCGATATTTGTCACATGTGCACTTGTGCACCATGGCTATTTAATTCCACCTGTATCCACATAGCTGCCACCCCACACCCCACCCAGGGGTGAGGTCACTTACAATGTGCCATTGATTGGACACAAGCAGTAGGCTATGGGTGAAGGGAAAATGTAGTTTAACAACCCGCTCATTATTCACTATTGATCATTCATTAGAATAGATTGGACTCTGGACAAAAATAACAAGTTATGCATAGTATGTTGTTCCAAATTTGGTCAATTTCGTCATCGCGCCAATGGGCAACTTTAAATCAACACTACATATCTCCACCGTAATCTTTACAGTGTAGATCCAGATAGCCATCTCTTCAGGATCTTCACCATTTGTGGATACCGACCGTTTCTGATTGGTGCAAAATTTGACACTGATGGAATTGTCGGACAATTAACTCGGAATAGTCCATTCCAGTTACCGAGGGGTGGTATTTCAATTGAAAATCGCATAACATCTGTTAGCGGAGGTAAGGATTTATTCTTTTATTTGGACATGTATAAATATTTGTGATATGACAAGAAAAATGTGTCGGTCTATTGTGGCCAGTGTAGCCGCAGACCAGCAGATGTGTTCGCAGTCTGTTCATGGCCTACACTGTTCTGTATGTACTCAGCTAAACATGGCTAAACATGCTAAAGCGGCTAACAGTATAGATCCATAAGGACCATAACAGTGTACGATCAAGAACTACACCGACCAAAATATCTAAACCCACATTTCATTATGTCTAGTCGCATTGGTTTCCTCAAGTAAGCATGTACATTCAAAACTGTTACACAAATCACACTAAGATATTTTAATCACACTCAATATGGGATTGATTGGTTGATTGATTAGTTTGTTGGTGTTTAACGGCCTATCAACAGCTATGGTCATTTAAGGCCGGGCCAATGGGTTCGATCCTGTATTCAACCTACTCCATCAGCCCTGAAATTAGAATAACCGGACCTGGGTTCGTTTCACTAAACTTTGTACGACTAAAATGTTCGTAAGTGCAAATTTAGGATCGTCTGTAAATTTCAATTGATGGATTTACATTTATTGAGCACAGGCTGCATATGCAGCCTATGCTCAATAAATGTAAATCCAATAATTGTTTACAAGAAAACATTGTTAATGTGCAATTTACAGACTATCATAATTTTGTACTTACGAACATTTTAGTCGTACGAAGTTTAGTGAAACGGGCCCCAGGTGCCAGGTCCGTAGGATTACGAATAATCATATTACTCATATAACACGGTGTGGAATCACGTGTTTCCCAACGGCGCGACGTCATGTTTTTTAGATGCGTTTACAGTAGATTTCCTTTAATACCTTTCTAATGTAATGACATATTGTTATGTAAATTTATTGTAAATAACTTTCCGAGCACCCATAAAACACATATGCCATCGTATTTGGTGCACTACATATCATCAAAATCCGGCCTTTGTTTAAAGAAAACCTACTTTCAAAATGATGTCACAGATTACGTCACGTCGGAAAATCAGGTTCAGAAACCACACCATGTATAAGGAGTATAACCAGATTCAACTCTCATACAAGAAAGCCAAAGACGTACATGAGGGCCAAACCAGGTCTCCAGTGGGGATTCCGTTAACGAAATTAACGATAAATCCTGATCGTTAAATTACCCATCACATGCCACCCACTTAAACTGATCAGACACCAGCTGTCTTCAGATATGGATTTTTTTATTATTAATTCGTTCCCACAAAATAACAATTTGTTCCGTCGAATTAACTATTCGTTTCCACAATATAACAATTCGTTCAATTCTTTCCCTCAAATTAACAATTCTACGTCTCCTGCGGAGCTGCGTAGACTCTGGTCCCAATATTCACATTATTTCGGCTTCATAACTTTGTCAATTTCACACTCGGATTACACAATTTGTCAGAGCTCCAGTTAAGGTGCGTAATTTGGAGGTAAATTTCTTATTTCTCCATCAAAAATGGCAAGTGGGAGTGCTTTAGAATCGTCTCAATGAGACGATTCTAAAGGACTCCCAACTTGCCATTTTTGATGAAGAAATAACAAAATTTCAACACAAGTTTGTCAAATTACGCACATTAACTGGAGCTCCGACATGTACATGCATCCAAATAATGCACACAAGTATACATTGTTTGTTGGGGTTTAAGGGCTATCAACAGCTAAGGTCATTTAAGGCCGGATCAATGGGTTTAGTACTAAATCCCATATATTACCTGTACAAGTACATGTACAAATGGGGAGAAAATCCCAAAATCAGAACTGAATATTTACAATAACAAAACTATATATTCAGCCCTGAAATCAGAATAATCCTGATCTGATGCCAGGTCCTCGCCACACCAGAATCACTTGGCCCTTCCCAAAAGCAGTAGGATCAGTAATAATCTTACTTCTTTTATAATGGGCAATAACCCAATTCAACTCCCAGGTAACAAAAGAGCCAATGATAGAAATGTACCCGAGGGCCAAACCAGGCAAATCGTGGTTCCTATAAGGAGGAACCCCTACCGTTAATTTACGCTGTCTCGTTCGCCCGACCACCACCCACAAGTATACATTGTGACCATGTATTGGAACGGTCTAGTGGAGACAGTTGAATTAAAATCAGTGGTGACAATGTATCGTTTTCATTGATGAATAAAAAAAGAGTAACTAGATGGCCGCAGCACGCATGTCGCACCCACCGAGGCTTTGATAGTATACCGAAAAAGTTTAACCGACATACATACGGACATACATACGGACGTTCCTACGAATGGATACTTGCTGGGTTTTTACTATATAAAAGTACCCAACAAAAGTACCCAACACTACCCTAACCCTACCCAAGAAGATTCCCGTACGCTTGCCCAACACGCAGATGAGCATTTGTTGGGTACTTTTGTACCCAACAAGTACCCATTCGTGTGTGCGGACATACATGCACCAATGTGCCGACTATATCGCGCTGTCCGCAAGACGGCTTGACAAAAATCAGTGAATCTGTATGTCACCTGACATGGGTAAATATTGACGTTTATTGCAATACACATTGGCAAATTTAGGGGAAAATATATTTGAAAATCTACATCTTTTTTCGCGTAAATCATTCTGCCAAAATTTTATCAATTGTTTGGTTGGTTGTTGAACTGTTGTTAAAAATGGAGAAATTGGCAACTATTGCAGACTAATTAGCCTCACTGAGGTGCTAAATCAAGTAAAAATTCCATAACATGTTAGTGATTTGCGATCATGTAGGACATCATAGTTTGAGGACCATGGACATAACATAACCAACCAATTAAACACATATTTTAAGTGTATAATTTAAATACATTGTATAAAGATTTTACCGACAGACCTAGAGATGACATACAGACACAAACATGGCAATTCGGAGATCGGTAAATGTAATCACGGATATGATCAATGATTTTCTTCTAGTACAACTAATATGTAATGGCATAAAAATCACGACGGTCAGACCATATGCTGACCCAAGTACTGGTAAAACTACAACTAAATACACGTATACTCCTCTACAAAAACACAGTGTGTACCCACATGGCTACATATTTTACCTTCTTACATTCAGCATAACTTAAACCTAGATTCCCGCCTATAACCGTACACTGTAATAACCAAATATGGCGTTATTTGTTTTACGTCATTTTGTCACAATTCCTGGAACAACGACGTTGCAAACTTTAACCAATCATGCGACGTCACATGTGTTTAATCTATTTTGAATTTATAGAAGATGTAAATATTTTACCGTAATTGTTGTCATTTAAATAACATTATTTACCATATATATGCATGATTAGTT
The DNA here is from genome assembly GCA_029237695.1 of Conchocele bisecta. NCBI lineage: Eukaryota > Metazoa > Mollusca > Bivalvia > Lucinida > Thyasiridae > Conchocele > Conchocele bisecta. Next base: position 30,249,601 of record CM055272.1, read on the forward strand.
TCCATGCTTGAGATTCTCTTTGTGGGAATGTAGCTTTAAATTGCTAAAACAGTTTATCATCACAGACACAGATATGCATGGAGATAACAGCGAAGACAGCAATTAATTTGCGTTTTAAATTTTTCAAACTCTTCATAAAATATGGTTTTGCTGCACAAGATTGATTGATTGGAGTTTTACATCAACAGCAACTTCATATACACACGTTCAGCATTCACCATTATGATACGATTCCTTAACCCTTCCTACGCTGTTGACAGAAATTGCCGTCTGCTGTTTTTTATTTTTGCTTTAATTCTCGAGACGATTCTCATGTGCTGTCATGTCAAAACCAGGTTTTTGTCGAGAAATATTGAAAGACGACAACATTTAATTCAGCGTAGATGGATTGATTTATTGTTAAAGGTAAATGCCCACTCAGTAGGCACAAAATGTTCTTTATAGCAGGGATTCCGCTGGCGATCGCCACTTTCGCAATTGGCGATAAAAAATTACAATTTTTTTTTTTTGAAAATTGTAATATTTTATCGCCAATAGTTTATTGTTATCATATTGGTTATTCCTCTTTTTTTTGGAAGGCGACATTTTCCCCAGCGGAATCACTGTTATACGAGTTAAATATGTGTATAATAAAGTCAATATTCCACCAGTTCTAAAAATTACGAGTTCCCGCTATACGGATATAATCATTTAGTAATATTTATTTTAATGATAGTGACTCGCGGTGATATCAGGCTATTTTCATATGCAATTGAGGCATGATATTTGTTAAGTATTTATACTAATTAAATTTGTCACCTGAAAATATAATATGCTCGACAGATCATAAAGTATGATCATTGCACATAAATTCGGTGGCATAAAAATAAATACAGAGAATAAATAGTAATGTCTATTAACGTTTTAAGGAAACAAGGTTATCTCCCCTGATATCAGTGTGCAAATTGACGTCTGATATAAAATGTATAATAATGCCAATCGAAACGTGGGGCAATGGCGAATGAATGTTGTTTACCAGAAAATGTCTCGGATGATGTCGCTGGTATAGAGAACATTGTGAGCCTACCGAGTGGGCATGTACCTTTAACCCATTCCCTGTTTTGCGATATTTCGACTCTTCCAAATCCAAAACATCTGAATAAAAGAATCAAATGCTGGGTCAAATGATGGTTAAATTATCTGATGGAGTAGAAAACATTGTGGGAAAAGGAGAAATTGCTTGTTACAAGCAATTTCTCCTTTTCCCACAATGTTTTCAAAAGACATCTTCTGCAGAGGCGTGAAAAGTCGTTTCTATCAGGGAAAGGGTTAAGGTAAAGAAATTAGGTTTGAGGAATTTGATTCCTCAAACCTTTTGTTTTCGTTGGTTTTTTTTTTTTTTTTTTTTTTTTTTTTATTCAGCCCTTCAGTCTACAGCCCAAACCGCTGGTCGGATCGACTTCAAATTTTGTATACCGATTCGCATCAACAGTGAGACGAGAATAACGCAATTTTCAGAATTCTCATGACGTCACTTTTTTTATACATTGTATTTCTTATGAATGCATAAACATTGCAGAGACGGTTATACTTTTGTGAAGAAGTAAAGAAAATAGAACAAAAATCTTTAACTGTTTGCTACCTGTGATTTATTGGTGTTTAACGGCCTATCAACAGCGAAGGTAATTTAAGGCCGGGCCAATGGGTTTGATCACGCATTTAACCTGATGCATTGGGGTGAAAACTCCAAAATCAAAACGGAACATTTACATCAAAGTAAATATATATTCAGCCCTATTGCTACCTGTGAAACAGTATCCCACACGAAATGAAGTAAACTTAAAATTCAGCACAACACAACATTCACATGCAGACATACAATAAAATCATAAAACTAAATATAAATATATTAAAACTCTAGTGCTGTAATAACCCTAAATATTTGGACACCATTTATTTTGGGAAATACATAAAAATATATGGTTTCCCTTCAACAGCGAGAGTGCCAATATTTATAGTTGGTATGTCAGTATTGGTTTAACCCTTTGAACCCGAAATCCCGCTATATCGGTTTATGCAAAAAGTGCAGATCCAGATGAGCCGTCTCATCTGGATCTGCACTTTTTGAAAGTAATTTTAATATTTTTGAGAACAAAAACACCCCCTTTTCATAAATGGACGAATCTGAAAATTTTGTGACCATTGGATTGGTCGGAACATTAGCATATCACAGTCCATTCCAGTTCCTTAGGGTTGAACGGGTTAATCACAATAACAATGTATTTGGATAAAACTTGTTATGGGAAACCCCTTAAGTGTCTGAATATTTAGGGTTATTACGGTATGCTACTAACAGGTACTAATTGAGTTCTTTCATAAAATAGCTATTTATTTATAGATAAATGACTTTGTATGTAGAATCACTGCATGACCAACGATGCAGTGCGGCATTTACATATGTGCAGTTTGAGCAGTGTCTACACTGTTTGCCAGATCAAGATCTCTTGGTAGACCCTAACCACACAGGGTAAGAAAGGATTACCCGTGTCTAATCCACATCATACTGTCAGAACAATCTATACATTTTAACTACATGTAGCATGCATATGGTTATATTCGGACATGTATATACAGGGATTCCGCTGGGGAAAATAAAAAAATCGCTACTTCAAAAAAAATAAACAATTGGCGATAAAAAACAATTTTCGAAACAAAAAAAAAATGACAGTTTGTTTTTTTTTTTAGTTTTTTTCGAAAATTGTAATTTTTTTATCCCCAATTGTTTATTTTTATCGCCAATTGCGAAAGTGGCGATCGCCAGCGGAATCCCTGATATAAACACATGTAACAAATTATATTAGTCAGATTAGATGAGCTGGCTGCAGCTGCAGATAAGATACCGCAGCATCAGTGAACAAACTTTAGCGACTGTTTCAGCCCACCACACAGACTTCATTGTGTCAAGCTAATTATTTAATCAGGGGAACGTTTCACTAAACTTCGTACGACTAAAATGTTTGTAAGTGAAAAATTATGATAGTTCGAGTCTGTAAAATTCACATCAACAATGTTTTCTTGTAAACAATTATTGGATTTACATTTATTGAGCATAGGCTGCATATGCAGCATTTGCTCAATAAATGTAAATCCATCAATTGAAATTTCTAGACGATCCTAAATTTGCACTTTATAGTGGATTATCGGTTTTAAATGCACGAGTGATTAGGTCGCTAAGCTAATGAGTGGACGTAGCGAACCAAGTTTGTTTAACAGTAGGAGCCAATCATGATGGCATTATTTCAAGATAATCAGCTCACATGGTTGAATAAAGGATTTTCTAAAAAATCTTACATTTCACACATGATACTTGATAAAAACAAAGCTAACCAAGTGTACCACGAGTGGTGCAAATTAATCTTCGAGGTGGGTCGTAGTGAAGCGACTGTCCCAAGATTCATAGTACATGTCTGGGGGCATTTGATTGGTCGAAACACGTCACTGCAATGTTACCGATGTCATTTCTCCAAATATGGTACACACGAGACTTGTTGAACAGTTCTGCGTGGTGTAATTCAGCGTTATATTTGTGAAAACTACTGTTTGAAATAAGACAACTATTTTCACACATCAATATTAAATAGGATAACCATAACTGTACAAGGCTGCATGAGCAAACATACTGATCTGGATCTACACTTGTCAAAAACTTAAATATGTTCTCGACATGGTGGGTCGCACATATGAACCGGTCTTTCAGTTTTAATAGCCCTTACACCGCTATCTTAATTTTTGTCGTCGGCTGTTTATTTTCTATTTTCCAGTTTCATCATCAAAAACATGCTTTGACAGCACTTTAGAATAATTTACAACATGGTTTGACAGCGCTTTGGAAATGATTCTGAAGTGCTGTCAAACCATATTTTTATTGAGAAATAAGTCATGGGTTCGAACTGGGCTCCGTGGTACACTGCAACAAGTGGCCGATTAAGCTTTTGAACCCGAAAGCCCACTATATCGGTTTATGCAAACAGTGCAGATCCAGATGAGCCGGCTCTGAGCCGTCTCATCAGGATCTGCACTGTTTGAAAGTCATTTTCACATTTTTGATAAAAACAAATACCCCCTTTTTATGCCACCGGGTTTCGAAGAAACGGGTGGCATATAGTGTTTGGACCGTCCATCCGTCCGTCACACTTTTCGGTTAACCAATTTGTCACAGTTTCTCAAATATGCTGCAGGTGGCATCCGCGTTCGACAGACGTATTTCTTGTTACGAATGGAATAGTCTGAAAATCATTTTGCGATGATTGGATTGGTTGCAAAATGACCATATTGCAGCCCATTCAGTTACTTAGGGGTGAAAGGGTTAATACTCAAATATCACTCTACATATGACTGACGAGAGATACTATATACATTTACATGGAGTTACATAGAACGATACTGTACACTATAGTCTGTTTCACGAAAGCTGCCCAAATTTTACGGCTATATAAACAATTCAAAAAGATTTCTTTTGATAATATTAAATTAAAGGAAAAATTAAGAATGAGCCTTCTTTTTATTTCGTGAAATTTGGTCAAATATTGATTTTATTGCGAAAAAACAATTTCCCCATGTTAAATCCCCATAGACATCTTCACAGAGTGAAGATGTCTATGGGGATTTAACATGGGGATTTTTTTTTGAATTTTAGAAATACTGGACCGATTTTTAAAATTTATCTTTTGTTTTCTTAGTTAGATCATATCCAAGCTATCTAGTCAGGTTTCGTTTTTTGACTCCTCCCACACTTCCTTACCACTTTTTCCCCCATGTTAAATTCCCATAGACAAATCAATTTTTCGTAATAAAATCAATATTTGACCGAATTTCACGAAATAAAAAGAAGGCTCATTCTTAAATTTTCCTTTAATTTAATATTATCGAAAATAATATTGTTTTTGAATTGTCTATATAGCCGTAAAATTTGGGCAGCTTTCGTGAAACAGACAGTATATCAGGTGATGATGTATTGATTTTCTAGCCACGTGGTATATAGTTTGAAAGTTGCCAGCAGTCACTGTACGGGTCCGTGAACTATACGACAAATCATGTGTATATTTCTATCGAGGAGCTGGCTTAGCCAAAACCAAGTGGATGTACAATTCTTTGTTAGTGAAAGTGAATGGGTTTAACGTCCCACCAACAGCTAGGGTTATTTATATAGACAGGACCACAGTTTAAAGTCTCATCCGACAGACCAATGGGATGGAAATACATGCACTATGAAGGTATTTTTGATGCACAAGGCGAGGTTTGAACACACAACCTCTGGATTGGAAGTCGGGTGTTCTAACCCCTAGGCCACAGTCCATCCCCAAGTGTATGGTATGTTTGTAATGGATGACTCTGGATATGCAGGCTATCAAAGACCAATATCAGAGGCCCGTTTCACTCAACTTTGTACAACTAAAATGTTTGTAAGTGCAAACTTATGACAGTCTGTAAATTTCACATTAACAATGTCTTCTTGAAAACAATTATTGGATTTACATTTATTGAACATCTCAATAAATGTAACTACATCAATTGACCTTTCCAGACGATCCTAAATTTGCACTTACGAACATTTTAGTCGCAATAAGTTTATTGAAACGGCCCCCAGGTCCCATTGTCACAAGTGATTGGTGAATTTATGAGTGATTGGCGAATTTACAACATGTGTATGAATATTTACAAGAACAATATGATGATCAAGTGAGTGGTCATACTAGAATATAGAACGTGAATCTGGTGATGGTGGGCAGGGACAATACAGCAATACAGACAAAAACATATGTGACAACTGTTTTACAGATACCTTTGGGTTACTTCAATACCTTGAGGTACTAAATATTGAAATTCAAGTTTGTCGAAGATCAGATGGTCGAAGTCCAAAACTTGTGCATAATGAAGGCATATCGATGGTCTAGTAGCATAAGGTCGTAACTGCTATGCTAAAGCATAGCAGTTACGACCTTATGTTACTAGACCATCGATATACCATCTGATGTAGGAGTACAATTACAGTGGAACCTCTGTTAACCGGACAACAAGATAATATGTGATCACATTTCGAGAGGTTTCTTGGTAATGCATCTCGGATAATAATGCATGTTCATGATTGCAAAAGCTGTAAGTATGTCCCATAATGGTTATATGCCGGATTTATAGTGAAACCTCTCTAAATCGGACACCCTGGGAGGTCCCCATGGTATTCGGTTTAAGAGAGGTTTCACTGTACTGCAATGTGGGTCACCAGCTGAGAAAGGTACCTTACAGCGTTTGTGACCAGCGTATCCCCAGATCAGCCTGTATATCCGCGCAGTCTGATCTGGGCCTATACTGTTCACCAGTCAGTCACTAACGTAGTTTTACTGTCGTCCACAAAACTATTCATCCATAATTGCACTGTGTGGCCAAGCTAACTGATCCGGATCTACAATTGTTGTGAATGTCATAAGGCACCATTTCTCAGCGGTAAACACCAATATATTCTGCTGATAATAACAATGCACATCTATATCTGAAGTCTACTCACAGTGGCCACAACATGGCCGGGCTTTCAAAGTTTGGTGAATATGGTTTTGTTAAGTACTGATCATTAAATTGTATACCATAAAACAAAATGAGCATAAATAAATAGAATACAGGCACATGGCAAATAACAAAATGGTGCATCACGGTATTTTCTGACAAGTGCAGTCATATTGCTTTTGTAACTAGAAGCAGAGCTCCAGATAAGCCTCGTGTCTAAAGCGTACTACACCCCCTGATTTCAAAATCATTGCGTATATTACTTTTACAAATGGGTTATTGATTTTCTTCATTACTAAATAGGGAACAAATGATAAAAAATATAACAAATTTAAACATTCACTTATTTGAGCTGAAAAAACTGTTTGCTTTTTGCAGCTCAACTAAGTGAATTTTCAACTTTACGACAGTATTCTCACTACTCAATTTGAAAATCAATGCGTATTTTCACATTGCTGTGCATATTTTGTACTCCCACGTTTGATAATCAATGCGTATTCAGCTAAAATAATTGCGTAAAATACGCCAGTACGCACCTTATCTGGAGCTCTGTAGAAGTATATCAGATCAGATTACACACAACACATTTAACCCTGTCAACACTCAGGGCTCCAGATAAGCTGTGTATTTGCGTAAATACCCCCAAAAAACAATTGAAATCAGAAGTAGTGAGTATGAAAAAATTGTGGTATCTTTATCATGCTACAGAAAACAATAAACAGACCACAAATATAGCATATTTTCTTACTTACCATGAAAACACATCTTGATATTTCATTAGAATTGTCTCCAAGGAGACAATTCTAATGAAATACCAAGATGTGTTTTCATTTAGAAGCAAACTATTCAATAAGTGCGGTCTGCTGATGTGTAAACAGTAGTGTGCTTCTATTTTACACAATTAAAATTTTGAAATACCCAATTCCTTCAGAAATGATGGAGTGACAATACTCGATTACTAATTCGCTATCTGGAGCCCTGAACACGAGGCCTCAATCCCAATGTTTCAAACTAGTGAAAATACACACAAGCTGGCTGGTAACAGCAATCCTTTAGGATGGGCATTGTTGTGGATATTTTTTTATACAAAACAACTAATTTTCAGTAAAGATGAATTAATTGAACGAGACGGGTTGAGCGAGAAAGATTGCAATTCTGAAATTTTCCCCGAAATGCATTAAGTCATATAGAACTAACGACTGCATATATTTGATGATTAAAAGCATGCAGAATTATTATACTGAATTTATTACATTATCACAGCCAAAATGGCTGTGATAATGTAATAAATTCAGTATAATAAAAATTAATAAATTTCTCCTAAAATTGAAAATTTCTCCTTCAAAGTATACTTTGCTAGATAAGTATACTTTGCAATGTTGGTGAAATAGGCTACAGATCACTTGGTGCGAATCATTGTAGGATTCAAATATGAATCCAGGTAAAGAAAACACATTAAATGCTCAGTACAGCTTCAATATATGAGTGTGCTTAGGCAATCAATAGAATCTCATTTATTAAACTTGCGACTTATGAAATCCGTAACTTGTTTAACAAATATTATATTAAATCATCACATCTGAAAGATATTATGTATTAAAAGTGTGAACCGATTTTAAAAGAAACTTGGCATAGCATCATTTCTTATTTGTTTAATACAGAGAGTGATTAGGGTTTTACGTCATATTTAAATATAATATTAAATTATCACTCGTGTAAGATCCTCTATCTTTCTCAGAGACAAAATTTGATCTGGTCACAAATGCAATAAAACTGTCTGTCCGACGACTGATACACAAAATCCCCAATCCAACAGGGACCAGTCTCAGCAACCGAATGTGTCCATTTCCTCGGTGACACATTCATCAACGTCGAACCCGGAGAAAAAGCCGTCGTCATTCTCCCTCTCTTGTTTCCCCGACACCTGCTGTCTTCTATTCCTGGGCGAGACGGGGGTAGGTTCCCGCGGATATTTAAATAGGCCGGGCTTCGTGTCGGGCATCAGTGTAACCCCCGGCGACACAGAGTTCTGGCTGGACCTCTCGTCGTCAGCGTCGGACGAGTGGGCAGACTCGAGTTCGTGGATCGGGTGCAGGTGCTCCGCGGAGGAAATGGATGAGGTGTCGTCTCCGTCTTCCTGCGACAGGAATTCCATCCTGGAAACATAACACAGGGAATGTCAGGCCAGGGATCACGTTACAGGGCAATTTTCACGTTACAAAATAGGGAGAAGTTGCACCATTTAAGGAGACAAAATCGCTATTTGAATGGTGAAACTTCTCCCTATTTTGAGCTAAGGGAGAAGTTTTTCACCAAAACAGAAAATTTATTTTCAAGTAGTAAAATATCCCCAAATTATTGCAAAAACTTCTCCCCGTTTTAAAGGACTAGCTTGAGCCCCGTCTTTTGATATCAATCATGTGTATCAGTTGAGGCTTGAAAACATGTAGAAATTCTGAGGCTTGCCGAGGTTTCCAAGCCGAGCCTGATAAACTTGATACATGTATCAAAGACATTAGCTTGTTACTTCTTTATTTAGGTTTTTGTTTGTTTGTTTATTAGTGTTTAACGGCGTATCAACAGCGAAGGTCATGTAAGGCCGGGCAAACGGGTTTGATCCCATTTTAACTTTATTTAGGTAATGACAATGTATACTACACAATGGGTATTAAAACACAAGTGTTCTTTCTTTTGTTTACGTTGTTGCAAGCTAAGAAGAAAAACTGAATGTGAAGATACGTCGGCCACCGAGGAGCCACGACTACCTACCCATCTGTATGGTTACTGGTCCCGGCGGTGGGGGGGTCCCACTGGTGTAGGGACTTCCTCCAGTTGCGGATTTGCTGGTCCCACGATCGACGGCTACACTTCTGTACCTTGAGGGGCGTTTTGGGGTGCACCGTCTTCTCCCGCTTTTTTCTGGTGGTACATACTAACATCATGTTATTTTATCACACTTGTGCTGCACTCCATAAAATGTTTCATGTCAAAATAGGTGCTGGATTCCTGACGAAATCCCATTCAGCAGACGTTACTGTATAAACACATTTTTGTCTAGTAACCCGCGCGCATGAATTTGCTTCGGTTACTTTACGACAAATGTGTTAATGCGATAGCTATAAGTAGAGACGAGTGGCATCTCGTCCGGAAACTGGTGCATTTTTCAGTGCGAAACATTTTACGCCGGTGCGTACCAATGTATCGGGTAACAAGCTTTACATTGGCCCAATATACATCGACTACATGCACATCCGGTCACGATAGACTCGGAGCTACTTTTGTGGACGTTTCATTGGTCGAAAAGGCATCACGTGACGTTGCAGAATGACGTCAGTGTAATGATGCAATGCAAACCAATTTTTCATGAAAGTCATGTCATAATTGTTCATTCTGTAACATAAAATGCTACCCGACAAGTATGCTAGTGTCTATTGACATTGATATAAACTTTATTAGACCCGACTCGGAAACAGTAGGACTAGCCAATGAATTCCTACACGCTGTAAGATAAACTTAATATCAAAAGAAAATAGCCTGGTATTTTCTATGTCATAGGATACATTATAAACGAGAATTACAACACTCGATTCAAACCATCTAACGAGGGGTTAATGCCCCAGCAAGAGCCGAGGTCATATGGAGGTCAGCCACAGTTTCCGTCTCATCCGAAAGATTGTTTGTTTGGTTTAACGGCCTATCAACAGCTAAGGTCATGTAAGGCCGGGCAAACGGGTTCGATCCCACTTTAACCTGCTGGATTGGGGGGAAAATCCCAAAATCAGAACGGAATATTTACATCGAGAACAAATATATTCAGCCCTGAAATTAGAATAACCTGACCTGGTGCCAGGTCCATACAACACCAAAGTCACTTTGCCCCTTCCCCTAAAATAGGATTACAATATCGTAATACTCACATAAGGGTTATAACCAGATTCAACTGTCACATACAAAATGCCAAAGACGTATGCGAGGGCCAAACCAGGTCTCCAGTCGGGATTCCGGTAAGGATGAACCCCGATCGTTAAATTACCCATCGTGTACTCCCACCTGCCACCCACCTCATCCGAAAGATTTGATTTATTTTGATTTATTGGTTTTTAACAGTTTATTAACAGTCATTCGAAAGAAATGGATTCATACCTACTGTCTGTTTCAAGAAACCTGCCCAAATTTTACAGACAGTGTGGGGGTTGAACCCACACTGTGCGAATGCACATTCCTATCTGGATCAACACTTCACAAAGTCTATGTAACCTATTTCTGCAGTCTCGGTCAGATTTACAGAATGATGAAGACGGTGAACACTAACTTCAGTATGAGCGACGTATATCTGTCGTAGGCGATCGTGTTTTTCCCGTAGTCCAGGTCCTTCTGTCGCCGTGTTAACAGCTTCTCGTCGGTCTCCACCTCAAAGACCCTGTAACATATATACTCTCAGTCGGGACACTGGCTTAAACAAAATCAAATTTGCCTGGACTTTACTCACCGAGCATCTTATTTTGTCACAAAAACACGTTGGGGAAGAGTCTCGTGTGTGGTAATTACCTATTTTTATAGAGAAAAATGTATAAACTAAAAATAAGCAGTAGACAACAAAATTCAATTCAGCGCTGTAAGCGTTAGTGTACTGCACAAAAACATGCCAATATGACGAGTGAATCTGGTGAGGATTGAGGCCAGAGTGTAAGTAGACATTATAAATACTTTACTATACACTATATTTTAATTAAAACTGGAGTTCACTAACATACCGGCTCTCCTTCTGTTTATTGATCACAGTTCTTAAATCCAACTTCCGTCTTGACCTGCAACATATGTTTGTACGACTGGTTGACACTAAAACCATCAACTGTAAGTTTTCGAAAACTGATTTTGTTGCAAGAATATCTAGATACAGCTGAATCTCGTTATCTCGATATCGCTTATCTCGATATACGTCCCAGGTCCCAGCAGAATTCCCTATATAGATCATATATTTTACTCCTGATAACTCGATATCGGATGTCGATATATCAGTTTCGTCGAAGTGGAAATCGAGTCACGAAAGTATGTTTCCTTCACATTTGTATTCTGATATGTCGATGTGAAAATTAAGCGCCAGGCACCACCAAGCCTGAATCAGCGCGATTATCTCAGGTAAGTTTTCACACGTCTATAGATTAGAAACCAAAGACACTGCCGCCGCTAAAATGCGTTTAAAGTTGCATGACCAGTTAAAGCAGTTCACTTAAAACCATAATTAATTAAGTAAAGTTAATGTGATATCAAATCTTTCTTTCAACAGAAAAATTAATTAAACGGTGTACCAATAAGTAAATTGTCTGTTAATTACGAAAACAGCTTAATAGAATAAACTTTTGTTCGGATTTTTTTCCCCCGAGAAATTTGGTGAAGTGTTATCTCGAAGTTCGAATATGTCTATATATTTTCATCAGTCCATTCGACTTCGAGATAACGATAATGACCTGGGTTTTAGGTTCTTTTCTAATGTCATTTATAGTGGGATTTCAAAATTGTTGGGACGATAACATTTCCTGCTAAGAAAATGTCCCCCGGATTCACTCTGCACAACATTGTGAAAAGTGGAATGGGTTTAACTTTCCCAGCAACAGCCAAGTTCATTTAGGGATGTGACATTTGTTTCAGGTCTCGTCCGACCGACCAGTAGGATGGAAATACTATGAAAGTATAGTTGATGCGTAAGGTGATGTTTAAACCCACAACCTCCAGATTGGAAGTCAGGTGTTCCAATCCCTAGGGCACAATCCAGCTCGACTGCTTTACGAATCTGGATTGATAAACTGATAGAGCAAGTGGGAAGGAATGGAATGGTGCTTAACAGCCCAACAAAACAAAAGAGTATCATTTACGACGAAGCATTTCAGATAAAGAAGAAAACTAGAAAATGTGTTCATAGAACACGGATGCCCCACATATCGCTTTGATAATAAATGAGGCCAAATTTACCTGAGCGTTAAAGTTTCGTGATGGACAAGGGTAACACTAAATGCCCCCTCCACTATCGTGGTGGGGCATAACAATAATAGTAAAATAGTATGTTAGATGTGGTTGAGCAAGTGGGCCTCACGGATGGATCCCCCCAGCCGCCACCTAGTCCGACATAAATATTTTCCAAGTCATTTGGCCTTGACCTTGGACATGAGAGCCGAATAGGTGGGCTATAGAATGAAAATATAGATGATGATTAAGAAGCTTCAAGTCAATCCGACTTATGGATGATGTACAGAGCTCCAGTTAAGGTGCGTAATTTAACCAACTTGGGGTGAAATTTATTTATTTCTTCATCAAAAATGGCAAGTTGAGAGTCCTTTAGAATCGTCTCATTGAGACGATTCTAAAGCACTCCCAACTTGCCATTTTTATGAGAAATCAGAAATTTACCTCCAAAATACGCACCTTAACTGGAGCTCTGGATGTAGATATTGGGTACCTGAAAACTAACAAAAACTTCATGAGTGGACGGACGAACACAGATGAGCTTTCTTAGAAAATAAGAAAAATATATGCTATATTTGAGGTGTTTATTGTTTTCTGCAGCATGATAAAGGTACCGTAAAATTTGTAGTGATTTTTGATACTCGCTACTTCTGATTTCAATTGGGTATTTAAGTAAATACGCAGCTCATCTGGAGCTCTGAACTAGGTAGCATATCTGGAGGTTGGCCTATCAATGCCGCGGGGAAGATTGACTGGACGATCACTCTACCTTTCCTGGCGTTGGTGACCTGCGACCTCGGTCTGCTCCACCTCCTCTGACCAGTCCAGTGTCTTGCCGGACACCCACTTACCGCTCTCCGGTGTCCAGCTGGGGGAGAGATGACAACCAATTACAGCCAATTAATTAACTAACGTCCAGCAGTAAAAAAGTGAAAGTGATTGGGTTTAACGTCCTATCTAGAGACGGGAGCACAGTTTAAACCTTTCACCCCAAAGTAACTGGAATGAAATTTGACCTGTTAATTTGTTAAAAGGGAGTGTTTTTGTTTTCAAAAATATTAAAATTACTTGAAAAAGTGCAGATCCTGATGAGACCGGCTCGTCACGAGCCGGCTCATCTGGATCTACACGTTTTGCACATGTCACTATACAGGCCTGTGGTGTTGAATAGGTCTCATCCGACAGACCAGTGAGATGGAATACTATGTTACAGGGAGGGTTGAACTCATAACCTCCAGCATTGAAGTCAAATGTCATATCCCCTAAGCCATGGCCGATCCCACGTCCCGCAGTAATATGTTGCAACATGCTTATTTGTTAATTAATTAATTAATTTGGAGCTTACAGGGCTCGAATTTGGCACTCGCATACTCGCAAAATGCGAGTGCTTTCTGAAAAATGCTAGTTAAAATCAAAGCCGCTCGCAAAAAACTGCGAGTGCCAATTTCAAAAAGGAAATCCAAATCTTCAAAGTTCTGTCGCGATTATTTTGTTCTGAACAGCGATCTGGATCATGAAATGCTCTCGTCAAAGCGCCTCGATGATAGGAACATTGGAGGTCGTAAATCAGGACGTTGTTGCCCCGGCTATATATCAATTGCGACATCCCTCTAGTGCGACATTGAAATACTACGTCACAGGTCGTAAATGAGGACGTTTTTGCCTGGGCTATTTATACATCCCTCTCAATCGCGACATCCCTCTAGGCCTCATTTAAATACTACAGCGCATTAATATTATTACAAAAATAAACATTTCCGGTTTCATTTTAACAAATACACATTATTTTACCAGCCATTGATAGAATGGAACTTCCCAGAAACCGAATTAGATAGATCGACAACCACGAATGGTAGTAGAATAGTTTAATTGTTGGCACTACTTTTTTCATAATGCCACCTTAGTGATACTGGCGGATGACAGACGCTACAGTGTACAACAACAACAAAATCAAAATGTCAATAACTTCGTATTTTCTACAGCCTGCAGCCAAAAAAAGCCAAATTAAATGATGATTCTCCACCAATGTATTTAATTTGAAGTCAGAACATTGGTTAAATTGTCTTGGTGTTCAACTATTTAAATGAGGATCAAATTAAATACATTTTTATGGAGAAATAAGAAAAAAAGATCTGCGAATTGCAATTTGTGAATCAGATAATTACAGCATTGTCATTTTGTATTTAGCCCAGATAGATGAATGATCAGAATATGACAGAAATATGTGGCTACCTGGTATTGTCATGATAATCATGTCATTAATAAATAATTGTTACAAGTTAATTTGTTCTACAATATATGTCTGAAGAAATCCAATGAAAAATCCAGCTAAAAAACAAACGTTCCATAATACAAGAAATAATCAATATGCTTTTGCATTTTTGTTATATTATACTTTAGTGATTATTCTGCTAGCATGGAACTTGCTGTAGCTAGGAAATAATAAGCACATGCAGTTGTGGACACAATTTTTCCCCACCCACACACACGACGTGTTAGACTAGGAATGTACATGTTTGATCATGTCTTTTCCAAACTGTGTCGATTATTCACAAATTACTAAAGCTGGCAGTATAATCACATCAAGAAACTGAACAAGTTGATATTGAATATTTGTGTAGGTAATTAACTGTAGATTTTTGAGCTACGTTTTTCCATCGACTACATGAGTGCAACAACCTTCATGTACTCTGAAACCATATACTAGGATACATGTACATGCTTATTGCATAATCCAACTAAACATAGAAATTGCTAGTGAAAATTCAGTTTTGCTAGTAGAAAAATAATCCACTAGCGAAAAAATGCTAGTGTGTTAAAAAGTTAAATTCGACCCCTGGCTTACATCACTTCAACATCAATGTCATAAACAGACGGCAACTAGTTGATGTTTGTTTGTTGGGGTTTAACGGCCTATCAACAGCTAAGGTCATTTAAGGCCGGGTCAATGGGTTTAGTACTAAATCCCATATATTACATGTAGAAGTACATATACATGTTCAAGTACATGTACAAATGGGGGGGGGGGGGGGGGGGAATCCCAAAATCAGAACTGAATATTTACAATAACAAAACTATATATTCAGCCCTGAAATCAGAATAATCCTGATCTGATGCCAGGTCATCGCCACACCAGAATCACTTGGCCCCTCCCAAAAGCAGTAGGATCAGTAATAATCTTACTACTTGTATAATGGGCAATAACCCAATTCAACTCCCAGGTAACTAAAGAGCCAAAGATAAGAGCTGTAGGAGAACAGCATAGCTCGACTACGAGGGTTGTCGATGTACACATAGCTTGACAAACAAGGTGGACAAGGTGGCTGTGGCCTTAACCAAGGTCGACTAAAAACCTTAACCAAGTATGGTTGCTGTAGGCCCAGGAGTATTCCATATACAAGCTGTCCAAGTATGGTGGGTGTAGGGCCAGTAGTATTCCATATACAAGCTTGACTAAAAACCGTAACCAAGGGGAATTAATTAAGTAATTCAAGAGGAAATGTAGGTCAAGGTCAAATATAGATCAGGGGTTATTGATGTACATCCCTATGAGAAAAGGTTATCCAAGTATGGTGTCTGTATGCACAATAGTATTCCATGTACAAGCTTGACGAAAAACCTCTAAAAAGCTTAACCAAGGGGAATTAACTAAGTAATTCAAGAGGAAATGTAGGTCAAGGTCAAATATAGATCAGGGGTTATTGATGTACATCACTAGGAGATGAAGTTGTCCAAGTATGGTGGGTGTAGGGACAGTAGTATTCCATATACAAGCTTGACTAAAAGCCTTAACCAAGGGGAATTAACTAAGTAATTCAAGAGGAAATGTAGGTCAAGGTCAGATATAGATCAGGGGTTATTGATGTACATCCCTATGAGAAAAGGTTGTCCAAGTTTGGTGTCTGTATGCACAATAGTATTCCATGTACAAGCTTGACTAAAAACCGTAACCAAGGTTGACTAAAAAGCTTAACCAAGGGGAATTAACCAAGTAATTCAAGAGGAAATGTAGGTCAAAGTCAAATATAGATCAGGGGTTATTGATGTACATCACTAGGAGATGAAGTTGTCCAAGTATGGAGGGTGTAGGGCCAGTAGTATTCCATATACAAGCTTGACTAAAAACCTTAACCATGGCGTGACGTGACGCCGACGCCGGGGTGACAACATAAGCTCTAACTATTCTTCGAATAGTCAAGCTAAAAACGTACCCGGGGGGCAAACCAGGCAAATCGTGATTCCTATAAGGAGGAACCCATACCATTAATTTACGCCGTCTCATTCGCCCGACCACCACCCACTAGGCAACTAGTTGAATCTCTGTTACTGTTTTTGTCATAGTCAGCCTTGAAATCTCGGACCATCAGATACCTGTTAGTGTTGAACCTTGAACTAAACCTTTGATCCCTAAATATATGGCATTCACTGTTCCACTCTAACCCTTGAAGTCGGATAGTTAAAAACTAAGAAACGCTGTAGCTCCTGATGAAACAATTTGATACTAATCAGCTCAACAGGATCCAGTGTTTGCAGATCTATATTGGATTCGTAATCAGAGCTCTAGATAATGTGCATATTGGCGTATTTTACATACTTATTTTAGCTGAATACTCATTGATTATCAACAGTGCGAGTACAGCAATGTGAAAATATGCATTGATTTTCAAATTGAGTAGAGAAAATAATGTAATAAAGTTGAAAATTTACTCAGGGCTTTTCCAGAATGTTTGGTATGGTAGGGTTGGACGGCACCCGATTTAAATTTGGATGGATGGTGGGGTGTTCCAAGAAATGAATTTTGTGCATGGTGGGGTTTTCCAAAAAATGAATTTTGTGCATGGTGGCGTTTTCTAAAATTGAATTGTGTGCATCGTGGGTCTATCTTCATAGGGGGAAATAAATCAAGGTGGTTATTTAGCAGGTGAAATAAATAAAATAAATATGGAGTCAGAATAAATCGTCCCGGGTCCGAGTTGACATGCGCCGACTTGACGGTATATTTTTTTCGGAATTACGGTGGTTTCGCTTTCGCTACGTACGTGTTCGCTATCTGTACATTTCGCACCTCATACACTTTCGTGGGTACCGAAACCTCCTTAGGGAAAGGTGCGAAACCTCTAGGCAAGAAAATGCAGGGTAGCGAATCTTTCTGTTTGCGCAAGCGCACTATCGTCAAAGCAGCCATGTACAAAAAGTGGACGTGCCGCGAGGTGGCGAATTGTGGCGAATCACTGTGTTACTACTTCAGGCCCGTAGCCAGGGGGGTCGGAGCGGTCGGACAGCTAATGTCATATAGAGACGTGAACACAGATAGTCTCATCCGACAGACCAGTGAGATGGAAATACAAATTCAGGGGGTGGGGGGGGGGGGGGGGGTGGATGCGACGGGTGCGTACACACCCCCTAAATTTGCCGAGGTCTGCTATTTTTCAAACAGTAATCTCAACAAATCTTGAAATGCATTAATATACAGGTAATTTGCATGAAAATGTCACAATTTACCACCATTGAAATCCAAATTTAAATGACTTAAAATGCAGGAGAGTGCATTTCAGGCCATCTAGGTTTAAAATATTTTAGGGGCAGCATGCCCCCCCCGACCCCCCTAGCGTACTCGCTCCATTACGTGGGGCTCGCCCCTGACGCACCCCCCCCCCATAGAAAATCCTGCGTACGGGCCTGACATGTACTATGCATATACTATGAAAGTATATTTTTGATGCATAAGGCATGTTTGAACACACAACCTCCAGATTGGAAGTCAGATGTTCTACCCCTAGGCCACAACCCATCCCTTATAAAAGAAGGAAAAAATGCCCCTAACGAGCGACCATACATACTTAGAATAACGCTGATGTAACGGCGGTAAACTGAAATGGTGTATGCAGGGTTCAAGCTAGGCAAAAATTTAGGGAGAAGCGACTTCTCCCTCCTGGCAAAATAGGGAGAAGTGAGGCAAAATTAGGGAGAAGTGATAAAAATCATATTTTCACTGAACATTTCTCTTACGGTTATCGCGTAACTGTAAACTCTACGTTTTCAAAGCATCAAACTGTTCTTGTTTATAGACCTTAAATGACCTTAGCTGTTGATATGTCATTAAACACCAATATTTAATCAATCATATTTGGAGAAAGGGGTTATTTAGTTCATTTGGTATTAGAAATGTGCTAATTTCCAATTGAGTGTACCATAGAACACTGCCTGCACATTATTCGGTACATACACTTCTGTTGGACATAGAGTATATTTCTATTACTATCGTGTAAGAAGAATAAACACAATAATAATATGAAACAAAACTTTATTTTAAGTTTTTTTTTCTTCATTTTTCTGCAAGTATCGTAATGTAAAACAATGTATTTGACATAATCAACATCGATGTTAAGGCCCGATTCATTAAGCGCGATTAATTGGTGTACACAGCACAGGTCACATGTCTCCAGTTATCATGTGATCCGCAAACCGCATAAATTTAACAGGTCGTCCAATAGAAAAATCGATACCGCAACCTTCACATCACGTGTTACAGCATGGGCCCAGCTGCGCGATTAGCTTTACATACAATGGAGAACCAGCCATGTGCGTGTGCAATTTACACAAGATTATTTGTGTAAACAAACTATGATACTGCCCCCAATACAAAGTTTACGAACCCATTTCATTGCATATTTCTGCGAATGTAAAACTATCATCTGTATACAGAACGATCCAAGATATTTATGAGATTATGACGGGATATTGAGGGTAAAACCAGACTGGTCACAGAAGAGCGTTTTTCCCGATTTTCTCGCGTCTCGACACATCTCGATAACTGATCACTGACCGACACGGTACACGGCTAAGCAGCCGGGTGGCATCAATTAAGTGGGATTATACCAGCTGAAATTAGCGAGATATGATCAGTGTATGGGAAATCCGGATTACCGGACACAAATTTGGTTCTAGCTGGGTTTTTGAGAATATATTTTCCGAGATTTTTTTGAGGCGAAATCTTTCTGGACGGACAGGGCGAAGTCCGAGAGATCAAGGCGAGAATATCGCGCACTTCGCCCCCAAACCTGAACCCTGGGTGTACGTGACAATTGACATTTACGTTCCAACTAGATTTTCACAGTGTGTAATCGATCGTATTTCCTCTCCACCCGACTCGAGAAACACAAATTATATTTCTGAATGTGTCGAACGTTTGCCCGGTCTAACAGTTTCCCCAATGACTATGGGCTAGGTTCGACAGTTCATTCCATGTCACATCGCCGGTTTTCGGTGATAATACTGTCAACAATTAAAAATACGCACGGACACCCGGACCTCATTGTTATCACTCTGTATCGCTTTCCGCAAGCGGGCTCGACAATAATGCTATTATTCGTACAAAATATAAATGATGTTGTCTTAGGAGACTATTCTCATGTGCTGTTAAAACATGTGTTATTATTGAGAAATCAATAAAATGTGACAAAACGCATCAATATGTTGTTTTTTTTACAAAACATTAGAATCGTTTAAGGAGACGATTTTCATGTGTTTCCAAAACTATTTTATTAAAAAATCAACAATTGTGAAAAGAAAACATGAATACATTAGTATTTTTTTTTTACAAAACCATATTTGGATAAAATAGGAAAATCGTCTTTGGAGACGATACCCATGTGCTGCCAAACTTGCTTTATCAAGAGATCAAACACATGAAAATGCACTATGTCGAGCTAATGCGTAAATATCAATTTATTGACGTGAGCGATGACGTGAGCGACTACATAGCGTGGTTTAGATATGTTTGTTCCTTGCCGAATTCTACAGACTACAGTCACACTTTGCATGTGAAACTGGATTACCGACAGATGATTGTAAACACCATCAGGTGTGCACCCAGACCGAAAGTATTATTTATGTATCCACGCGATATTGAATACAATAGAATATCACGTTTTCGCCTCGCCTCGCGATTTGGTCTCGCGTCTCGACGATGCGATGCAGTAACCAATAACACGTATCATATATGTTTCTTTCCAATAAACATGTATTGACAGTACATTAGAATCGTCTCCTAAGACGAGTATCATGTTTTGTCAAATTATGTTTTAGTTGTCAAGAAATACTGAAGTTTGTCCACATTTGTTTTATTTCTTAATAAAAACATGTTTTGGCAGCACACGAGAATCGTCTCGTAATACAACGTGTACGTGTCCTGTTAAGGAAACGTGACAAGCTCGCTTTTTCGTGCTTTCTCGCATAGGTCGAGATCGCGAAAACGCGAAGCGTGATCGCGAGATTTCGAGACGAAAACGCGTGATTCTATCAATCTCGCTATTTCGCAACCTCGAGAGGCGAGAACTATATATATATATATATATATATATAAAACACCTCCCCCCCCCCCCCCCCCCCCCCCCCCCGCTACATACTGGCCTGCTATAACATGTCGACTAACCGCTGATAATGTCGCTAACACAGGTGGAAGACTGTGGTCGCTATCGCGTATTATTTTGAGTTGGTCGAAGCATATAATCAACGAATAATATAACGGGACCGATGCGATTTCTAATTACCTCGCACTTTCCATTTACCGATATATTGGCAATATACATGTATTTAAAATAATTTTGATAAAAAATAATTATGGGGGTTGGGGGTCAAAGAAATAATTCAATTGTATGGGTGGTGGGGGGCAATACAATAATTAATACATATGGGTGGTGTGGTAAGGGAAAATTAATAATTATGGGGGTTGGGGCAAACGAAAATAATTCAATTGTGTGGGTGGTGGGGTGAAACTGCCTTCCACCCCCCCCCCCACCCCCCCCCCCCCCATACCATTAATTCTGGAAAAGCCCTCAGTTGAGCAGCAAAAGCAATGTTTAAATTTGTTTTGATCCATTTGTTCCGTATTTAATAATGAAGAAAATCAAAAATGCATTTGTAAAAATAAAGTCAGGGGGTATAATACTCTCTATACACAAAGTTTAACTGAAGTTAAACTTTGTGTATAGAGAGTATTATACCCCTTAACTGAAGTTAAACTTTGTGTATAGAGAGTATTATACCCCTTAACTGAAGTTAAACTTTGTGTATAGAGAGTATTATACCCCTTACTGAAGTTATGATAGAGAGTATTATACCCCTTAACTGAAGTTAAACTTTGTGTATAGAGAGTATTATACCCCTTAACTGAAGCTCTGCATAATCAGCCTGTGGTCAGGCGATAAAAAGTGAATGAGTTTTACGTCCCAGCAACAGCTAGGATCATGTAGGGACGGGACCTCGGTGTCACGCCTCATCCGAAGGACCATGTGGTCAGGTGAGGCAGTAATAAAGTACATATACTTACGCTCCATCTGCCAGCGGAGGGAACTCGTCGTTACCAAACTCTACGTCCGCCTTCTTGGCACTCGGCATGTGGCAGTCTCTGTAATCAGTAGCCGATTTCATCAAAATTGTACAGCAAAGTATACTTTGAGGGAGTAATCATTTATTTTCCCAAAATGCATTATTTCATATAGAACTAACCACTGCATATATTTGATGATTAAAAGTATGCAAAATTATTATACTGAATTTATTACATTATCACAGCCAACACAGGGGTTGAAATTTCACTCGCCCAGCTCGCCATGGCGAGTGAAAGATTTGGTCAGGATTTTTTTTTTGGAAGAAATTGCCAATTAATTCCATCGATAACGGCCAACAAATGGTATTAATTCAGCGACCATTTGTTGTTTACAGTTTACGTCAATTTGGGAGAAGCAAGATTCAAGCAGTGTCTATGTACATGGTTACAGGTAGAATCGCTAGCGATTTTGAACACGGTCCATATCGGGCAAGTTTAATTCACGGATTATTTGTCGGCTGTACGCGGGAGGGCCGGGGCTAACAAATAATACGACTGCGAGTATAGACTAGTGTATACGCGGCCACATATATCGTCTCGTATACAGTTGGATTAACGCGCATTTCAGACGCCGAACATAACGGCTTGGGACGAAACGGTCGGCGCCGGGTCTGAAACCATTGATTTTAGTAATTAAGGCAGCACACAGCGCATGCAAACATAGCCACTATAAATTAAACAAAATCTATGTCACTCAACGCTTATAGAAAATAAGAAGTGTGCAAGCCTCTGAGCAAATTCGCTGCTATTTGTTTGTTTATGTTCATTTAATACTTAAAATATAAATAACAATAATAGTGAATATGTCTCATACGTTTTGGTAATGATCATATGTAAAAGCTTTTTTTTTTTAAAATAAGATGCAACATTACAAATACTGGAAATAGCAATTTATTTTTAAAAAAAAATGGGCAAGTAACTTTTTGACCTTGGCAAGTACTTTTTTTTGTACTCGCCAGCTGGGCGAGTGGAAAAAAAGTATTTTTTCAACCCCTGCAACATGGCTGTGATAATGTAATAAATTCAGTATAATAAAAAATAATTAATTTATCCTTAAATGGAAAATTTCTCCCTCAAAGTATACTTTGCAATGTTGGTGAAATAGGCTACAGGGATACACCAGTACTATATGTGGCTGTGATTGGAGAAATGGAGCTTGCAGGATTTGTGACCCGTGTAGCTCCTGATCAAATAGCACACCCCTGTAGCCGGATAACGTTCTATTCTCCTTGTTAGAAGCATGGCGGGTGTCTCATTCATTCATAGAATGGCAAACAGTGCAGATCATGATCAGACTGTGCGTCCCGCACAGGCTGATCTGGATCTCCACTGATCAACAACCCATAAGCCCCATTTCTCCAGTCACAGCCACATATGTGGATGTGACTGGAGACATGGGGCTTACATGATTTGTGACCAGGGTCGATAGCACTCCTCAGAGCTCCAGTTAAGGTGCGTAATTTGGAGGTGATTTTTTTATTTCTCCATCAAAAATGGCAAGTTGGGAGTGCTTTAGAATCGTCTCAATGAGACGATTCTAAAGGACTCACAACTTGCCATTTTTTATGAAGAATTAACAAAATTTCACCCCAAGTTGGTCAAATTACTGGAGCTCTGACTCCTGTCACCGGATAACGGTCTAGTTGCTTGTAAGCATGATGGGCGATTCATTGATGGAATGGTGAACAGTGCAGATCCTGATCTGACTGCACAGTCTGATCTGGATATACACTGAAATCAAAAAATCCATAAACCCCATTTTTCCAGTCAGTGACAGCCGAAATGACCAATGAAGACAAAATCAGAACGGAATATTTACATCGAGAAAACAAATATTCTGAAATTAGAATAACCTGACCTGGTGCCAGGTCCATACCACACCAAGCCACTTCCCTAGAAAAAAAGTATGAATAATCGCAATACTCACATAAGGAGTATAACCAGATTCAACTGTTGAATACAAAATGCCAAAGATGTATGCGAGGGCCAAACCAGGTCTCCAGTCGGGATTCCGGTAAGAATGAACACTGATCGTTAAATTACCCATTGCGTGCTCCCACCTACCACCCACATATAAGGAATTAGTAATCGAGTATTGCCACTCCATCATTATTGAAGCAATTGGGTATTTCAAAATGTTAATTGGGCAAAATAAAATCACACCACTATCTACACATCAAATTCTAATGAAATAACAAGTGGTGTTTTCATGGAAAATAAGAAATGAGGATGGCCGCGGCCCGCATGTCGAGCCCGCCGAGGCATTTGAGGGTCTCAGAGTGTATTTATTTGAAGTTTGATGCCCAATAAGCATACAAAGTTTCAAGCAAATCTGACTTACGGTTACAGAGATAGTAGGTATGTGAAAACTTGAACGCAAACTTCTAAGTCATTTGACCTTGACATAGGGGCACAGTGGGACACAGAATGAATATATGGATGATGACTAATAAGCATATGAAGTTTCAAGTCAATGTGACTTAGGACTGCAGAGATTATAGATATAAGGTATTTAAAAACTTTAACGCCGATTTCGGACGGACGGACATCCGGACGTCATTGTGATCACTATGTCTCGCTTTCCGCAAGCGGGCTCGACAAAAAAAAAGCTATATTTGTGGTCTGTTTATTGTTTTATGTAGCATGATAAAGGTGCCACAAATTTTGTATTGCTTTTTGATACTCGCTACTTCTGATTTCAATTGGGTTTTTGCCAATTTTAATTGGGTATTTAAGCAAATACGCAGCTTATCTGGAGCTCTGCAAACATTACAAGTGGTCTGTAGTGTTGAATGTGTTAAACTTAATGGAACAGTCTGAAAATTAACATGGTCTTATACAATGAAGAGTCCAGAAAGTCATGGTTGACACGGTAAGCTACAATACCTGTCGACAAATCGCTTGCGCCGGTTTTGTCGGGCCCTAACCTCTCTATCAGTTGAGTTTTCTTTGTGTAGTGGGCTTCTCAACGGGCTCAATGGGCCATCTCTCTTGTAACGCCCATCCGACTCCCTGAAACACCCACAGCTACATTAGGCTCATCATTGGTAGGTCGAATTCACAGGCGATCGGCTAGTTCGGAGTACATATAAACTAATTGCATTTCATTAGAGTTATGACTAAGTAGTCTTTCCAAATGTGCGTTTGAAGCGTTCTTTGTTTACTTTCTATTTCATGCTAATACACTTTATTAGGTAAGTTTATGATAATAATTTTGTCATATTGTAGAGTTGTTTCTCAATAATAATGTAGTGGTCGTCAACACCCTGCAGGTTTCTTCTATATTTTAGTGCGTGATGTGTAAATGCTAATGCGCATATTTTTACTGTGTTGCGTGGTGTAGCGATATAGTGCAACCTCTTGCCTATAAAGCGGAAAACGTGCAGCTAGCTATCATCATGTTGATAGGATAGTGTATTATACTTTTTTAGACAAGTAGATTTTTTTTTAAAACATATTCATTCTGTTGTCAATGTATATAATCAAGGTCTAGAACTAAGTGTGCCTAAATTTCACCATCACCAGTTTTAAGACATAATATATTTTCTATTTCTCATAAAATCCCATTATTCCCCGTGCCTAATGACGTCGTAAATGTACTAACTTGTACAGTTTTTATAATATATCAAAAGGAAAAACACGGATTGTATCACTAGTTCAAATAAGAGAATTTAATTAGCACAGAGATGTTATGACATCATGGTAGTTGCGGGAAGTAGCTATGCAATACTCCCGTACCACCTGTAGCATACAATGGTGTCGGCTAATTATGCGCACCTAAGACTTTCCAAACAAATTTATATGTCATTAAAGGTACATGTCCACTAAGCAGGCACAAAATGTTATTTATTATACCCACTTTTTTTCAGGAAAAAAAAAAAAAAAAAATGGTATATTGTCGTCCATGGGTAGTCCGTCCGTCCGTCCGTCGTCGTCCGTCCGTCCGTCGTCCGTCCGTCCGTCCGTCCGTACGTCCGTCACGTTTCTTGTAACTCGAAAAACTTGTTCACCTTCATACCTACGCGCCTGATATTTGGTATGTAGCTTCGTTATCATGTGCAGAATGCGCAAAGTGAATTCGATTTTTGATCCGACCCTCCATCATGGATTATCTCCCCCTTTCGGACTCAGAATTTCCCATTTTTTTCCTGTAACTCGAAAAACTTTTTCACCTTCATAGCTACGCGCCTGATATTTCGTATGTAGCTTCGTTATCATGTGCAGATGCGCAAAGTGAATTCGGATTTTTGATCCGACCCTCCATCATGGATTACTCTCCCCCTTTCGGACTCAGAAATTTCCCATTTTTTCCTTGTAACTCGAAAAACTTTTTCACCTTCATACCTACGCGCCTGATATTTCGTATGTAGCTTCGTTATCATGTGCAGATGCGCAAAGTGAATTCGGATTTTGATCCGACCCTCCATCATGGATTATCTCCCCCTTTCGGACTCAGAATTTCCCATTTTTTCCTTGTAACTCGAAAAACTTTTTCACCTTCATAGCTACGCGCCTGATATTTGGTATGTAGCTTCGTTATCATGTGCAGATGCGCAAAGTGAATTCGGATTTTTGATCCGACCCTCCATCATGGATTATCTCCCCCTTTCGGACTCAGAATTTCCCATTTTTTCCTTGTAACTCGAAAAACTTTTTCACCTTCATACCTACGCGCCTGATATTTGGTATGTAGCCTTCGTTATCATGTGCAGATGCACAAAGTGAATTCGGATTTTTGATCCGACCCTCCATCATGGATTATCTCCCCCTTTCGGACTCAGAATTTCCCATTTTTTCCTTGTAACTCGAAAAACTTTTTCACCTTCATACCTACGCGCCTCATATTTGGTATGTAGCTTCGTTATCATGTGCAGATGCGCAAAGTGAATTCGGATTTTTGATCCGACCCTCCATCATGGATTATCTCCCCCTTTCGGACTCAGAATTTCCCATTTTTTCCTTGTAACTCGAAAAACTTTTTCACCTTCATACCTACGCGCCTGATATTTGGTATCTCCCCCTTTCGGAAGTGAATTCCGATTTTTCATCCGACCCTCCATCATGGATTATCTCCCCCTTTTGGACTCCGAATTTCCCATTTTTTCCTTGTAACTCGAAAAACTTTTTCACCTTCATACTTACGCGCCTGATATTTGGTATGTAGCTTCGTTATCATGTGCAGATGCGCAAAGTGAATTTGGATTTTTGATCCGACCCTCCATCATGGATTATCTCCCCCTTTCGGACTCTGAATTTCCCATTTTTTCCTTGTAACTCGAAAAACTTTTTCACCTTCATAGCTACGCGCCTCATATTTGCTATGTAGCTTCGTTATCATGTGCAGATGCGCAAAGTGAATTCGGATTTTTCATCCGACCCTCCATCATGGATTATCTCCCCCTTTCGGACTCAGAATTTCCCATTTTTTCCTTGTAACTCGAAAAACTTTTTCACCTTCATACCTGCGCGCCTCATATTTCCTATGTAGCTTCGTTATCATGTGCAGATGCGCAAAGTGAATTCGGATTTTTGATCCGACCCTCCATCATGGATTTTTTCCTATCTCTATTTCGGACTCAGAATTTCCCATTTTTTCCTTGTAACTCGAAAAAAACTTTTTCACCTTCATACCTACGCGCGCCTCATATTTGCTATGTAGCTTCGTTATCATGTGCAGATGCGCAAAGTGAATTCGGATTTTTCATCCGACCCTCCATCATGGATTATCTCCCCCTTTCGGACTCAGAATTTCCCATTTTTTCCTTGTAACTCGAAAAACTTTTTCACCTTCATACCTACGCGCCTGATATTTGGTATCTCCCCCTTTCGGACTTAGCATTTGGGGAAAGTGGGTATATTGCGATGGCGCGCCATCGACTTTTTCTAGTTGGAATTAAATATGTGTATAATTGTGTTACTATTCCACAAGTTCTAAAAATTACGAGTGCCCTCTATACAGATATAATCATTTAGTAATATTTATTTTATTGATAGCGACTCGCGGTGGTATCATGCTATTTTTATATGCAATTGAGGCACGATATTTTTTATTTATCTACACTAATTAAATGTGTCACCTGAAAAAACAATAGTTTCGACAGATTATAAAGTTTGATCATTGCACATCAAAAAATAAATACAGAGAATAAATAGTAATGTCAGTTAACACTTTAAGGAAACACGATTATTGCCCATGATATCAGTGTGGAAATTTATGTCGGATATAAAATGTATAATAATGTCAATCAATACATGGCGTAGTGGCCGGATTAGCTCAGTAGGAAGAGCGTCGGACTGCGGACCCCGTGTTCGATTCCCACCTCGAGCGCCACGAATGGTCGATTCGGCGCGTTCTTGGGCAAGACAACTTCGTAGTTGCCTAGTCATATCGGATGGGGACTTAAATAGTCGGTCCCGACATGCAAGGTCATCGAACCAGTGCCGTCGTTAAATCAAAGCATTTACATCAATACGTGGTGCAATAGTGAATGAATGTTTATTTTGCCAGAAAATGTCCCAGATGATATCTCTGATATAAAGAACATTCTGTGCCTATGGAGTGGGCATGTACCTTTAACACCCCCATATTCAGTCATAATTTCCTGAATATTCAACGCAGTTGAAAGATGTCTCTGTAGGTAAAATGTCATAACGTTCCGACACCAATGAGAGACGTAAATTGTGTGATGTAAGACATCACAATGCGTGTTTGCGACAGGGTTGGCCGGGAAATACCGGGGGCGGGAATTCCCGGTGGGAAATGCAGGTATTTCCCGTCCATGGAAATACTCCCCAAAGTGGGAAATACCAGGAAATATGAATTTTGAGGTTATTATTTGATAATTAAAGTTATTTAAATTAAGTTTTAAGCTCAGTAATAGTTAATTAAACAATCAACAACTTAATAATTAGATATAGAGGTTAATTACAATGTATAGATCTGTTTCATTCTCAACTAGGGGTACTCATCAAGTGGAATATTTAGCAACCATGACATTTATATTTTGGTTGTATTATTTTTTTGTAAATTACTTCTTCATTTTTTAGGAAGCATCTGAGTGTCTGCTAGATACAATTCACAAGGATACCGTCATCATGATCGGACTATGTTTAGACAACAGGCTGTTAATTGTCAACCTTCTCCCACACTAATATTCGGTATCAAGAAATGAGAATAAATGATCTTAGCATGCATGATGTGCATACACATAGTCTCTTACAAGACTTATATGACTGACAATGTACTGTTGTTTTATGCTTTGCATTTGTATTACTTATTATACCCACTTTTTTTGTAAAAAAAAATGGGTATATTGTTTTCGTCACGGGTGTCCG